>CM069232.1:18544786-19090626 GCA_035582765.1 Acer negundo | reverse complement strand
TTAGAAACAACCTACTAAAGTTCCGTTGATTTGCGCACAAATACCAGAAAGTTAGGCTTCAATTCGTTGATTCACGATGAATACCGAAATTGGAATAATTAGAGAAAACTCTAAAATTTTATAAATCAAAAGCTGAATGACCAATTCGGCCTACATCATTATTTAAAGCAAAATAAATCCTAAACCTAATCGAATTCCTTGGAAAGCAAGAAAAACAACTTAAAAACGGAAATTTACCAAAAAAGGCAAAAACGAAATTAAAGTAAAAACTAATTCTACTGAAAATCCTAAACACTCCAGAATTGACGGAAGTCGATTCGGAATTGGGAAACTCAAATTATTGCGAAAAAGAAACTTTCCTAAAACGGCAAAAATTGCAACTTCAAGGCCTAAACGACGGAATTTGCCTAAAAAAGGACGTGCTTACGCAGCGAAGCTTCGTAGTAGTTCCGGAAACGCCGAAACGCATCAGTTGTCAAAATTTCAAGTCATTCTGATTCTGTCGCCCGGGTTTAGCCTTACTTGGTTTGTTTCAAATCCCACCCCTCCAAATAATCTAATGCCAGTTGATCCGCCGCATCATTCTCCCCAGGTTGGAGAAAATTCGTCCTCGAATTTATCGCGGTGTCATCATCAGAGGAGTCGTCATGGAAAGGAATCAAATGCTTGACATTGAAGACATTATGAGTTCTAATATGGCTGGGTAGTTTCAGGCGATACGCATTTGGATTAATTTTTTCCACAATTTCCGGTAGTATATATTGTAGCGACGAGTTGCATATACTCCCCCACGACGAGCACATCCTTGTGGTACCCGCACAAATCGCCCACCGAGCTCCGAATTGACGCGTTTTAACTTTGTCCAGCGACGAACTGTATTCTCGTTTTTGACAAATTTTCTTGCACACCGCTTATGAACCTCGTAGCAACCGCGAGCCGAGAAATCTTCGGCTTTCTGTAGACTCTAAAGTCGCTATTTAGTGAAGGAATCGATCACATGGGGCTTCGAGGAACCGATGAGTACACGACCTGAAAAGGACTGAAGCCGGTACTCCTATTGACAACATGGTTGTGGGCAAATTCGGCTTGGCTCAACTTCAGATCCCATGACCGAACATTTTCTCCTACCAGACATCTCAGTAAATCTCCGAGCGCTCGGTTCACCACCTCCGTCTGCCCATCAGTTTGCGGGTGATATGCACTGCTAAAATCCAACCTCGTATTGACCATCTTCCAAAGGCTCCGCCAAAAGTGACTGAGGAATCGAGTGTCCCGGTCAGAAACAATTGACGAAGGTAAACCATGAAGGCGATAAATCTCTCGGAAGAACAATTGGGCGACCTTGACATCATCAGTAGTTTTTTTGCACGGGATAAAATGAACCATCTTGGAAAATCGGTCAACCACTACATAGATGGAATCACATCCACGTTGGGTTCTTGGCAGTCCCAAAACAAAATCCATGCTCAAGTCCGTCCATGGTTGAGTAGGAATCGGTAATGGTCTGTACAAACCAGCATTAGTCGCTTTCCCTTTGGACACTTGGCAAATCCGACAACGTTCCACATATCTCTCTACTTCCTTCCGAATTGTTGGCCAAAAGTACGATGCCTTAACTAACTGAAGCGTGCGATCTCTGCCCACATGACCCTCCCCATGTATTTCCGTAATAATTTGCAGACGTAAACTACACTCGGGAATATAAAGTTGATTTCCCCGAAACAAGAACCCATATACCAATACAAATTCTGAATTTTTTTTTCTCTCGAACAGCAACCATTATCTCTGAAAAGTGTGGATCTGAATCATATAATTCACGAAAAGAGTTAAAACCTGGAACCTGGACAACCATTGTTGATAACGGATTGACTCTTTGACTCAGGGCATCAGCCACCCGGTTCGTAACACCTGCTTTGTGCTTCAAGACGAATGTAAATTGTTGAAGGTAAGCTGACCATGAAGCATGCTGGGAAGAAATTTTTTCTTGACTGTGGAGATATCTCAATGAATCATGATCGGTGTATAGAATGAATTCTCGGTGGAATAAGTAATGCCGCCAATGTTTCACTGCTTGGACCACAACATAGAATTCTATGTCATATGTGCTATAACGTACTCGAGATCCCGACAGTTTCTCACTGAAATATGCCACCGGTTTCCCACCTTGACTTAAAACAGCTCCGATGCCCACCTTGGAAGCATCACTATGCAGCTCGAACGGTTGAGAAAAATCTGGTAGAACGAGTATAGGGGCTGTTGTCAATTTCTCTTTGATTTGCTGAAAACCTTCTTCAGCTTCGGTCGTCCACTGAAACTTGACTCCTTTCATACACTCAGTGACAGGTGCCATAATGCTACTAAAGTGCGGGATGAACCGGCGGTAGAATGATGCCCATCCATGGAAACTCCGTACCTCAGTAATTGTTTTCGGTTGCGGCCACTGCCTTACTGCCTCTATTTTGGACTCATCCACCTGTAGACCCTCTCCAGAAATAACATATCCCAAAAATAACACCTTTGGTGTCATAAAAACGCACTTCTTGGCTGCAGCAACAAATTTTTCTCTACGCAACACACATAACACTTCCCGAATGTGCTGAAGATGCAGCTCGGGGTTTGCATTGTAAATTAAGATATCATCGAAGTAAACAACAACAAACTTACCGATAAATGGTCGAAGGGCTTGGTTCATCACTCTCATGAAGGTGCTAGGCGCGTTTGACAACCCAAATGGCATGACTAGCCATTCATATAACCCTTCTCGCGTCTTGAACGCTGTCTTCCATTCATCCCCAGGTCGAATACGAATCTGATGATACCCACTCTTCAGGTCCAATTTGGTGAACTCATGTGCCCCGCTCAATTGATCTAACAAATCATCTAGTCTCGGAATTGGAAAGCGATACCTTACTGTGATCTTATTAATTGCGCGACTGTCGACACACATCCTTCATGTTCCATCTTTCTTGGGAATTAATAAGGCGGGAACATCACATGGACTTAGACTCTCACGGATATGCCCCTTTGACTGAAGCTCCTCAACCTGCCTTCGTAACTCTTCGTGCTCAGTGGGACTCATTCTGTAATGTGGTTTGTTTGGCAACATAGCTCCTGGCTCTAGGTCGATATGATGTTGAATGTCACGTAGAGGTGGTAGTCCTTCAGGTAATTCTTCCGGAAACACATCAGCAAACTCCGAAATCAGAGGAGCTGCCGCACTAGGAACCTCCATATCAGCCTGTGTTTCTTTTCCCATTAACACATACACCGTTTCTACTTCCTTTATCTCCAACTCGAATTTTGCATATGATAACAGGTTAGTAGTATCGCTATGCGCCTTAATCTTCTCAGATGGTTTGCTCGGTAGTAGCACAATTATTTTTTCATGGAAAACGAAAGAATAGGTATTCTTAAACCCATCATGATACACTTTTCTCTCATATTGCCACGGCCTCCCTAGCAGTAAGTGACATGCATCCATGTCCACCACATCACACCACATCTGATCCTTGTAGTTGGTTCCCATCGAAAACGAAATTAGCGCCCGCTGTGATACAGTCACCTCGCTCCCCTTTTGCAGCCAAGCTAGTCTATATGGTTTTGGATGTTTTTCTATCGTCACCCCTAACTTTCGTACCGCTTCGACTGACACAATATTCTCACAACTCCCCCCGTCTATGACAAATCGACACACCTTACCAAGGATGGTACAAGTAGACTGAAATATGTTATTTCGCAGCCACTCTCATTCTCCAGTTCTTGGTGCCAAGTAGGTACGTCGCACCATCAACATCGTTCCGGTGTCACCATCTACCAGTTCTTCACTCACTTCCTCAGCTCCTGATTGTGGTTCTTCAATTATTTCCGCATCTTCCTCATTAAATTCTGCCGGGTCAATAAATAATACCCTCTTTGCTGGTCTTGGACACTCAGACAGCCTGTGACCCGTTTCTCCACATCCAAAACACCGAAATCCGCCGGTGGTTGCCCTGGGAGTTTGAACGTTGTTTGTCGGGTTCCGTGGACCAGTATATGAACCACTGCTAGCACTAACACCTGGTCGACTTCCAGTATTTTCACTGGAACTACTTGCTCTGTTTCGACTGCTCATTCCTCCTCCGAAATTCAGCGTCTGTCCACTATTAGATTTTCGCGACAATGTCTTCTCCAATTGTAAAGCCCTCTGATGCGCCTCAGTTACTGTCACGGGATCGAAAAGATTAACCATATCAAGGATTTGTGTACGCAACCCACCACAGTAGCGCGACACCAACTGATCTTGTGTCTCCTCTATATCGTTTCGCACCAACAACTCATAGAACTCGGTTGTATATTCATCAACAGACCTCATACCTTGACGCAGATTCTGCAACCTCTGGTACATCAATCTCGTAAAATTGTGAGGTAGAAACTCTTTACGCAACTTTTGTTTCATCTTCTCCCAGTCAGAAAGTTTGGGTTTTCCAGCGCGATTCCTAGCGAGTTTAAATTGTTGCCACCAAGCCGCGGCTCTACCCAGAAACCTCGTGGCCACCAATGCCACCCTCTCATTCGCAGGAACTCTTTTGAATTCCAGAATCTCGTCAGCGATTCCAATCCATTCCAGAAACTCTTCTGGCTGCATGCTTCCACGGAATTCCGGAACCTCAGTCCGCATCCCTGACTCCCATCGCCTGACATCTTCAGTTCTGTCATCAACCCTGTCATCAGTCACAGGCGCTCTCTGTCGACGTCGTGGTTGCGGATCCCCTTCCACTTCGTCACTACTTGTCTCAGGATGTAAGGCCTGAAACGGGTTTTGGTTGGCTCTTGACGCCGCAAGTTGCGCCGTTAATTGCTCCACCTGTCGCTCCAACTGTATCACACGGTCACGTTCGATGGCTAGGTCTACAGGAATCTGGTCTGGTCGTCTTCTCGGCGGCATGATGATGTCGTCCCGAACGAACACGGCTTTGATACCAACTGATGTAGCGGAAGCTCTGTCGAGAAAAACCTGCGTAAAACGATTAGAAACAACCTACTAAAGTTCCGTTGATTTGCGCACAAATACCGGAAAGTTAGGCTTCAATTCGTTGATTCTCGATGAATACCGAAATTGGATTAATTAGAGAAAACTCTAAAATTTTATAAATCAAAAGCTGAATGGCCAATTCGGCCTACATCATTATTTAAAGCAAAATAAATCCTAAACCTAATCGAATTCCTTGGAAAGCAAGAAAAACGACTTAAAAACGGAAATTTACCAAAAAAGGCAAAAACGAAATTAAAGCAAAAACTAATTCTACTGAGAATCCTAAACACTCCAGAATTGACGGAAGTCGATTCGGAATTGGGAAACTCAAATTATTGCGAAAAAGAAACTTTCCTAAAACGGCAAAAATTGCAACTTCAAGGCCTAAACGACGGAATTTGCCTAAAAAAGGACGTGCTTACGCAGCGAAGCTTCGTAGTAGTTCCGGAAACGCCGAAACGCATCAGCTGTCAAAATTTCAAATCATTCTGATTCCGCCGCCCGGGTTTAGCCTTACTTGGTTTGTTTCAAATCCCACCCCTCTAAATAATCTAATGCCAGTTGATCTGCCGCATCATTGACTGACCTCATTAATTTTCAACTTAACTGAAACACGTTGTAGTTCTGCATGTCTTCGAATTCGTATCAGTCCATGCATGAAGAATACAAGCTAGCTAGCTATCAATTAATAATCTCCTATAATCACGGTGATAAAACTTTAAACATGTACCCATTAGACTCAAGTTGAGTTTTAGGTGAATAGGTGTATATTGTGTCTTCTTCTAGCTCAAGTTGATCTATCCAGCCCAAGATTATTGCTCCTGCAAGAAAATTAAAGTAACCCCTGGGGTTGGGGTCAGTCGATGGTCTGGGGGTGCCATCGACCACCCTCCGAAGCCCAAATTTGGAGACAAACAATGGAGAAGTTATTCCAGTGGAGTAACGAGAGTTTTTATGCAAAGAAGAACATAAATGATTTTGAGCTAATGAGCTAATCTTTATAAAGGACCTGTGGGTGACTGGCTGTTCAAGATTTTTGTTAAAGAGTGATGATATTTCTCTAAAAATATTCGTGAAAGAGTGTAATTAGTACACCATTAAAGAATTTTTTAAATAATTATAATCCATTAAATATGTAATATGTCAGTTGGATTCCTAATTTATAAATAAATTTCATGATGATGATGAGATTTCTTTGGTCATGTATGGATTATTGTTTGCTGGACTTAAAAGCAAACAGAGCCTTGTGGTTGTTAGGAAATTATGGATTTAAAATTTTTTTTTGAGTTCTTACATTAGCACTTCAGTCTCAATTTGTTATGTTATTAAGTTTTTTTTTTCATTTCCCCTTTTTCTTTTGTGTTGGCTTTCTTTATATTTTTTTTTATGATCGTACCATTGCAATACTAGCTAGATTTTGGCCTCCCTTTCCATTGCTTTTGTTCGGTTTTCCGGTAAAATTGAGTGTCTAAGTTAAACTTCCATAAAACTTGCATTGTGAAGGTTGGTAGAAGCGCTACCGACTGTGAAGACTGGGCTGGTATATTCTGCTGTAAACGAAGAGTCCTTACAATTGTCTATCTTGGCCTTCCTCTTGGGGCGAATCCGAAGTTGACCGATTGTTCACAGGATTGAACAACGTTTGGCGCCGTGGAAAAGGAAATGTCTGTCCAAATGAGGTAGACTTGTGCTAATCAAATCGGTTCTCTCAAGTATACCCACATATTTCCTTTGTGGAAATGGTGAGAAATGTCACCTTTTGAAACTGATTTGGTGACATTGTCAGTGGTTTAATAAGTTAAGTTTAAAAGACACCTATTATGGTGAACTACCAAAATTGTCCTTAGATAATCATTTATGTTATTCTCTCTGTACTTTTCTCTCTCCACACTTCCAACAAAAACGACAGTAGTGTTAACTCAGTAACTCTCTCTCCTCTATCTATAAATAAAAGTTCAAGGTTGTTCGTTGCCTCAACTTTCATCTTTAACTTATAAAGAAGGGACGTGCTTCAGTAAAATAAGGTAATATTTCTTGAACTTTCTTCTTTTAATCTGTTCACATTTTGTAAACCAGCCATTGTGAGAATTTTTGGATCTCCGAGCCTTTTCATGTGTTACTCGTGCCTTTTTATGTGATTTACCTGGGCCTTTTCATGTGATTTACCCGTGCCTTTTCATGTGTTACCCGTGCCTTTTCATGTGTTACCCGAACCTTTTCATGTGATTTACTCAAGCCTTTTCATGTGTTACCAGTGCCTTTTCATGTGATTTACCCGAGCCTTTTTAAGAATTTTTCGAGCCTTTTCATGTGATTTAATCGAGCTTTTTGAAGACTTGTCCGAATATTTTGATATGATTTACCAGAGCCTTTTAAAGAATTCTCTGAGCCTTTTCATGTCTTCTCCGAGACTTTTCAATATCCTCACCCCCCGCCTTTATAAATGTAATATTTGAAAATATTTTGTAGTCATGGGTTTTTATTAATGGTTTGTGATGATTAATTTGACAGCATCATGAATCGGGTTAGAATAGTAATATCTTACAACGGTCGATGAGAGTAGTTACCAGACAGAAGTCAGAGGTTTGTTGGATCTGATAACTGGGGAATGTATGACTTACGAAGAATTAGTGGCGATCGTGCATACCATTGTGAATTATGATGTAAACAAATTCAATATTGATCTGTCATCAATATCAATTGTTCCTGGCAGTACATATCGCACATTTATAAAAAATGACGACGATGTCCAGTTTATGCTAGGGGAAGATCGAGTGATCCCTCAAGTATGTGTCAGTGTAACTGAGAGGACAGCAAGAGATGTGATCGGGAATGATATTCCTCCTTTTGAAAATACCCAACAATTAGGATCCTTTAGCGGTAGCAACCAAGTGTTCACCCAAAGAAGTGCCACCGAAGGTGGGGGAAACATGTGTGGTGTCCCACCGGTAGCAGTCGACCATGCAGATTTAGTTGAATCTCAATTTAGCGATGTGTTTGGTTGTCGAATTAAGCAGTACAATGAGCAGAACAATTACTCGAACCATGAGGTGGATAATGAGGCAAATAATGAACAGGTTAATAATCAGGTTGATGATCTACAAAATGTGGATGACGAGCATGCACAAATTCAAACACATGGTAGACGTGTACAAGGAGTTAGTTGCACTGCACCAAATATGCCTGAGACTTCCGAGGTTCGGTATAATGTACCCTCCGTATCTAATTTTGATAATGCGACAACGTGGGTTATTCCCGAATCAGATTCATACTCGTTTGGTATTGGTAAAAGCAGCACCTTGGTAGTGCAAGAACCTAGAACCATGATTTATAAAAGTCAATTTTTTATGAGTCAAAAGGATTTAAAGAGGCTAGTTGGCCATTTTGCAATGCATCAGAACTTTAAATGGAAGGTGAAAAAGTCTAATAAGATAACTTTACATCTGATTTACATCACGTGGAAATTAAGAGTGGTGAGGAGAGATGAAGGGACATACTTTCAAGTCAGAAGTTTTGTCAACGAACACAGTTGTCCCTTGGAGGAGATTCACTGTCGCCACCGATAAGCTAATGCAATCATAATCGGAGAAGTTGTTGCACCTAGACTTCAACAACATGATGATCGTCTCATGCGTCCGAATGACATCATCGCCGATATGAAAACAATGTATGACATACAAATCATGTATAGTAAGGCACACGATGCCCTGCAATATGCATTGTCATTGACCTATGGAACACATGAAGAAGCTTTCCAACTCCTGCCATCTTTTGTATACATTTTGGAACAGTAAAATCCTGGCACATTCACCGACTTATAGTGCAAAGACAATGGTAAATTCCTCTACTTTTTCATGTTGTTAGGGTCCTCAATTAGAACCTGTGATTGCAGTTGATAGTACCCATTTAAAGGGAAGATTAGAGGGTACAATGTTTGTGGCAACTGCGCAAGATGGAAACGAACATATGTATCTAATTGCTTTTGGGTACGGTGTCTTAGAAAACAACCTTTAATGGGAGTGGTTTTTGGAATGCTTGAGGGGTGCCCTTGGTCATATAGATGATATGGTTTTCATTTCTAATCGTCATGCAAGCATTGAAGTAGGGATTTGTAAAGTGTCCCTTATGCAACCCATACCATATGTTGTTGGCATTTTGGTGAAAATATGAAGTAGCAATTCCACAGAAAGGATGTTGTCGACATAATGGATAACGCAGCTAGGTCGTACAGTGAATTAAAGTATAATCGCCACATGGAGGAGTTACGTAAGTTGCACAAGGCTGCATTCGATTATGCCATTGCTGCCGGTCCTCACAAATGGTCTTGCGTACACTGTCCCTAAAGAAGATACATGGTGATGACCACAATTGTTACAAAGTGCAGAAACTCATGATTAAAATTCGCACGGCAACTGCCACTGATGACACTGGCAGAGTTCATTAGAAATATGCTACAAAAGTGGTTTCACGATCGAAATGAAGTTGCACAGTCCATGCGTTATCGATTGACTGACGCAGCACATCTTGTGATCCTGAAACTTGTCGAGAAGTGTGGTTATATGACCGTAAATCCAGTTGACTAGAACATATTCTCCATCAAACACAAGGGAAAACAGTGAACAGTGGACAGTTGACTTAGCTCGGAAGGCTTGCACATGCAACAAATTCCAAATAGACTTTTTTCCATGTTCACATGCACTCGCAGCAGGAGGGTACTTGACAAGTTATAGTTAACACTTTATATTACCTAAATGTGAATCTCACTGTTTTCATTGTTGCAGGGAGCGGAACTTGGATTTCACATCTCTGTGTGCGGACTACTACAAGAGGGAGACACTTATTGATACATACTTGGTTCCTATTATGCCTGTTTGCCATCCTTCTTCATAGGAAGTGCCATCCGACATCGCAACGTGGGTGGTTTTAAATCCAAATAGAAAGAGACAATCAGGTCGCCCGATAGAGGGTCGACATGCCTCGTCTTCGGAGAGGACAACCACACAATCATGTAGAAGATGTGGACAACCAGGACATAATAGCAGGAGGTGTTCCAACCCGTCTATGGTTAATGAAGGTCCCAGTTGAATTGTCCTCGAACAATATCGTCGCAAGTGCAGCATTTGTCATTCAATTGGACACAACAAACAAACGTGCCCTTAGAAGGATTTTACCGTGGAATGAATGGACCCGTTGAGGAAGACAACAAAACTTAACAAGGCAGTACAAGAGGAAGACAAATTGACATCAGAAAAGCTTGCGATTGCTAATGTGGGAAGGCAAGATGCTAAGAAGCACCTTAAGGAACATGTCTCCAACTTGATGTCTTCCAACATCGTTCAGACTTTGAGAACCATGCGCGATATAGTTGTGTTGTTTAAATCGTTCAGCTTTAGTTCTTCATTTTCATTGTATTGTTTAAATCGTGTTGGAATTCACTAAATTGTTCACTTAAATCGTGCGTGTTTAAATCGTGTTGGAATTCATCTAATTGTTTACTTGCGGGTTGGAATTGAAAAAATTTAAATGATTAATTAAAATAATAAATTCAAATGTTATGTACATCAACTGCAACTCATGGAACAGCCCGTATATACATCATATATACAACAGTGTTGTGAAGCGAGTTGCAATAAACCTCCACAACCATCTTCTCCCGGATGGTGCATGTATCCTCTTCTGTCCAGTCGAACTCCTTCTTGTTTGTCAACAAGTACTCTGCCAATTTCAAAGTATGGGCACCACAGTTACCGCTGCAAATCACCATATGAACAACCGTTTGACTGGAATTTTATTAAAATCAAGTGGGATAGAATAAAATGTTTAAACAGTCATACCCCTGATGCTGTTGGGGCACCCCATGGGATTCGTCCATGATGCTCATCCAAAAGGCCTTCTTCCCCATTTTGTACGGCACATCATCCTGGCTTCTGTTGGCATGAAACTCGTCTTGATGCAACATCGAGGGTAAAAACCAACGTAGGCACACGACCTGCTTATTCATGTACTACAATGTAACCTTTTGTTTGAATGGGTCTAACATGTAGATCTTCCCTTTTGTGAGGTTGACGCTAGCCAGTACCCAATGGTGGCTTCCAAGGTTGCAAGTCATCATAACCTGTAGGTGTTTCAACATAGTATTATATGTCTAAAATCTAAACATAGTATTAAACACATTGAAACCATATAATTTAAACATTCACCTAATCAACCGCGTGCCATGGTCGGTTTTTTGACGGGACCAATCCTCGGACCGTCTTCAGGTCATCATCGTGCCGTTTGTGTTTAAACATAGACCACTCCTTAAGGGGTGCGGCCACCTCTCTGTCGAACATCTGCCCCTACTGAATATCTAACAATGACTGTACATAGAATATTTACCACAGTGTTGGGTAAAAGATTTATGATATACATCAATGCAAAAGCGAAAACTGTACAGTACAAAAACTTACATAAAACTGGGAATCCAGTAAGTTGACCCTCTAAGCGTAGACAGGGGGTATGCTCACTGATGTTTCCGTAAAATCGACAAGTTCGCGTCGATGTGCTAACAATCTAAACATTTTATATTGTTAGGATTCTACCATTATTGATAAAAACTTATACAGATAGTTAAAGTAAGGAACATACTGTATCCTCCAACTCCATGAAGTTGGTTTGGAACCGTTGGAACCAAGTGACACCAACCGGTAAATGTATATCCACATCACGTTTGTATAATTGCTGAAGAAGTTAGATGACCAAGTAATATTAATTAAAAGATTGTGAAATGAATGATTATACTTACAATTCCCTCGTGGTGTTCCTATTGTAGGCTTGGTATGCTGCAATGTTGTCAGGATCTAACAAATCATAGTGCTTGAATACATGCACTGATGATGTTGGCTTGGTCTTTGGCTTTTTCGGCCTACAAGGGTCAGTGTATGGGGACATCAGCTGCCATCCTAGTCTACGAACCCTCAGTTGACGCTGAACCTAGGGCAGATTACGGGTTCGAGAACTGGACTCCACCGGAGGGGTGCGCTATGAGGAGGAACTCTACCTCTATAGATCGCTATGATGATGGCTACCCTGTGAGGAGGAACTCTGCCTTCGTGGATCGCTACGATGAGGGCTGCGCTCTGAGGAGGATCTCTCCCTCAGTGTATCGCTTTGATGAGGGCCCCGCTGTGAGGTGGATCTCTCCCTTCATGTATCACTCTCCCTCCGTGTTTCACTCTAATGAGTGGGGGAGCTGTGCCAGGATCTCTTCAAGGGTTGCACTGCGTTGGGATCGACCGGAGGTGGTGTGCGCTGTGAGGATGAACTCTGTCCTAGGTCCTATGGAAGAACAGGATGGTGCAACAGTGTTGTCTTAGATTCAACAGGTGGCTCCCATGCCAGAAGTGCTGTCTTTGTACCAGCATTGCTGTTAGGTAAAACCGAAGGAGGTACCTGCTTCAATAGTGCTATCTCTGTACCACCGGGTACCTCTGCTCGTTCTCTCACAATATGACCCTGCTGATCAGATACTGTGTCTGTAGTATATGCTTGCTTCTGTCTGGTCTGTGGGTCTGTCCCATGCTGATGATTACCTGTCTTGCCTGTGGGACTAAAGTCTCCGTGATGGTCATTGAATGGTGGACCATCCATACGGGACTGGACGTCTGACCCTGACCCTGACCCTGAAGCGCTCGGATCATATCCAACAACTTCTGATGCTGCTGATCTCGTTTCTCATCACTCTTTCGGACAACCTCCATCACATCAACCCGAACAGATCGGACAACATCTATCACTTTAGCGAATTCACGGTCCCAACCCTAAAAGGATTTGAAACTCTGTCAACACTAAAACTGTTAACTCGATTGAAATTTAATAATGCAGGTAAAATATTTTTACGTACCTTGGATGACCGCCAATGCCTCCTCGGGAATCACCTATAGGTCGGGGTTGTCTGGCCATAGTGAATTGTACCCACCTATGCCTCACGGGAGTCCCACCGCCACCCTCCGGATCTGAATCACCTCCAGGTCGAGGCTATCTAGGCAATGTGAATCGTACCCGTCGACACCTTACGGGACTTCGACTGCCACCCTCATGGTCTGAACCCTCTGCATCACTGGGTCCAGAATACGCACCCTCTGTATCACTAGGTCCGGAATAAGGACCCTCCGTATTATTGCGATCGGAAGACGCATCCTCCGTATCACTGGGTCCGGCACTCCTATGTCGTTCGTGCTCCGGAACGTGACCAGGTATATCAACAGCATCGACATCATACAGACTGCCTCCCAAATCTATGCCTTCGCAGTAACGTTGAGCCGTCTCAACACTAGTCGGCACTAATTCACACTGCGCAAACATCTGAAATAGGAGTTAGATCATTGTAATTGTATACATACTAATAACTAAGAAAATTAACAACAACAACAATACTTACCCTTTTAGTGAAAATGCCATCCAGTTTTCTCTCCCCCAGCAGCATCGACATCATACAGACTGCCTCCCAAATCTATGCCTTCGCAGTAACGTTGAGCCGTCTCAACACTAGTCGACACTAATTCACACTGCGCAAACATCTGAAATAGAAGTTAGATCATTGTAATTGTAAACATACTAATAACTATGAAAATTAACAACAACAACAATACTTACCCTTTTAGTGAAAATGCCATCCAATTTTCTCTCCACCAGCAGCATCGACATCATACAGACTGCCTCCCAAATCTATGCCTTCGCAGTAACGTTGAGCCGTCTCAACACTAGTCGGCACTAATTCACACTGCGCAAACATTTGAAATAGGAGTTAGATCATTTGTAATTGTATGCATACTAATAACTATGAAAATTAACAACAACAACAATACTTACCCTTTTAGTGAAAATGCCATCCAGTTTTCTCTCCCCCAGCAGCATCGACATCATACAGACTGCCTCCCAAATCTATGCCTTCGCAGTAACGTTGAGCCGTCTCAACACTAGTCGGCACTAATTCACACTGCGCAAACATCTGAAATAGGAGTTAGATCATTGTAATTGTATACATACTAATAACTATGAAAATTAACAACAACAACAATACTTACCCTTTTAGTGAAAATGCCATCCGTTTTCTCCACCATCATACAGACGCCTCCCAAATATGCCTTCGCAGAACGTTGAGTCGTCTCAACACTAGTCGGCACTAATTCATGCGCAAACATTTGAAATAGGAGTTAGATCATTTGTAATTGTATGCATACTAATAACTATGAAAATTAACAACAACAACAATACTTACCCTTTTAGTGAAAATGTCATCCAGTTTTCTCCCCCTCGTTGACTCAACTCCCATTTTAGAATACGTGGGGGGGGGGGGGGGTAGCTCGACGATTGCCCTACAGGTCCCACATTTTTTATTCCCAAGCTCGGGGATAACCATACGGATTCAAATTCTAAATTCTCACCAATAGTGCGTGTGGTAGACCATATATGTTGTACGTCTCGGTTGTGTGTACGTCAGCGCCCCTTGTTTGCTGTCGTTGTTCAAACCACTCACGTCGACCATCCAACACATGCTTGATACCAAAAATAGACCGCATATACACTTGTGCGCCCCACTGGAACGCATCAAAAGCGTCCAAGTCCTCCACTAGCCTCCACTGCTATACTGGAACTTTATCTCGCTCGTCCAACCCCATCAGTATCCAGTTGAGCATAAACAATAAGCATAGCTTCACCGTATCGTACTGCTCCACAAAAATACCAATCCGCAGCACCGCTCTCAGCTTTTCAAACTCAACATAAATAGTTTGGTAATTAATTGGTAGGTCAGTAATTCTTTCCCCTTTTTTATTTAATGTTGCGGTGGAAGGCTTGAGTGCCTTATTTAGGAAAGCAGAGTCCAAGGAGTTGTTAAAGGGTGTCAATTTCGGGTTGGAGGAGGTTAATGTTTTGCACTTGCAATTCGCCGACGATACCATTTTATTTCTTCAATAGAAAATGGATTATTTAATGCAGAGGAAATGGTGGAAAATATCACTTTTTCCAACTCACTTGGTGACAAAGTGACCGGTTTAATAACGTAAGTTTAAAAGGCACTAAAGTAAGTGATTTCCCAAAATGCCCTTATTTTACACATTCTCTTTCTTACTTTAAAATTTTCTGAGATTTTTTCTTTTATATTCCTCTGTAACAAACCTTCAATGGAGGATGGAGGTTGAATACCATAACATTATCAATTTATCTCCTTTGGATAATTAATTTTGTAGTGCTACGCAAACGCATTCGGGGGTCGAGCTGCCAGGGGGCAGCGCCCCCAAAGCTTTTTTTTTTTCAATTCAAAACCCTAACTGGGTTCCTTTTCATTTGTTATCTGAGTCTTTTGTAAGTCTTTCTCTGGTTATATGAATTTTGAATCTAATTGAAAAGTCTCGGAGAAAAAATGAAAAGGCTCGGACAGTTCATTAAAAGTTTCGGAGAAGAAATGAAAAGGCTCGAAGAAGTTGAAAAGTCTCGGAGAAGAAATGAAAAGGCTCGGAGAAGTAATGAAATTAACAAAAAAAAAATTGTTGAAAAGTCTCGGAAAAGAAATGAAAAGGCTCGGAGAAGAAATGAAAAGACTCGGACAGTTCATTAAAAAGCTCGGAGAAGAAATAAAAAGGCTCGGATATTCAAAATTAAAAAAAAAAAATGATTGGCTTAGAGAAGAAATGAAAAGTCTCGGCGAAGAAATGAAAAGGCTCGGAGAAGTAATGAAAAGACTCGGAAAAGTCTCGGAGACTAATTGAAAAGTATCGGAGACTAAATGAAAAGGCTCGAGCCTTTTCATTACTTCTCCGAGCCTTTTCATTACTTCTCCGAGACTTTTCAATAATTTTTTTTTTTGTTAATTTCATTACTTCTCCGAGCCTTTTAATGAACTGTCCGAGCCTTTTCATTACTTCTTCGAGCCTTTTAATGAACTGTCCGAGCCTTTTCATTTCTTCTCCGAGACTTTTCAACAATTTTTTTTTTGTTAATTTCATTACTTCTCCGAGCCTTTTAATAAACTATCCGAGCCTTTTCATTACTTCTCCGAGCCTTTTCATTTCTTCTCCGAGACTTTTCAACAATTTTTTTTTTGTTAATTTTGAATCTCCGAGCCTTTTCATTTCTTATCCGAGCCTTTTAATGAACTATCCGAGCCTTTTCATTACTTCTCCAAGCCTTTTCATTTCTTCTCCGAAACTTTTAATGAACTGTCCGAGCCTTTCTAAGCTTTTTCCGAGACTTTTTCGAGCCTTTTTAACAATATTTTTTTTTCTTAAGGTTTACAAAAGAGTGTTTTAAATTGAAAAAAAAGAAAAAGAAAAAAGCAACTAACAAGATGGTTTGTATCTCAGATGTAACTAACAAAGGCTGAGACATAAAAAAAAGTCACTATTGTGTTTGGTCGTGGTCCACTGTCGTCCATTGATGGAGGATTTTGAAAGAAAGAAAAAAAAAACAAAATGGTGAAGAAGGTTACTGCGGGGGGCATTTTTGTCCGTTCACCATAATAGGTGCCTTTTAAACTTAAGTTATTAAACCGGTGACTTTCTTACAAAGTCAGGCCCAAATAGTGACAAAAAATTTTTGAACCCATTTAATGCATGCTAGAAGAATTTTGAGGTGTTTCGAGATGGCTTTGGGGTTGCGTATTAATTTTCAAAAAACTAGATTGATCAAGGTTGGTAAGGATAGGGGTGGTGAGGAGAATTTGGATGCTAGGTTTATATGTTCTAAAGCTAATCTACCTATTTTGTATTTAGGGCTTCCGCTTGGTGGTCGCCCATGCTCGAAGATTTTTTGGTCCGATTTAATTCAAAGAATTGAAAATCGGCTTGCCCCTTGGAAGAAGTCTTTCCTTAATAAAGGCGGAAGACTTGTGCTCATCAAAGCGATTATGTCCGGTATTCCAATATATTACATGTCTGCATTTAAAATTCCAGTTTCAGTGGCTAGAAGAATTGAGGGGCTTCAAAGAAGCTTTTTCTGGGGGGATAGGGGCGAGAAGAGAAAGATACATGAAGGTAAATGGGAGACTGTGTGTAAAGATAAAAAGCATGGTGGTTTAGGCATTGGTTCGGTTATAGACAAAAACAAAGGTCTCTTGGCGAAGTGGGCTTGGTAAGGAAAATTCTCCGCTTTGGAAAAGGGTGTTGTATGCTAAGTACGGAATTATGGTGAACTCCTTGAGCTGGAATGGTTCCAGCAGCCCTTCTATTTTGTTTTTCTCTAAAGCTATTGGCAGCCTTTTTGTCCAGGGATCGAAGACAGCCAAGCTCCTTAAGGAAGGTCTAAGAGTTGTCGTTGGTAGAGGAGACAGAGCAAGGTTGTGGTCTGATTGTAAGGTGGAGGCCGGGAGTCCCTTTTAAGGAAGCTTTCCCCAGAGTCTTTGCCTTGGCAAATAACAAAGAGGGTTGCATCAGAGATTATGGTTATTGGGATGGTAATAAATGGATTTGGGAAATCCCCCTCAGAAGACCTTGTTTCAGTTGGGAAAGCGATCAATGGAACTTGTTTTTGTATAACCTGCATCAGATTATTATTTATGACTCAATTCCAGATACCATAGGATGGAATTTCTGCTCAAATGGGCTGTTTTCGGTTAATTCTTTTTGGAAAGGCCTTGTAGACGTGTCTGCTGCCTCTCACACGGACTGCAGCAGTGTTTGGCATGGTTTCGCTCCACCAAAAATTGAAATCTTTGTGTGGCACCTGCTGCAAGATCGTGTTATGGTTAAGGAGGTAATGCTGAAGTTTGGGGTCAGTTTTGGGTCAAATTTGGAATGCCCGCTGTGCAATGGTGTGGTTGAAACCACAAACCATCTTTTCCTCCATTGTTTTTGGTCTTCGAATCTGTGGAGAAATTGTATGAAATGGTGGGGTATTAGTTTTAGTGTCTCTTCTACCTTGTTGGATTGGTCTGTGTCCTTCTAAGAATTTCAAAAGAGTATGGATCTCCTTATTTTTTTGCGGTGACTTGGTCAATTTGGGAGGTTAGGAATGGTAAGGTTTTCAAGAATGAATAAGCCTCCTTAACAAAAGCTACGGATATGGTGAAATTTAGAATTGCCTGGTGGTTAAAGAATTATGGTAATGGTTCCAATGATCCCATTACACATATTTTGCTTGATGTTGCTGAAAGGTGCACAGACCCGAGTAAAGTCAAGATCCCGAAGATGGAGAATTGGATCCCTCTGCCCTCTGAAGTGCTAAAGTTTAATGTGGATAGCTCTGCGAGGGGTTTCCCGGGCCAAGCTGGTATTGGCGGTGTCCTTCGTGACAGCAGCGGGAAAGTCTTGTGTTATTTCTCTTTAAATATTGGTTGGCAAGATGCCATCACTGCTGAGATGATGGCAATTGCTAAAGCTTGTGACCTGTGTCTTTCAAGGTCTGATTTGTTAGGCAGAAGATTCGTGTTTAGAAGCAACTCGAAGGCGGTGGTTTCTTGGATTAATAGCGATGATTTGGGGAACATAAGGTTCACTCATTTACTTAACGAAATTCGCAGCAATCTGGGTTGGCCAGGGCAAGCTAGCGTGGAATTCAGTTCTCGTTCTACAAACTCTTTTGCTGATTCCTTAGCAAAAAAAGGTTCCAGTGGGGAGGGCGATGTTATTGTTTGGAGTATCACTTGACAGGGGCGTTCTTTTGTGTGGTTTTTCTTCGTTTTCTGTCTGTTTTTGGGGTTGTTTTTCCCCGGTATTGTTGTGCCCTTGCTGATTCTTTCTCTTTTTGCTTGGTCTGGGGTTTTGCCTCTGTTTTTGGCGTCCTGTTTCCTGGGTTCTGTTTGTGGGTTTCTTTTTTGCCTCTGGTTTGTGCCTAATAAAATTTCGTTTCTCAAAAAAGTAGAAAGCAAAAGGAGCGAAATTGTTATTAGACATATTTATAGAAACCTATAATATTTACACTTTCATCCCTTGACAAGAGAAAATTCACATTATTTACCCGCATTTTGCCAACCAAAAAACTTCTTAATTATATCATCCAACGGATCAACACAAACAATTTAAAAATAAAAATTTTACTCTATTACACCATCTACAATACCAAAAATAACTTTAATCATTCCATTTTAAAAATGTTCAAATTAAATTCTTTCTACAATTTTTCTTCTTCAGTTTCATCCATGAATTTCCAAAAGAGAAAGAAACCATATCATGATCAAATTTATTTCTATAATTGGGAGTTCAAGTACATGCTACGCAACAATATTGGCATTATAACAGCCAAGATCATGAGCCGAAATGCACAAAAAATAACTGGTTATAAGGTGGAACTCCAACCATCTAATACAAAATTACACAATTGGATAGGAAGGGTCTGCTGCGAGCTGACAGTGACCTTGAGGATCGCTAGATTCTCTCAGGATCCTCATGTAGCCATTCTCACCCCAATCTGTACCCCATGAATTCTTGATTAACCAGTACTTGGTACCATCATCAGTTTGACCGTACCCCACTAGAGTAACGGCATGGTTCAGCCGATTGCCACAACTTCCATCAAAGACCCCTCCTCCATAACTCTTAAATTCTTGCCCAACACTAACGGCAATCGAGACAGGCTGTTTGTGTACGGCAATTTTCAATTCTTGCTCATTGTTGGGAGTTACATCATGGTATCTAGTGATTTGGGCAGCTGTATCGGTTGCCTTCTGTTGGTCACAAGTTCCATCACTTCCCTCGTATGGGTAACTAGACTCGGCTGCGACACCTCCGTTTTCAATAATGTATTTGAAGGCAGCATCCATAGTACCACCATTACATCCACTATTATTTGTGTCGCAATCTACTAATTGTTGTTCGGACAATTCAAGCAATTGACCATTCTTGATCTTTAAAGCACCTTCTATTGCCGCCACAGCTGAAAATGCCCAGCAACATCCTACATAGAAATTGATCAATAGAGAAACAAAGTTAGAGAAAACTAAAGTTAAAATTGCACGAAGTACTAAAGTACATAAGGTGATATAGGGTCATTCTCTGGTCAGGCCAGTCCTGAATTTTTATTTTGAGGACCGATCTGACTAGATAATTATTAATATGTATATACACATTCTTACCACATGATCCTTGGTCCTTAATTTCGGTGACAGCTCCTTGGTCCCTCCAGTCAAAACTTTCTGGAACTTCATCATCAGTCAGGTTTTGGTTGCTATAGGGTGTTGTTGTTTTGGACACTCTTGGGTTGGGAGACATCTTGAATCCTGTATGAGAGGCCAGGAATTCTTCGGTTGTTAAGTCTGAAAAGGCATTGACACTTAGCTTGTAAGTATTGTTTCCTGCATTATTGAACTTTTCCACGTATTCGTAGTTTTTTTTGAATATCTGAAAGCGCACATCTTTCTCTGCGCTATCCGGATAATTGCGTCCATGACGAGACATCCACTCCTCATGTTTCTGAGAAATGGAAGCTACATCCAACAAGCGGGACACGGCCTGATCAGAAGCCAAAGTCACCAGAATCATCAACAGAGGAATGACAAAAGCTTTTTCTTGTGTTAATTCCATTGTTTACAAGTGGAAAATCAGCAATGAAGCTATGAAGAAGTGAAGCACACAAGGTAGCTATATATAGAAGATGGATTTGTTCCTTATTTGATTTCCTGCCGTGCCCGCAAGTCTGAATGTTGTGCAATGTTTATCTCCGAGATTGTAGGAAATAGATTGCTAGCTAGCTTTTGTATTCTTCTTGCATTGACCATATAAATATTCGAAGAACTCTCAGCGAAGTTAATTGCTATTTAATGAAGTCAATTTGGAATTTGTTTGCAACTTGGAAATATGTGGCGACCAACTTAAGTTTTGTTTGTAACATGAAATTGACTTCATTTAGCAAGTCCTCGTGTTCCTTGCCCTTCTTTATCTACGAAATGATCTGATTGGTCCTGCAATGCAAGAGTTACAAAGCACAAACCGATAAAAGTATCTACATCCGGCTCTAATAATTAACTCAATCAAACGCCAATCACGAAAGTCATCTGCTAGTCAATTTCTGTTTCTTTTCAAAAATTGCTGACTTGATTTGTGTTTGCAAATTAGACATACCAATCGGACCTATTTTAAACCATTTCCGTACTTTTTTAGTTGAAATCCGTTTGGATCGTATGGGAACACGAGCCAAATTTCAACACTTCAACACAGAGTGCAAGTTAGTTCAACGTATTTTTTTCGATTGTAACTTTGCACCTTACCGGTGCAAATGCTTGATTGAATTTACATTTTGAACATCTGTTTTTGAAAGTATTACAACTATTACAATAGGACTATCGGGACCTCTCAAGATAAGACAATACAAGTACGATCTGAATATCTACTCCCAACAAATCGAGAGAAAACTCTCCATATATGCTTGTTGAATGTATATGGTTGGACTCGAACCCCTCACAACTAATTTGAAAGGGAGGTGCACTACCACAGTACCATTTGTGCTAAGAGGTGCGCTACGATCCAAACGGAACACCAGCTATGTATGTTCCGTGTATATATATAAGATGCCCTGTATTTTGTATATAACTTAACGTATGCCATATCAATGAAACAGAGCTTGGCTTTCCGTTCCAAATATGAGGATTGATTTTCAAAAAGAGGATTGTTTGATACAGTATAGTTTATAGACTGAACAAAATATGAGGATTGTTTTTCAAAAAGAATTAATTAGACCTCACGGTACGTAAGTCAATAGTAAGTCGTGATAATGATGAACGAAAAGCAGAGATAATTTAATTCATTAAAGGAAAGATAGAATATGAATGCAATATTATTATAATCATTTTGGTCCAAAACTGCAAATTAAATTGTCTTTAGATGAAAAAGAGCCAAGCATTGCTATAGAAAAATGCTGAATATATGGCATTCAAGATATATATCTATCCAACTTCATTTTCTAAACGTACAAAAATCCAAATCAAGAAAAATTCACCCTTCCATTCTGCCACTGATTTCCAAGTTTTCCAACGAATTCCAGATTGCTTGACTGACCTCATTAATTATCAACTTAACTGAAACACGTTGTAGTTCTGCATGTCTTTCGAATTCGTATCAGTCCATGCATGAAGAATACAAGCTAGCTAGCTATCAATTAATAATCTCCTATAATCAATTAATAATCAAATTGGGGACAACAAATGTTATGAGAACAGTAGATACAAGAGTGCTGATATATGAACTAATAAAAAATTACCGGTGCACCTCAAATTAATATTTTCTTATAAAATTTCTTTTCAAAAAAAAATTAAAATATTTTCTTAGAAAATTTCAACAACAATTCTTAAATAAAATTATAAAATTATTAAATGAATTTAAAAAATTATAAAGCCATGTGAAAAAAATTGATTTTGTAAAACCTTTTTACTTAATACATTTATAATAATTAAAATTTGATTAGATGAACTCTTTTTTTTTTTTTTTTTTTTTTTTTTTTTTTGAAGCTGCAAATTTATTAAGAAGCCACAATAGGCAAACCAAACAAAAACAAACCAAAGAAAGGGCATCAGACCCAAAGAGCAGGACAAAAATAAAAGAAACTGGCTAGAAACCCAGCCGACAGCACCAGCAACACAGCCACAAAGAGACCAGCCTAAACAGGCCACCCAAAACACAAACAACAGAAACAACACAGAAAACCAACAGCCAAAGGCAAAGGCAAACACCCCAGACGCCCAAAAACAACACAGAAACAACATAGAAACAGAGGACATACCCAAACAAAACCCCAAACCGAACCTAAAGGCGAACCTAAAGTCAAACCCCACAACCTGCAACAACACTCAAAAAACACTCCAAACTACATTCTCCCCATCCAAAGCCAAACCCCTTTTAGCTAAACCATCGGCCACCGCATTAGAAGCTCTCGTAACAAAACTCAAAGACGAATTATTAAGCACCCTTAAAGAAGCACGGATGTCATAGATCAACTCAACCCGCGACAGATTTCCGAAGTCCTCATCTTTCACCCATCCTATAGCTTGCAAGGAATCGCTTTCAAAGCTAATGCTACTTCTTCTTAAGGAATCATTCGAAACGCACAGGAAACGAGCTTTTTGAATCGCTAAAACTTCAGCTGTAGCTGCATCCACCTTTCCAACAAAAGCCGAAAAGGAACACAACTCTTCCCCTTTTCTCCGGCAAAGGCGGGATCCACTCCATTGCCTTACTAACCTTCACTGGTCTCTCTTCAAGATAGCAACATTCCAAGTTTTGAACCAAGATCGTAATCGGCTCACTAGACCCCCTTCCGTGATGCTTGAACCACCAAGCCACTCTAAATCTAACCACATCTATATACTCCTCCAAAATAGCAACGACCCCTTTGAAGACCTTCTTGTTTCTTGCCTCCCAAATTGACCACACGACCGCATTAAACATAGTTAACCATACCCTCTTCAGCCTTGAATCAGGGCACAACTCTTTCCACCCTACAAACCAATCCTTTATACTCTTACTAGCTCCATTATACACCGACCACCAACTCAAGCAGGCGGTCCACAAAACCCAAGCCCACTTACAATGCAAAAATAAATGATTTACTGTCTCTTTTGACCAGCCGCACACCGGGCAAAGATGACCGTTCGACAAAGTGACACCAATATGAGATAACAACTCCCGAACCACAATCCTACCTCTAAGCAATTACCATGCAAAAATCTCTATTTTCGGGGGGCTAAAACCCCACCAAATATCAGCAAAATCCAGGATAGCAGTGTCAAAAAGGTCTTCAGCGCAATGACGAAAAGAACTCACCGAAAATAGTCCTTTCGGACAATAAGACCAAGCGATGGAATCCGAAACACTTCTTTGAATTCTCACTCCCTCAAGATTATCTGCACAATCAGCCCACACGTCTTGTTCCCAGTCAAAAACACCATGTCTAAGTTGAATATCCCAATGCCACTCCTCACCAACCCAAGAACCGAACTCACTAATATGACCAACTTTGTTCTTAGACAAAGCATAAATCCTTGGATAAGCTCTCTTAAGTGGCATTCCGTCTCTCCACCCATCATTCCAAAAGCTAACTTTGTTCCCTCTTCCAACCACAAGCTTCAATCCATCATCAAAAATCTTTGCCGAATAAGACCCTTCTACAAAAAGATCTCCAACGGCCTTAACAAAATGAGAAGCATTAGGACCCGCAGTCCATTTCCAACTAAGGTTATCTAACTTGACTCCATACTTTATACCTATAACCCTCTTCCACAGCGGCTCCTCTTCAAAACCAAAATGTCACACCCATTTTGCCAATAAGCCTTTGTTTTTGACCAAAACCTTCCCCACACCAAGGCCACCTTTCCTTTTACTTTTGCAAATCGTCTCCCAGTCTATAGTATGAAGTTTCCTTTTTTTCTAACCCATCTCCCCAAAAGAAACCCCTCTGACTTTTTTCTATTGAATTCGCCACACTAACTGGAACTTTGAAAACCGTCATAAAATATGAGGGAATACTAGAAAGCACGACTTTGATCAAGACCAATCTACCCCATTTACTCAAGAATTTTCTCTTCCACGGAGCCAGACGATTTTTAATATGATTCAGAACCGGATTCCAAAACACCTTGGAACCAGGCCTAGATCCCAGAGGCATTCCCAGATACGAAATAGGAAGACTAACCTGTATACACCTGAAAACCGCTGCCCAATCAACCTCCCCACAACTCACTTTCCCCACCCTAACCACACAGGACTTATGAAAATTAATCCTCGGCCCGAAGCCAACTCAAAGCATCTAAGGATTCTCTTAGTATTAGCCAAAAACTCCAGCTTTGGTTCAAGAAAAAGAATAGTATCATCTGCATACTGTAAGTGGGAAACATGCACCTCCTCCTCACCCATACTGAAGCCTCTAATCAACTCCAACTCCTTAGCCTTATTCAGACAACCACTTAGACACTCCACTGCCAAGTTGAAAAGAAACGGAGACAACGGGTCTCCTTGACGTAAACCTTTTCCCAATTCAATTTCCTCCATAGGGCTACCATTAACCATAACCGACAAGGATGGGGTCGAGATGCACCACATCATCCACTGTCTCCACCTCACACCAAAACCCATCTCACTCATAACATAATCCAAAACCGAATGATCCACTGAATCATACGCTTTCTCTAATGGTATATCCCTAGTCAAATTGTAATTTAGGTATGAAAATCCTTGAAGAACAAACTCTTGCCAAAAGAAATTAATAGGAATTGAACAAAAAGAGAGAACGCAAGAAGTTTAATTTTTGATAATGGAGGTTTAATGTATTAATTTAATTTATAGAGAAGGTTTAATTAATGGATTACAGAGACATACTGCTTTAATTTATAAGCATTTACACAAACCGAATAAAAAAACACACCATTCACACACTTCAGCAAAGATAGATGATGACCAAATCTATGTCTAAACACAACTTCATACATATTAATGATAATGATCATCAACATCCGCCATTAAATTGCTATGAGTCAATCAAGCAACTGCTGGATAGGAAGATTCCATGGCAATGTCGCAGAGGCCTTCCGGGGCATCAATATCTCTTTGCATCCTTATGTATCCATTCTCGCCCCAACTAGTCCCCCATGAATTCTTGACCAACCAATACTTGGTACCATCAGCAGCTGTTCCATACCCGACTGCTGTAACACCATGGTCGAGTTCAGTTCCACACTGTCCTGTGAAGACACCACTTGAGTAAAATTGGAAGTCTGAGCCACCAGCATCAATGGCAACATACACCAATGAAGGTGAAATAAGCACTAAAACAGTAACACTAGAAAGCAAAAAAACATCTCCCTACTAGACCTCATCCACAAATTGTTACCCCTCAATGGCAACAGACACCGGCTGCTTAGTCACTGCCTTCAAGAGAGCTGCCTCACTGTTGGCGGGCACGTCTTCATAACCGGTGATCTTGGCTGCATGTGATGCTGCCTTGTTCTTGCTACAAGTTCCATCAGATCCCTGGTAAGGGTAATTAGTTTCAGTTGTGAGACCTTTGTTTTGAATGATAAATTCAAAGGCATCATCCATAAGACCACCATTGCAGCCTTGGTCTTCACCACTTGAGTCGCAATCAACCAATTCTTGCTCTGACAGAGAGATCAACTTTCCTGTTGAGAGCTGATTAATTCCTTCCACAGCCGCGACAGCCGAAAATGCCCAGCAACATCCTGTATATATTATTAGACAACACAAGGGTAAGTAAGAATTAAAGTAGTCACAAGAATCATAGCATAATTAAGTCAAATTTGAGAATTTCAATTGACTAATTTTATTTGTTCTTCAAAAATTATTTAAGGTGGTTCCACTTTATTACCACATTGGCCTTGGTCCTTAACCAGGGTGACAGCTCCTTTCTTTCTCCAATACATGCTAGCTGGTGCGGTAACATTTTCATATCTAAAAGATATTGTTTGAGAAGACCTTTCATTGGACAATCTTTTGTATCCATTACGAGAGGCCTGAAATTCCTCATTTGTTTGGTCTGCAAACTCATTGATTCCTAGTTTGTAAGGACGATTCTCAACCCTGTTGACGGATTCAATGTAAACGAAGTTATCTTTGAATATCTTGTAACGCTTATCTTTCTCCGCGCTATCTTTGTAGACTCGTCCATTGCGAGCCATCCACATTTCATGTTTTTCATTCATGGTGGCTTCATACAGCGAACGTGACCGGATTGGGAAACCCAAATCCCCAAGAGTAATACTAATGTAAGGAATAGTTTCTTCTCAAGTGAAATTGAAGCCATTTAATTTGTTGAGTAAAAACTGCTAATAATGTAAAATATTTTTGTTAGTTTGTATAATGTGTGATATTAGGCAGAGGATTTGAAGCATTTATAGAACATGAAATTGGGATGTCCAATGATTTCTCTGAAATTGCATTCCCACTAATGATATGTAAAGTTGTAAAGAAATTTGATTGCCCGGAGAATCCGGCAAGTTGTGTATGGTAAAGACAACAAAAGTTGGGTACGTTCCGTGGATGCTGCTTCATTAAACTCATGTTACTTGGGGTGTTATGTTGCATTTGTAATCTTCGAATATGGATTTTTTACTACAATTTTGGAACATTTTTAATCCAATTAATTTTAATTATATATTCTATTTTGAGTGCAATAGGCATTAATTCAAAGAATAACTTGGATTTTGTGTTTGTAAAGGAGAAAATCCACAAAGTACTTAATTGGCTCGGATTAATTGAGGAGAAAATTTGCGGATTTGTTTTGAATAATTTGAAGTTTGACTGATTATGAGTCTTGATATTAATTGGCTCAGATTAATTTGGGCTCATAATCTTTCTTTTATTGCCTGAAGCATTTCACTTAATTTCAACAGTACGTAGAAAGAAGTGGAGATTGAAAAATGAATAACATGTCCTGGATCCATTTTCATTTATGAGTTTTTAATTTTCTTCTAGATCTAACAAAGTTAATAGATTTTTTTTTTATTAATTCTCAAACATTGAAGTTTATTTTTTATGGTTTTTATTTACTTTAATTTATAAATAAATGTAAAACTCTTTCATTTATAATATTATGTATTATTGATAGTGAGGTATATTTAGTTTTTTTGTTAATGTTAAATAAAATATTCTTTGATTTTATTTTTTTTATAGATACATCAAATGCTTAGAAATTACACCCTGCAGCAAACAAAATGTAAGATTTAATAACTGGTTTATTGCTAAATTCATGAAATGATAATAAATTGACTTTTAATGACTTTCTAATTTGGGTAATGGATAAATAATTAGAAATTATGAAATTAATAGTAGTGAACCAGACAATATGAAATTGGCTTAGTGGTAAGTCATAGCTACATCTAAAATGTTATGGGTTTGAGTTATATCGTTAAAAAAATTAGCGGTGTACTTAGACACCTTAATACTTTGTTATGAGATTTTTTTCAAGTGATCGATCTTTAATTTTTTTGGTAAATATTAGAATTTCTTTTCTTAATTATAATTAAATTTGCCAATTTGATTATAACTAATTTATTCCCAACTTGATTTCCTGCCGTGCCCCACAATTCAAATCAAGTTGTGGAACGAAGTTGCTTACAAATTACAAATCTAAATGTTGTGCAACGTTTATCTCCGAGATTGTAGGAGATTACTAGCTAGCTTTTGTATTCTTTTTGCATTGACCATGTGAATTCGAAGAACTTTGACTGAAGTTGCAATCTAATGAGCTTAATTATTCAATTTGGAAGTTGTTTGCAACTTCTTAATCAATTTCTTGGCAGTTAATTTTGTTAGTAAAATGAAATTGAAGTTACAAACTGATAAAAGTATCTACATCTGACTCTACTAATTAACTCAATCAAACGCCAATCATGATAAGTCGTCAGCTAGTCAATTTCTACTTCTCTTCAATAATGGCTGACTTGATTTGTGTTTGCAAATTTGACGTGCCAATCGAATGCTGCTTAAACAACTTCTTTTCAATTGAATTCTGTTGGGATCATATATACGTGAATACGAGCCAAATTTCAACACTTCAACACGAAGGGCAAGTTGGTTCAAATGCTTGATTTAGTTTTTTTTTTTTTTTAAAGTTTTAAAAATTATGAAATTACCGTTAGATTCTAAATGTTTTTGGCCCTCTAAAATATTTTGTTTTTATAATTCTGGTCCCTCCACTGTGTCTGTTACAAAGTGCAAGTTAGTTCATGATATTCTTTTCGATTGTAACTTTGCGCTTTAACAGTACAAATGCTTGATTTAGTTTATTAAAAAAAGTTTTAAAAATTATGAAAATACCATTAGATTTTAAAAGCTTTTCATTTTGGCACTCTTCCACAACTTATTGTATTTGTATTTCTAGCTCCACCACTGTGTATGCTCCATATAAGGTGCCCTGTATTTTGTATATAACATATGCCATATCAATGAAACAGAGCAAGTTTTAATAGACTGTATTGTATAAGATTGTTAGTATTGGACAATATTGGATTAAATTTAAGGGAGCAGTTATTGTCACATATAAAACTAATTAGTACACTCATTTTTATAAATTCACCAATGTCTAAAATTTTAAAAATAAATATTACTATAAGCACGCATCCTAATATCAATAGTACCTTTATTGAAATAAATATATTCATTTTAATACATTTTGTTTATAAACCCTTTTAAATAATTTACACACCCAGTTTATTTAAAAAAATCATATCATTTTTTGAATCAAATCTTCTTCTAATGATAGTCAAATTTACTTTTGAAAATGTCACGAATGTATGAGTCTTATGAAAGGGAAGATGTATAACTGGATTGTATATCGGGTCAAGAGATTTTCAATCTGGAATTCTCTTATATTTATATATATATATATATACAGTCTTTTTCTCTTCAGTGTGTTATGATATAACTTCATCAGTGCATTGCATATGGACCATAGATTATGGAGAAGTTTTGACAAGTGCATACACTTTGAGTCAAAGCATGTAAATCTAATGGTCCACATCCAACGCACTGATGGAGTTATATCATAATGCACTGACTTGAAAATTTTCCTATAAATATATAAGGAAATAGCACTTTTTAACCAAAAAATTAAGGGGGTTTCTATTTTTACCCGGAATTAGTGTTTTCATTGTTTTTACAAAACTTTCCACTGAAGAGAAAAAATTAACCCTTGCCACTTGCCACAAAAAAAAAAATTAAAAATTAAAAAAACTAGGTGTTTAATTGATGGTGTTTTTAATTGAAGAAAAAAGGTAGTGTATTTAATTGATGAAAACTTGTGTATTTTATTGAAGAAAACTGTTGGTATGTTTAAAAAAAGAAGATAGTTGATGTGTTTGATTGAAAAAGATCGGTTTGTTTAATTGAAGAAGAGTGTTGATGTGTTTAATTGAAATGTATTTTTGTCTCATCAATGAAAAGTTGGTAAAAACAATCAAAACACTAATGCTGGGTAAAAATTAAAACTCTACTAATTATATGGTTAGTTTTAATTTTAACCATGTATGTATATATATATATATATAACTCATTGATATCTACTGCTATCTTAAAACAAAAATTGTTTATTAGTGAAGTTTATAATTAGATATAAAAGAAAGAGAAAAAATAAATAAAGAAATACCAACCTTTATATGATCAGAGTTCTTTTAAAATTCTTTTTCCAGTACTTTGTTACATGATAATCATGTGATGATGAGAAATTTTGATACTTAAAATAAAATTAGATTTGCACATCATCTTTTAGCAGGTAGTGCAACTCCCTTTTATATAAGTGGTGAGGGACTTTTTTTTTTTTTTTTTGGAACTGCGAAGATATATTAGAGAATGAAACAGCCAAAAAAAGACACAAGGACCAACCACGGCAACGACAACAGACCCGGGACAAAACCAAAAAGCAGGCAGCACAATGCACCAAACTACAAGCATACAACAACAAAAGGAAGGAAATATAGCAACACAACAGCAGCACCAGAGGCAGAGAGGTCACCACCGCAGACAGCACACAGCAAAGCCTAACACAAAGCCTGGAGGCAACTCAAACCAAACTCCACTCGATTCTATCCCCATCACCACTTGACCCCCTTTTAGCAAGGTTGTCTGTAAAAGAATTGGAAGACCTTGAGTTGAAAACGACCTCGAAATTTTGATGCCAAAGCAAAATTTCTTAAATATCATAGACAAGATTGAGATGCTTGAAGCTACCAAGGCCAGTCTTCTAATTGGACCAGGACACGGCTGTCTGAGAATCACTAACAATGGTAACATTACGGTTAACTACTAGCGGGTTGGCCACACACAAGGAGAGGGCTTTGTGAATAGCCAAAATCTCCGTGGAATTTGAGTCCAGGAAACCTGCCGACATAGAGAACACATATAATATACGACTAAAAGCGTCCTGCAACACACCCCCAATCCCTGCTGGCCCCGGATTCCCTTTCGCCGAGCCATCAACATTAAATTTAAGATTATCCAAAGAGGGAAAGGACCATTCCACCACCTTAGGATTCTTAAAATTTTAGACTTAGCACAGCTGTCCTTTAAATTAAGTAAAAGAAAATAAACGGGCAATTTCGAACCACGACTAAAAAACTTATACCAACACGCTACTTTAAAGCAAATTACCTTAATAGCCTACTCCACGGAGGAATCATGCTCATTAAACACCATGTTATTTCTTGCTTCCCATACGGTCCAAACTGTGGCCTGAAAGAGAATGCACCAAGCTCTCGTGATTTTAATAGAAGAGCAGCAACCAAACCAGCCTTCTTCTCACTGCTTCAAGGACTCTGTCACGCAGCATTGCATACCCCATAAACAGCAACAAGTCGTCCACACTCTCCACGTCCACTTGCAATGCAAGAATAAGTGATTGATGGATCCTTGTCTGACTTACACATCGGACAGTCAATACACACAGCAAGCCTGAGCTGGAACCTGGAAAGCATCACTCTAACTAGGACTCTCCCTTTGATCAATTGCCAAACGAAGATCTGAACCTTAAGGGGGCACACACCTTTCTATAAAATACCAGACTCCACACTGTCCACCCCTGAATTTCCTTCTAAAGTGTGACGAAAGGAACGGACCGGGAACATACCATCACTCGCAAACTTCTACACTAGATTATCCAGTATAAATTGCCGCATACGAATACAATCCAAAGCAATCATTAGACACTTCCATTGGTCCCTTTCCCAGTCAAATAAAGGTCTACGAAGATCCAACTCCCACCTCCAAGAATTATCATGCCAAGTGCCATAATCTGCCACCACTCCACATTTATTTTTAGCTAACGCAAACATTCTGGGGAAGGCTTCCTTTAGTGGAACATCATCCCATTTCACGTCCTCCCAAAAAATAGCTCGATCACCCCTACCAATGACAACCTGCAAACCTTTGTGTAAAATTCTGCATGTGGTAGAATCAGCAGCCAAAATGGAGGTTACAGCTTTGATGAAGTGCGAAGCCTTTAAACCATTATTCCAATCCCAAGAAAGTGACTTATTGTCTAATCCATATCTAGCGCAAACAACTGTCTTCCATAGGGAGGATTCTTCCTTACCGAATCTCCAGATCCATTTAGCTAACAACCCTTTTTTTTTGTCAAGAATACGACCTATCCCCAACCCACCATTGGCCTTGTTTTTGCAAACCGAAACCCAATCCACTGAGTGAATCTTCTTCTTTACCACACCATCCCCCTAAAAGAAATTCCTTTACAATTTTTCCATTTTCTTTGCCACCAAGACGGGAACCTTAAAAACAGAGAGATAATACGTCGAAATATTAGATAGAACCACTTTGATAAGCACCAATCTACCTCCTTTAGATAGGAATCTCCTCTTCCATGGAGCCAACCTTTTTTCGATCTTTAGGAGAACCGAGTTCCAAAAATTAAGAGAACAAGGGTTTGCTCCGAGAGGCAAGCCGAGATACGTGAAAGGTAAATTCACCTTCTTACACCTGAAAATTGTTGTCGCTTCATCTGCCAAACAATTCTTCCTACCAACTCTTGCTAAACAAGATATGTGGAATTAATCCACAAGCCCGAAACCAATTCGAAGACTCTAAAGATTCATTTTTTCGCTCTAAAAAATTCCAGATTTGGTTGTAAGAAAATTATCGTATCGTCGACAAATTGTAAATGAGAAACCTGAATACCCTTGTTCCCCACAACAACCCTTTGAATTAACCCATTGTTCACTGCCTTTTGCATCAAACAATTCAAGGCTTCAACTATTAAATTGAAGAGGAACGAAGATAAAGGATCACGTAGCCACAATCCTCTCTCTATAGGGAACTCCTTAGTTGGGCAGCCGTTGATAATAACCGAAAGCATAGGGGATGTGATGCACCCTCTCATCCAATTCCTCCATTTTTCACCAAAACCCAAAGCCTCCGGAATGTTGTCCAAAAACAAATGGTCGACGCTATCATACGCCTTTTCAAAGTCCAGCTTCACAACGAATCCGCCCACTTTATTCCTCCTCCATTGATTGATGATCTCACTAGCTATGACAAAACTGTCTGTGATTTGTCTGCCTGCAACAAACACCATTTGCGTCTCACCTATAACAAGGTTCATTACTTTCTTAAGACGAGAGGCTAAGACTTTTGCCAAAATATTGTATAGAGATCCAACTAGAAAAATCGGTCTAAAGTTCCCGAAAGATCCTTGCTAATTTTGGGAATGAGAACCATAAAAGGGTTATTAAAATCTTTCACCACCTCCCCATTTCCATGAAAGTCTTAAAGGAAACCCATGATATCTCCTTTTATCACAGCCCAATTAGCCTTTAAAAAGTTGATATTAAAACCATCCGGACCAAGGGCTTTGTTGCCATCACAACTGTAGAGAGCATTCCACACCTCCTCTTCACCAATACCCACTTCTAGGTTGCCCCTCACATAACCTGAAATGCAATTAAGCCCAATATTAGCCACGGTCGGCCTCTGTCAAGCATCCTTTTTGAACCTATTCTGGAAGTAATCAAAGGCTCCCTCTCTAACAAGCCCTGGCGAAGATAACACTGCATCCTTATAAGACAAGCCTCCTATGAAATTTGCTCTCCTTCTAGCATTAGCAACGCTGTGAAAGTACCTAGTATTCTTGTGCCCTTCCAAGAGCCACTTAACACGAGATTTTTGCCTTCAATCTCTTGCCCACATTTTTGCCACAACTTTGAGTTTTTTTTTTCCATAATGGCGACGACTACCCATCTATCAGCGCCGCCTTTTCTATATCGCTTAAACGATTCTGAGCGGATTTAGAGACCTACAGAGAGTCCCTTTATTTGAACTCCACTTTTTGCACCTGAACTTGGCTCTCCTCATCTTCGATCTCAACACAAAACCAGGGTTCCCCTTCACTGTACCACTTTCCCAAACTCTCCTAACATCCTCCATTAGACCTTTTTTTCCTCCAACCAACCATTAAAGAACTTGAAAAGGGAAGGACCCCAATCTTCGGCAGGAACCCCTATAGAAACCGCATAATGGTCTGACAAATCACAAGGCAAACTTCTTCGAAAAATGTCAAGCAGCCAAGAAAAAATAAAAGGAGAGATTAGGAATCGGTCCAAATGTGCCCACAAAGCCTGCTCTCTACGATTGAACCAAGTGAACTTAAAACCTTGCAATGGAAGATCAACCACTTTGGCCTTGAGAACAAAATCATTAAAATTGCGCAAGGAAATCCTGGAGCAGCCACTGCCCCCCTCTCCGATGAGTCTAAGACCGCATTAAAATCTCCTCCAAAGCACCAAGGAACCGCCAAGGATTGTTAAGAAGACAAAAGAAAATCCCAAAGTGATTTTCGCTCACTTTCAAGATTAGGCGCATAAATGTTACAAAACACCACAACTTTCTTGAACTTCACCCACTCCCTAGCAATAATAATACAATTAGGATTAGAAATGCACGCACTAACCTTGAAGAGATCATCATTTCATAAGGTAATTAGGCCCCTAACTAACCCATTGGCATCCACGCCAATTCCCTTGGATAGAGCCGACCCCCGCCCCCAGAGCACTAATCACCCTACTATCGAAGAAATTTAGTTTTGATTCTTGTACAAAAAAAAAATCATAGGATTTAGAGAATTTACCGTTCTTCTCACCTTCCTTCTTTTTTCCCCACACCCTAAACCACGAACGTTCCAAGATAGTGCAATCATTGAACAACCGAGACCCAACCCAACCCAACACACACGAAGAAGCATTACTATCTGGACTCTTCTTCTATTTCTCTCCTTGCAATTTCCTGCACCATTCCTTTCACCGAACCTCTGAAGTCCACTCCGAGAGCCACACCGATTTCAATTACTTTGGCGATTTCAACCTTTAGGCTTCAATCTCCTTTTGATATCCCTTGGTCCCTAGATTTATTAAAATCCACACCCAAAGCCACTCCTTCCCCAATAACCTTAGCAATTTCCACATCAAGGAACCAATTGTCCTCCACTCCTTTGAAACCTGACTTTCTTATCCTCTCGACTCCTGTTATCTCTTGAACCTGAGGCAATACTTCCCTATTTTTAGCAGCTTGTTCATACTTTCGGGGCCTACCTCTCTTCCTCAGAGTGACCGTTGGCGCTAGAACAGAGGCTTGAGCGAGACCTTCATCTTCTTTTACAGCTGCCGAGCTAACCGAGGTTATACCTTCCTTGGAACCCGAGTCAGTTACTCTCCCATCAGGCTCGCCATCCCCCCTACCTTCTCCTTCATCCATGAGTTTCGAACAAAGCTTGGTAAGGAACTTAAGACCAAGGTATGCTCTGTCAAGTGAGTATTTGCCTCTTCAATGTTAAGAACAACCTCTAAATGGCCCCCTTTCAAAAGGTCCTTGGACCTATTCGGATTGACCTTTTTTGAAGGATCCATCCTAACTGCTTTCAAAGGCCTAATACAATCCCTCTCATTAGGACTATCTGGATTGGAAATATTAGGGTCTTCAACAAGCCCATTAGTAGGTCCATTTAAACTCCTTACCTTTTGAAGACTAAACTGATGATAAATTGTTAAGGTGTCGGTTAAAAGATGAGCAATTAAGTTCGACTTCGTTAGCGCGCGAGTCACAGAGACTAGCACAGTAGCAAGTGAGGGTATCGTTCCGCAGGGAGGTGGAATCCGTTGATCGTTACCTGTTCTAGCTATTATTACAACACGACGAGAGGATTCGTGTGTTGCGGGTTCGGAAAAGTGTAAATAATAAAATAAATAAAATATAAATTACATAACATAATATTTACAAGGATATGATGGAATAGAGAGATGGCATGAAATGTGGTTACACTAGGGAAACGATTCAACCGTAACAATCCTCCTAATTAAGTGCTAGACTCACTTAGTCCCTCAATGTGCAAGTATATAATAGACTCGCGTCCCCTTAATTGATCTCTAATCTCTCTTGAGTCTTAGAAATCACATCCACACATAAGTATAGATTCATTAAGTACCGTGTGACACAAATAAGAGCCATGTATGCCGGCCTAGTGATCTCTCAACTTTCCGGTCAAATACATTGGTTATTTCGTTGGGCATGTATTGCGCAACCGCATGGGCCATACTACAGCCAATAGTTCATCCACGAGGCTAACCAAATACGGGTTGGCAACCAAGTGAAAGCATTAAGAATACAAGATACCCATACAACAAGAATGTTATATGCTCGTGTCCCCTTAATTAATCTCTAGCCTCTCTCGAGCGACATAGAGATTATATCCATGTATAATTGCTTGGATTCATTAAGGAATATGGGACACACACACGAGCTCTACACGACAGCCTAGTGATCTCTCATCTTTCTGGTCAAATGTAGAGGGTATCACGCTAAGCATGTTAATGCGACACCATGTGATATATAACACACGGCCTAAATATCATTCACAAGGTGGCTAACCGAGTAAAAGCATTAAGCAATGAAATACCCCTATAATTACACAAGCACAAAAGGAATTCAATTTGTCTTTACTCTAGATACAGATTCGGTTTTATCAATCTCCCTAGGATAGCAAAAAATGGGAAACAAGTTTACCATACAAACATGTGCAATAAGTTGATTGTTTTACATTAAGAACATTCAATCTAGGTTAAGGGTTCATTCTCTTGATTTGAGAATTCTCCCTAAATCAATTTATTACCCAATCCGGCCAAGGATGGATAATTGTCCCTTAAATAAGACCCATGAAGCACAAGAATAAGAACCAAGACCAATTTAGCACCTAAATGCATGAACTAAGCCTTTTTTACTCTTTGGGGATAAAATCCCTAACACTCAAATTACTCTAAACATGGTAATTTGGTCTTCCATCAACATACAAACAATTATGAGATACTAAATTACATTACTCCTAATTTAATTTACTCTACTCCTATTCCCATTCAAGCATACATGTCAATTTGGATCTCCACACACATGGATATTGCAATTAAAGCTTAAATCATGAAATTAACAAAGAGAAGAACAAAACCCAACCAAATTTAAGCACAAGCAACATATATAACACAATTGTAGGTTTACAAAATTCCCCAAATCGGGGTTAGACATTAAAGATACAAGAAATTACATTGTTTGGTATCGGACCGTTTTTGTTTTGCTAATTTATTTTTTTAATTAAATATTTATAAATAAATTTAAATATTTATAAACATATTCAAATATTAAATTTTGAATTTAAAATTATTTATAAAATTAAAAATTCTGCATTAAAAAAATTGGATCTCCACGAGTCCACGGTCCATCAAATGGACGATGGAGTTCTGTTTAAAAAATATATATATATACAAAAAACAAATAACAAAAAACAAAAAACAAAAAAGTTAGATTTTTTAAATAAAAAAAAATGGGGTTGGATCGATCTCCACCCCATCACCAATAGGATCTCCAAGCGATCAGGGATAGCCTCCCCGCCGCGGGATCTCCATCGTGATAGGAAGTCACCAGCCTCTTTTGATGGATGAGATCAGTCGTCTCCTCGGCAAAGAGGACATTGACCAGTCTCCTCCACAAACAGAGGCAGGCTGCCTCTTTAAGATAATGCTATGGAGGCTATTTGGCCTCACCTAATTTTTTTAAAAAAAATATAATAATATGTTTTTTTAGAATGTTTTTAAGTACAATACGGTTGTGGAAAACCTCTCTCACTGTATAAATTAATATGGCTAAGATAGTAATAAATCAGTACTGTCATACAATTTAGAATGACTATAAAATGTTACCAAACGTTGTACAATACTATATTAGTACGGCACAATGTGTTAGTCCTGTCCAATACGACCCACTAAATTAGGTATTGCAACTTCACTTTCTAAATACATTAATCCAACCAAGAAAAATCCACCCTTCCATTCTGCCACTGATTTCTAAGTGTTCCAACGAAATCCAAATTGACTGAGCTCATTAAACTGAAAGTCTGAAACGCGTTGTAGTTCTGTCTTCGAATTCTATGATCAGTCCAAGCAAGAAGATTACAAGCATAACTAAATTGTCTTTAGGTGCAAAAGAGCTAAGCATAACTATAGAAAAATGCTGAGCAGCGTTATAGATAGGTTTTGCAATTTCATTTTCTAAATAAATAAATCCAAATCAAGAAAAATCCACCCTTCCATTCTGCCACTGATTTCCAAGTGTTCCAACGAAATCCAAATTGACTGAGCTCATTAATATGCAACTTAACAGAAACTCTGAAACACGTTGTCGTTCTTGGAACACGTTGTAGTTCTGTCTTCGAATTCATATGATCAGTCCATGCAAGAAAAATACAAGCAAGCTAGCTTGCAATTAATCTCCGTTAATCACGGTGATAAAACTTTAAACACCCATTAGACTCATTAGCTAATATTCTGGAGTATTGGCCGGGGTACGACATTGAATTCTGACGTCTGGTCCCTCTCCAAGGAAGTTGCAGTGAAAATGACAATTTTGTAAACAAACCCATGATCTTCTGTATTTAAATAGCTATGTTGTGTGCTTCACTTCTTCATAGCTCGAGTGCCAGGAACCATCTTTTGTAAACAATGGCATTAACACATAAGAAAGCTTTTGTCATTCCTCTATTGATGGTTCTGGTGACTTTGGCTTCTCATCAAGCCACATCCCGAACTTTGGATGTAGATTTCATTGCTCAAAAGCATGAGCAGTGGATAGCTCAGCTTGGACGCACTTATCTAGACAGCGCAGAGAAAGAGAGACGCTTTCAGATATTTAAGAAGAATTATGATTACATAGAAAAGTTCAATGCTGCAGGGAACAACACTTACAAATTAGGCATCAATGCCTTTTCTGACTTAACTAATGAAGAATTCTTAGCCTCTCATACAGGATTGAAGATGCCTCCCAACCCAAGGTTGTCCAATACTACAGCATCATATGACAGCTACGATAACCCGACAGAAGTTGCAGACAGCATTGACTGGAGGGAGAAAGGTGCTGTCAGCGAAATTCAGTATCAAGGATCATGTGGTAAGGATTTCACCATTTTCACATAATTCCCACACAAGTACGTACACGGTACATATATAGTTTTTCTGAGTTTATTTGTAATATGTTCAAACTTCTATATATGTAGGTTGTTGCTGGGCATTTTCAGCTGTGTCAGCAATAGAAGGAATTATACAGATTAAGACTAATACGTTACTCAAGTTGTCTGAGCAACAACTAGTGGATTGCGTTTCAGGCAACAATGGCTGTCAGGGTGGTTTTATGGATACTGCCTTTGAATACATTAAACAAAATGGAGGTCTGGCCGCAGAGTCAAATTATCCATACAAAGGACAAGATGGAATCTGTGACCAGCAGACGGAAACCGCTGCCCAAATCACTGGTTTCGAAGTTGTAACTCGCAATGATGAGCAGGCATTGCAAATTGCTGTATCCCAGCAGCCTGTCTCGGTTATCATCGCTGCTGGTGGTGACTTTCAGAATTATATAAGTGGGATCTTCCAAGGATACTGTGGCGAATCACTGAACCATGCTGTTACTATTGTTGGATATGGAAATGAGAATGGTATGGATTACTGGTTAATCAAGAATTCATGGGGCCAAACTTGGGGTGAGAATGGCTACATGAAAATTTTAAGAGGATCCAGTAACAGTGAAGGTCAGTGTGGGATTGCAACACACCCTTCATTTCCAACTGCACAATAAGTCTTAAAAAATAAAAAGGGTCTTCTAGTCTTCCGGAGATGTTTCAAATATCTTCTAATATTTATAACAAATTATTTCTTCTGCATTATTAAGATTGTCAATGGATCCATATCCGTACGTACTAGGTTGGCTGTGATAATGCTAGTATCATAGTATGTTAGTTGGATTCCTAATTTATAAATAAATTCTTGATGATTATGTTATATATATATATGGCGACTTTTTCATGTCCCAAAAAATGAAGTGAGAAGCTGATATATTATTTATTTGTTGATATCATAAAATTATTCTAGCTAGTAGCTATCAATTATGAATTAAGTAATTAAATTTAACAACATGGTTTTTTTTTTTTTTTTTTAATCTGACATCGATCAAATCATGGATTTACTTTTATCTCAGGAAGATGTCTTCCTACATACATTTTAAAAATGAGACTCGGACTCCTTTCTCACAAGTCACAAGTATTGATAAGGAAGATAAATAAAATAAGGTCAATTTAATCCTTCTCTCATGAATATAGGTCCAGAACTATATTGGTTATATACCAAGTTTTGGCTAATCAAATTGGGGACAACAAATGTTATGAGAACAGAAGATACAAGAGTGCTGATATATGTACTAATCTAAAATTACCGGTGCACCTCAAATTAATATTTTCTTTTAAAATTTCTTTTTCAAAAAAAATAATAATATTTTCTTAGAAAATTTCAACAACTATTCTTAAATGAATTAAAATAATTATATATAAAGCCATGTTTAAAAAAATTGATGTTCTAAAACCTTTTTACTTAATACATTTATAATAATTAAAATTTGATTAGATGAACTCTAATGGTATATCCCTAATCAAATTGTAATTTGGGTATGAAAATCCTTGAACAACAAACTCTTGCCAAAAGAAATTAATAGGAATTGAACAAAAAGAGAGAATGCAAGAAGTTTAATTACTGATAATGGAGGTTTAATGTACAGAGACATACTGCTTTAATTTATAAGCATTTACACAAACCGAATAAAAAAGCACAACATTCACACACTTCAGCAAATATAGATGATGACCAAATCCACGTCTGAACACAACTTCATGTATATTAATGATAATGATCATCAGCAACTGCCATTAAATTGCTATGAGTCAATCAAGCAGCAGTAGGATAGGAAGATTCCATGGCAATGCCGCAGAGGCCTTCCGGGGCATCAATATCTCTTTGCATCCTTATGTATCCATTCTCGCCCCAACTAGTCCCCCATGAATTCTTGACCAACCAATACTTGGTACCATCAGTAGCTGTTCCATACCCGACTGCTGTAACACCATGGTCGAGTTCAGTTCCACACTGTCCTGTGAAGACACCACTTGAGTAAAATTGGAAGTCTGAGCCACCAGCATCAATGGCAACAGACACTGGCTGCTTTGTCACTGCCTTCAAGAGAGCTGCCTCACTGTTGGCAGGCACGTCTTCATAACCGGTGATCTTGGCTGCATGTGAAGCTGCCTTGTTCTTGCTACAAGTTCCATCAGATCCCTGGTAAGGGTAATTAGTTTCAGTTGTGAGACCTTTGTTTTGAATGATAAATTCAAAGGCATCGTCCATAAGACCACCATTGCAGCCTTGGTCTTCACCACTTATGTCACAATCAACCAATTCTTGCTCTGAAAGAGAGATCAACTTTCCTGTGGAGAGCTGATTAATTCCTTCCATAGCCGCGACAGCCGAAAATGCCCAGCAACATCCTGTATATATTATTAGACAGCACAAGGGTAAGTAAAAATTAAAGTAGTAACAAGAATCATAGCATAATTAAGTCAATTTTGAGAATTTCAATTGACTATTTTTATTTGTTCTTCAAAAATTATTTAAGGTGGTTCCACTTTATTACCACATTGGCCTTGGTCCTTAACCGGGGTGACAGCTCCTTTCTTTCTCCAATCCATGCTAGCTGGTGCGGTAACATTTTCATATCTAAAAGATATCGTTTGAGAAGACCTTGCATTGGACAATCTTTTGTATCCATTACGAGAGACCTGAAATTCCTCATTTGTTTGATCTGCAAACTCATTGATGCCTAGTTTGTAAGGCCGATTCTCAACCCTATTGACAGATTCAATGTACTCGACGTTATCTTTGAATATCTTGAAACGCTTATCTTTCTCCGTGCTATCTTTGTAGACTCGTCCATTGCTAGCCATCCACATTTCATGCTTTTCGTTCATGGTGGCTTCTTGAAAGGCTTATCTTTCTCTGTGCTATCTTTGTAGACTCGTCCATCGCTAGCCATCCACATTTCATGCTTTTCGTTCATGGTGGCTTCATACAACGAGCGTGACCGGGATTGGGAAACCCAAATCCCCAAGAGTAATACTAATGTAAGGAATAGTTTCTTCTCAAGCGATATTGAAGCCATTTAATTTGTTGAGTAGAAACTGCTAATAATGTAAAATATTTTTGTTAGTTTGTAGAATGTGTGATATTAGGCAGAGGATTTGATGTATTATAGAACATGAAATTGGGATGTCCAATGATTTCTCTGAAATTGCATTCCCACAAATGATATGTAAAGTTGAAAGAAATTCAATTGCCTGGAGAATCCGGCAAGTTGTGTATGATAAAGACAACAAAAGTTGGGTTCCGTGGACGCTGCTTCATTAAACTCGTGTTATTTGGGGTGTTATGTTTCATTTGTAATCTTCGAATATGGATTTTTTACTACAATTTTGGAACATATTCAATCTAGTTAATCTTAATTATATATGCATTAGGCATTAATTTAAAGAATAACTTGGATTTTCTGTTCGTTTGTAAGTGGAGAGATACTTAAGTGACTCTAGCTTAAAACGTGACACGCCCGTCCGCTAAAATTCCAACACCTCAGCATATTTCAAAAACTCAATAATAATCAATCATATAATACAAAAAATTATCCGGTCATTGTAGTTTTGAAGGACTAATTGCACAAACCTCTCCTGAGTTTAGGTCTAATTACTGCTAGATGAACCTTTTACTCAAAATTATATAAACCTCCCCTACTATAAGTTTTTTTAGACTAATTGCACAAACGTCCCCTAAGTTTAGACATAATTGCATGTATATGGAACTTTTATCAATAATTGCACAAACGTCCACTGCCGTTAGTTAACTTGCGTTAACTCTAACCGTTGACTAAAATTTTAACCCACAATGACTAAAGTGCCCATAGTTACCTATTTTATTATTTAAATTAATAATTAAAAATTGAAACATAAAAGACAAAGAAAAGAAAAAAACAAAATCAATCATTTTTTTCCTCTTTCATTTTCTCAACCCCCAAACACAATCCAAAAATAAACTTAATAAACAAAAACTGAAACTCAAATCCTCAAACAATAACAAAAAATCAAATCTACAAATAAAAATTCAAATCCATCAATTCCACAACCAGTTAACCACATCCATTTAAAAAAATAATAATAAAAAATTAAAAAAAAAATTAGAACTTCAACCTAGAAAGTTAAAAATCCACCATTGAAGTTATAAATTTATTTATTTATTTATTTTTATAATAGATGTGATTAATTGGTTGTGGAATTGATGGATTAGGGTTTTTATTTGTGGATTTGATTTTTTGGTTGTTGTTTGAGGATTTGAGTTTTGGTTTTGATTTGTGGGATTGATTTTTGGTTTTTGTTTGTTAAGTTTATGTTTGGATTGTGTTTGGGGGTTGAGAAAATGAAAGAGAAAAAAAATGATTGATTTTGTTTTTTTTTTCCTTTGTCTTTTCTGTTTCGTTTTTTAATTATTAATTTAAATAATAAAATAGGTAATTAGAGGTACTTTAGTCGTTGTAGATTAAAATTGTGGCCAACGGTTAGAGTTAACGCAAGTCAACTAACGGCAGGGAATATTTGTGCAATATGGGTAAAAGTTCCATATGCATAGAATTATACCTAAACTTAGGGGACGTTGTGCAATTAGTCCTTTTTTTTAGAGCAGCAAAAATTTATTGGAAGGCACAAAGCTAGCAAAAACAGGAGAACATTCCCTACTATAAGTTGACTTTCTTTAAACTTAACCATTGACCAAAATTTTAGAGTTAAATGACTTGAATGCCCTCATTTGTATTTTTTTATTACCAAAAATAAATATGAAACAAATATTATCGAATATATAATAAAATTTTAAAAATTTAAAAATTTACTAAAAATGATAAGGATAATGTTGTTATTTGTTTTCAATATTTATCACCCATTTTTCATAAAAATCCTTCATGGACCTTTTTTATTTGAATGGGAGATGAATCTTTAAAAATATATAAATAAAAAATAAAAAGCTCAAATGTGAATGATTTTTTTTTTTCTTTTGTTGAAAATGGATGTTGAACCTAAAAAATAAATAAATAAACCTCAAATGATGATGATTTTCTCTTTAGTTGAAAACGGGTGGTGAGATGTCGATAGAAAAGAACGTTTGCCATTTTTTTTTTCTTTTCTGAAAAATGGGTGATAAATATAGAAAAAAATAACAACATTATCCACATCTTTTTTATTAAAATATTAAAATTTTATTATATATTAGATAGTATTTATTTATTTATTTATTTTAAGTAATAAAATAATACAAATGGTGGCATTGACCACTCCTAAGGTGGCACTAGCAAATCGCACGAGACCGAGAGTGTAGTACAATAACAAGTAAAGTTCTTTCCCACGAAGACCGAGTGTTTGATTACCGAAATTGATTAACCAAATTGCTATTCAAATAATCAATAAGAGAAGATTTTTCAAATTTAAATCCTATGATTAAACTAAATTATACTACTCAAACAACTTTAAACTAAGATTGTAAAATAATGACAAACAATGAAATCGAATGTAACAATATGAGATAATATGCTAAGACTAGAATCAACCTCACCCTCTCTTATTTAAGCCCTAGACTCACCTAAATACCCAATTTGTGCAAATGTGAATTGCGTGCACCCAACAATAATCTCTACTCTCGATCGAGTTATACAAATTACATCCAAGCAGACCCAAATCATATCTCTCGATGACCTTAGAATATATGCATGACTTCATTAAGAACTTTGGCATACTCAAAAGAGCTTTATACGCTAGCATCGCATATGTCTACCTTATTAGTCATGCATATAGGACATTTCATCAAACATGTGGTGTGTGTCACCCATCGGTTCATAGCACACAACCAAAAAATCATTCAAAAGGAGATCAATCTAATGAAAGCATTAAACACTCAAAAACATCCATACAAAACACAAGCACACATGGATAAATTTGGTGGTCATTATATGTAAAGTCAAGGGTATGGTTTCATCAAGCCTTAGCACAAGAAGTTTAGCTCATGTTACAAGATAGAACCATAAAACATATATATATATAATAAACACATGGCTCTACAATAAAAATGAAAGAGAAAGAGTTATAGAGAAAACTATATGGAGAGCTTCCTTTTCTTCTTGGTTCTTCTTCTCCTTCGAATTTCTTTAGCTTTTTTGGTTAAAAATAAGAAGTGATGATGGATGTGAAGGTGAAATCTCGGTAGTTTACTTGGGAAGAGGAATGGTGATGTAAGTGGAACATGTAAAGATGATGTTTTGGTGAATATTCTTGGGTAGAGAGTGGTTGGTAGGTCTAAAAATAGCAAAGGGTTATATAGGAGAATGAATTATGTCAATTGCAAGAAGGTAAATTCCTAAAATTATACCTTTTCTGGGCAAAATAGAGACATTGGGGTGACCTGGTCGAGGTCCCTATGCTCTCTGATCGAAAAAAAAGAGCTGCAAACCAGAAAGGAAAGCGACCGTGGGGCGACCTTGTTGAGGTTGTACTAAGGTCGCTTTTCCTTTCAGAATCGCACATCGTTACAAAAATGGTCATAACATCCTCTAGAGAACTCGGAATCACGATCTGTAAAACGCGTTGGAAAGTAGACATATGGAGCTTTCCATAAATAGGTTACACGAAACTCAGTTCGATCTGAGGAGGGAGATATGGTCTCCAAAAGTTGAATATTCTGCACTAAGATTTTTAATTTCAGTCATTTAACCTCTGAAACTCTTTAATTGAGCTCAAACACCTTATTTATGGATTATTACCTACACAAAACTCACAAAACATATTGATTAACAATAATACCCGAGAAATTAGTGAAAACAATAGGAAATGATGGCTACACCAAAAGTAGAAATGGATACCATCAGGCATTCAAGTCATTTAACCTTAAATGTTTGGTCAATGGTTAAGTTTAACGGAAGCCAACTTATGGTAGAAAAGGTGATAGCTCACTTTTTGTGTCGTTACCAAATTTTGATTATCAAAAGATTATTTATATTTAAAAGTTCCTACGCAATGTGCTCTAATTAGCAAAAGACTAGTAAAGCGGTAAGCGAGGGTATCGTCCATAGGGAGGTGTTATCCGTCGACCATTTCGAGTTCTAGTGTTTATTGAAAGATTGTGAATAGAATGCAGATATGGTGAGAATGGTGTGTGTGAGGTGTATGCATATTACAGTGTGGTGTGTATGGAAATGTAAATAAAAGAAAGCAAATAACAACAAAGAGAATATGGAGGGGTGAGAATGGTGTTTAAAAAGACAAATAATAAAATAGTGGTTTTGAGAGATGTAGGATTGTGGTCATACAAAGTACTTATGAGTTCACCAAATACAAGTGCACACCTAGTTGATTGTTAGGCATTAAGTTCGTCCAATTCAAGTTAAGGGCTTGTTCTTTAGATTAATATATTCGAAAACACTAATCACTCCCCAAGGGTCATGGATAGAGCAATTGTGCCTCTAGTCCCAACCATTAAGCACATGAACATATAACCAAAACCTATTCTAGCACGGTCATAAATAAAACAAGTTTCATCCATTCTTTCAGAGCTAATTGGCCAAGACTATACCCGGAAGGTTATCCATAAAGGTACACTCAAACCAATCAATACAAGGCATTTCCACATTCCATCAACATACACACACAAGTAGGATATTTGATTACAATTACTCCTACATTTAAGTTAATCTACTCCTAATCTCATCCATGAACACATATCAATTTCCAATCTCCATACGCATGCAAATCAAGATAAGAGATTATGCAATAATAACAAGAATAAATCAAAACCCAAATGGATTTGTAAACAATCATCACATAAATGAGCACAATATAGGCTTACAAATATTTCTCAAGCTGGTTTACACATTTAGAAAACAAGAAATACAAGGAGAAAAGTTTAAAGGAGACAACCCTTGAAGATGTGACCTTCTCCAAGAGCTCCATGCTTGCTAACTCGAATTTGGTCCAAGACCTCTCCTTTCTTCTTGCAATCTACTTCGAATGTGGTGGAGAATGTGTAGAAAGTGGTGGTGGTGAGCTTCCCATAGATGAGAACCTTCATGGGAGCTTTGAAAGTCTCTCTCTCTCTCTCTATTGATTTGGTGTGAAAACAAATTGTGGGCTGCTGTATGTGTTCTTGTCTGTTGAGAAAAGAGGAAAGAAGTGTTTATATATTTAGGGAAAGTTTGGGGACAAATTTGGCATGAAAAGTCATTTTTACCCCTCAAAACATGGATTGCCGCGGTCTTGGATCAGGTGTGTGCGGTTCAGCACGACGGCAGTTGAACCGCAAAACTTATTATTGTTTGGATGCTATGGTTAGCGAAGAAGGCACTTTGACCGCGGCAAATGGATATTGCTTGAGCTTGGTTGCCATAGAAGCTTGGAAGAATTGGAGTTGAGAGAAACGTGTGCATGGAGGCTTAAAAATGGTGGCAAACTGACCGGGAGGACGTGCGCCATCGATATGGGCAGAAAACCATTGAAAACGACTGGAATAGCTAGGTCTGAAGTCGAGTCGTGAGCCAGGTCGAGCGAGTCTTCAACCGGGTCGCTCAAGGAAGAAGATGATGTGACTTATATCATGACGTCACATTGATGTCAGCAGAAGCCAGCCAAAACGCACCATTTCATTAATGACGTGGCACGCTGCGTTGTGTTGACTGGCTAATTACAATAAGGACCCTTGACTTCTCCCTTAATCACAATTTCTTCAATATATTCTCCATATTTACACTTTGACCCCTGATTCTCCAAATGACATAACTGCCCCCAGATTTCCCTATTTTCTTCCCTTTAAATACAAACACCTCCTTTGAGGGACATTTACCTACGCATGGATCACAAACACATTATATACAAAAATACGCTCGAAAACGAGAACAAAATCTAGGAAATAGGACATCAATTAAGTACATTTATCGTCCGATCAAGAGGTTTGTGTAATTTCAAGTAAAAGGTCCATCTAGCTTTAATTAGACTAAAACTCAAAGGAGGTTTGTGCAATTAGTCCTACTTTTGAAATACATTTCTCAATAGTTATATTATATAGTTATATTATTTTTGTTATGATCAAATTAATTCTACTCGATCACTCTCATCTTTTTTTACTCTAATTTACATTTGATTATTTGAGTTACTATATTTAATAATAATAACAATAATTGTTTAAAAAAAGATGGAAATAATAATAAGGGTTAATTTCACTAACTTCCCTTACTTGATTGAATTTAGCAAGATTTCAAAAAGATACCCTAAATTAACACAAACACCCATTGTCATCAAGTTATTCCGTTAATTTAACCGTTGACTAACCTTGACCTATGAAAACCAAATATACCCCGGCCACATCATCTCAAATATAAAATATTTTTAATTTTATTAAAATATATATATATATATAATATTGGTCGTTCACGGAAACATTCTCAATTTGCGGATTCACGGAGGAGCCTCCTCTACAAATTGTAGGAAGTCGATCTCCGAAATCGCTGAAGATATCTTCCAGTAAGTATGAGATCATCAAAGGATCTCTTGTTTCCTTGGTAGATTATCTTATATATATATATATATATATATTTGATTTTTCAATTTTAATTAAAAAATCATTTATGTGTTAGATGATGTGACAATGGTATATTTGGATTTCCAAGGTTCAAGGTTAGTCAACCGTAATAGTTACGAATTGACTTGATAGCAGGGGGTGTTTGTATTAATTTAGGGCATCTTTTTAAAATCTTGTTAGATTTAATAAACTAAAGATAAGTTAGTGCAATTAACCCTAATAATAATTGTTATAGGTGATGTCAGGGTGACGTGTCACTCCACCTGTTATAAGCGACTTTTTATTAGACAACACAACATTAAGTCAACGTCAAGTCAACAACAGTATCGGAGAAAAGATGCACCATATCGCCCAAAGTCAACCGGGAGACTCACCGAACGAGTAAAAATGGAAAAGAGTAAGCATCGGGGAGATGACTCGAGAAAAGAAAAGTGACTCAACCAATGGGGAATCTTGCCAAATTAGATTCTACTCGGCCAGAGCATCCCGCCAACAAGGACCACTCGACCTAACCAGAATTCGACACAGCTCATAAATACCCCGCGATCAAGCCAAGATACAAGGGTCAATAATCACATTTCAAATAGGAAACAACTATATCTTCTCCAAAAGGAATTAGAGATCAAATCAAGCACAATGTCAACTGCATTTATTACGTGATAATACCAAACGAGAAAAGATCAAGATAAACTAAAAGATCCAAAGAAAGAGAATCATAATGGGATTCTACGAGTCAACCACTTGCACACCAAGTCTAGGGTTACAAAACATGTATAAATATCACTCATTCTTCACATTATAGAGATAAGAAAAATATATTGAGATTAGCGGAAAAACAGAGAGAAGTGAGCAGAGTTGTGTAATCCCATTCCATTTTTCTTTGACAGTGAAGATTTCACGCCGTCAACAGCAACCGTGGTTTTTCCATTTTCAAGACGGTTTTCCACATAAACCTGTCTTTACTTTTCTGCACTATTTCAATTATTGCACCAATCATAACCCATTGGCGTATCGATTTTTAACACGATGAAAAACCACCGTCAACAACAACAACAACAACAACAACAATAATAATAATAATAATAATAATAATATTATTATATTTTTATTACTCTTGAGACATTTTCTCAAAATGATAATAAGAGTAATAATAAATTAATAATAATAATTTGTTAATAATAAAAATAATTTAAGCATTTTTTAAAATTTAATTTCTTTTGAAATTTTTTTTTTAATATAGGGGGCCAGCCTGCTGAGACACATAAGGCACGGCCCGCTGGTCGGCACGGCCTTTTAGGGTCGTCCCACCATGCCACCCTAAATTTTTTTGGGCACGACACAACCTATTTCTCAGTTGTGCAAATTTGGATTCGATGATCATCTATCTTTGACGCTGGTGGCTCTAACTTTCAATTTTACTCTAGTGGGGTCTTCACAGAACAATGTGGAACTCAACTCGACCATGGTGTTACAGCGGTCATGTATGGAGCAGCTACCGATGGTACAAAGTATTGGTTGGTGAAGAATTAATGGGGGATAAGTTGGGGCGAGAATGGATATATTAGGATGCAAAGGGATATCGATGCCCCGTAAGGCCTTTGCGGTGGCATTGCCATAGAATTTTCCTATCCTACTGCTGCGTGATTGAATCATAGCAATTTAATGGCGAATGCTGATCAATATTGTTAGAGTACGGATATTGATACCCATAAAACTTATTAGTACACCCATTTTTATTATTACACCCATTTTTATAAGTACACCTATGTCTAAAATTTAAAAATTAAATATTACTATAAACACCCATCCTAATGTCAGTGGTACCCTTATTTAAATAAATATTTTCATTTTAATACATATTATTTATAAACACTCTTAAATAATTACCGCACCCAATTTATATAAAAAAAAAATCATATTATTTTTGGAATCAAATCATTTTTTAATGATGGTCCAATTTACTTTTGGAAATATCTCGAATGTAGGAGCCTTATAAAACGGAAAATGTATATGGGATCAAAAGATTTTCAATTTGGAATTCTTATATTTATACAGTTATCTTAAAATATAAAATAAAAAAAAAATTATCGACATCTATGGCTATCTTACAAAAAAAATAAAAAAATAAAAAAAAATTGTTGATATTTACAGCTATAGTTAAAAAATATATATTATTTTTTGATAGATTTTATAACTATATATAAAAGATACAAAAACAATATGATAATCATGTAATGATGAAAAAGTTTGATACTTGAAATAAAATTAGAGTTTAATTAGTGTTTATCATAAAAATTAGGTTTTATCATAAGTTTTTTTTTTATTTTTTTTTTTTAAGGTAAGTTTTATTTAATAAAAACATATAGTTGAAGATATGTGTGTAATTAATGAATGTATATAGTATTTAGTTTATTTTTAATTAAAGTAACTTGTCCTTATTAGTAAATTTATATTGGGATATTTTTGTATTTAAATTTTTTTTATAAAATATGGGTGTACTAATAAGTTTTATGGGTATCAACATTAGCTCTTTAATATATATGATGTAGTGAATTCAGACACGGATTCAGTGATCATCTATCGTGTTACTTGGAGTGTTATTTTGCATTTGTAATATTCGAATATGGATTTTTTACTACAATTTTGGAACATATTTAATCTAATTAATCTTAATTATATATGCTATTTTTAGTTCAATAGGCATTAATTCAAAGAATAACTTGGATTTTATGTTCGTTTGTAAAGGAGAAAATCCACAAAGTACTTATTAGAGGAGAAAATGTGCGGATTTGTTTTGCATAATTTGAAGTTTGACTGATTCTGAGTCTTGATATATATTAATTGTCTCGGATTAATTGGGGCTCATAATCTTTCTTTTATTACCTGGAGCATTTCACTTAATTTCAACAGTAGAAAGAAGAGGAGATTGAAAAATGAATAACATGTCCTGGATCCATTTTCATTTATGAGTTTTTAATGTTCTTCTAGATCTAACAAAGTTAATAGTTTTTTTTTTTTTATTATTATTATTAATGTCCAAACATTGAAGTTTATTTTTTATGGTTTTCATATACTTTAATTTCTGATTAAATGTAAAACTCTTTCATTTTTAATATTATGTACGTATTATTGATAGTGAGGTATATTTAGTTTTTTTGTTAATGTTAAATGAAATATTCTTTGATTTTTTTTTTCATAGATATATCAAATGCTTAGAAATTACACCCTGCAGCAAACAAAATGTAAGATTAAATAATTGGTTTATCGTTAAATTCATGAAATGAAAATAAATTGACTTTTACACTATGTTTGGTTTGATGGAAAGGAAAAGAAGGAAATGATGGTGAGGAAATGAAAGGAAAGGATAGTGGTTTTAATGATTGTTATTTGGATGGTTATGGGTGGAAAAGAAAGAAAAGGATAGTGGTTTTATTTTATTTATGAAAATATCCTTATTTTAACAATGTGAATACAAACAATATATAGGGTTATTTTTGGAATTTAAAAAAAATTATTAATGGTGGAATTGCTTTCCTTTCCTTTCCCTCCATTTCCTCCCAAATTTGGATGGAAACCAAAGTGTTTAAGATATAAAGACTCATTTCCTTTCTTTTCCCCCTTATTTAACCATCCAAAGAACAAATTAGAAATCCCTCCAAATAATTTCCTTTCCTTTCTCTCCAATTCCTTCAAACCAAACATAGTGTTAATGGCATTCTAATTTGAGTAATTGATAAATAATTAGAAAATTATGAAATTAATAGTGGTGGACCGGGCGATATGAAATTGGCTTAGTGGTAAGTCGCAACTACATCTAAAATGTTATGGGTTTAAGTTATGTCGATAAAAAATTAGTGGTGTACTTAGACACCTTGATACTTCTTTATGAGATTTTTTCCAAGTGATCGATCTTTATTTTATTGGTTAATATTAGAATTTCTTTTCTTAGTTATAATTAAATTTGCCAATTTGATTATAACTAATTTATTCCCAATTTGATTTCCTGCCGTGCCCCACAATTCAAATCAAGTTGCGGAACGAAGGTGCTTACAAATTACAAATCTAAATGTTGTGCAACGTTTATCTCCGAGATTGTAGGAGATTACTAGCTAGCTTTTGTATTCTTTTTGCATTGACCATGTGAATTCGAAGAACTTTGACTGAAGTTGCAATCTAATGAGCTTAATTATTCAATTTGGAAGTTGTTTGCAACTTCTTAATCAATTTCTTGGCAGTTAATTTTGTTAGTAAAATGAAATTGAAGTTACAAACTGATAAAAGTATCTACATCTGACTCTACTAATTAACTCAATCAAACGCCAATCATGATAAGTCGTCAGCTAGTCAATTTCTACTTCTCTTCAATAATGGCTGACTTGATTTGTGTTTGCAAATTTGACGTGCCAATCGAATGCTGCTTAAACAACTTCTTTTCAATTGAATTCTGTTGGGATCATATATACGTGAATACGAGCCAAATTTCAACACTTCAACACGAAGGGCAAGTTGGTTCAGGATATCCTTGTAACTTTGCACCTTAATGGTGCAAATGCTTGATTTAGTTTTTTTTTTTTTTTTTTTTAAGTTTTAAAAATTATGAAATTACCGTTAGATTCTAAATGTTTTTGGCCCTCTAAAATATCTTGTTTTTGTAATTCTGGTCCCTCCACTGTGTCTGTTACAAAGTGCAAGTTAGTTCATGATATTCTTTTCGATTGTAACTTTGCGCTTTAACAGTACAAATGCTTGATTTAGTTTATTAAAAAAAGTTTTAAAAATTATGAAAATACCATTAGATTTTAAAAGCTTTTCATTTTGGCACTCTTCCACAACTTATTGTATTTGTATTTCTATTTCTAGCTCCACCACTGTGTATGCTCCATATAAGGTGCCCTGTATTTTGTATATAACATATGCCATATCAATGAAACAGAGCAAGTTTTAATAGACTGTATTGTATAAGATTGTTAGTATTGGACAATATTGGATTAAATTTAAGGGAGCAGTTATTGTCACATATAAAACTAATTAGTACACTCATTTTTATAAATACACCGATGTCTAAAATTTTAAAAATAAATATTACTATAAGCACGCATCCTAATGTCAATAGTACCCTTATTGAAATGAATATATTCATTTTAATACATTTTATTTATAAACCCTTTTAAATAATTAACACACCCAGTTTATTTAAAAAAATCATATCATTTTTTGAATCAAATCTTCTTCTAATAATAGTCAAATTTACTTTTGAAAATGTCACGAATGTAGGAGTCTTATGAAAGGGAAGATGTATAACTGGATTGTATATCGGGTCAAGAGATTTTCAATCTGGAATTCTCTTATATTTATATATATATATATATATACAGTCTTTTTCTCTTCAGTGTGTTCTGATATAACTTCATCAGTGCATTGCATATGGACCATAGATTATGGAGAAGTTTTGACAAGTGCATACACTTTGAGTCAAAGCATGATGGTCCACATCCAACGCACTGATGGAGTTATATCAGAATGCACTGACTTGAAAATTTTCCTATATATATATATATATGAGGAAATAGCACTTTTTAACCAAAAAATTAAGTGAGTTTCTATTTTTACACGTAATTAGTGTTTTCATTGTTTTTACAAAACTTTCCACTGAAGAGAAAAAAGTAACCTTACCACTTGCCACAAAAAAAAAAAAAAAAATTAAAAATTAAAAAAACTAGGTATTTAATAGGTGCTGTTTTTAATTGAAGAAGAACGGTAGTATATTTAATTGATGAAAACTTGTGTATTTTATTGAAGAAAACTGTTGGTATGTTTAAAAAAAGAAGACAGTTGATGTGTTTGATTGAAAAAGATCGGTGTGTTTAATTGAAGAAGAGTGCTGGTGTGTTTAATTGAAATGTATTTTTGTCTCATCAATGAAAAGTTGGTAAAAACAATCAAAACACTAATGCTGGGTAAAAATTAAAACTCCACTAATTATATGGTTAGTTTTAATTTTAACCATATATATATATATATATAACTCATTGATATCTACTACTATCTTAAAACAAAAATTGTTTATTGGTGAAGTTTATAATTAGATATAAAAGAAAGAGAAAAAATAAAGAAAGAAATACCTACCTTTATATAATCAGAGTTCTCTGAAAATTCTTTTTCCAGTACTTTGTTATATGATAATCATATGATGATGAGAAATTTTGATACTTAAAATAAAATTAGATTTGCACATCATCTTTTAGCAAAGCTGGTAGTGCACCTCCATTTTATATAAGTGGTGAAGGATTTTTTTGTTTTTTTTTTTTTTTGAATTGCGAAGATATATTAGAAAACGAAACAGCCAAAAAAAGACACAAGGTCCAACCACAGCAACAGCAACAGACCCGGGACCAAACCAAAAAGCAGGCAGCACAATGCACCAAACTACAAGTATAAAACAACAACAAAAGGAAGGAAATATAGCAACACAACAGCAGCACCAGAGGCAGAGAGGTCACCACCGCAGACAGCACACAGCAAAGCCTAACACAAAGCCTGGAGGCAACTCAAACCAAACTCCACTCGATTCTATCTCCATCACCACTTGACCCCCTTTTAGCAAGGTTGTCTGCAAAAGAATTGGAAGACCTTGAGTTGAAAACGACCTAGAAAATTTTGATGCCAAAGCAAAATTTCTTAAATATCATAGACAAGATTGAGATGCTTGAAGCTACCAAGGCCAGTCTTCTAATTGGACCAGGACACGGCTGTCTGAGAATCGCTAACAATGGTAACATTACGGTTAACTACTAGCGGGTTGGCCACACACAAGGAGAGGGCTTTGTGAATAGCCAAAATCTCCGTGGAATTTGAGTCCAGGAAACCTGCCGACATAGAGAACACATATAATATACGACTAAAAGCGTCCTGCAACACACCCCCAATCCCTGCTGGCCCCGGATTCCCTTTCGCCGAGCCATCAACATTAAATTTAAGATTATCCAAAGAGGGAAAGGACCATTCCACCACCTTAGGATTCCTAAAATTTTAGACTTAGCACAGCTGTCCTTTAAATTAAGTAAAAGAAAATAAACGGGCAATTTCGAACCACGACTAAAAAACTTATACCAACACCCTACTTTAAAGCAAATCACCTTAATAGCCTACTCCACGGAGGAATCATGCTCATTAAACACCATGTTATTTCTTGCTTCCCATATGGTCCAAACTGTGGCTTGAAAAAGAATGCACCAAGCTCTCGTGATTTTAACAGAAGAGCACAAACCAAACCAGCCTTCTTCCCACTATTTCAAGGACTCTGTCACGCAGCATTGCACACCCCATAAACAACAACAAGTCGTCCACACTCTCCACGTCCACTTGCAATGCAAGAATAAGTGATTGATGGATTCCTTGTCTGACTTACACATCGGACAGTCAATACACACAGCAGGCCTGAGCTAGAACCTGAAAAGCATCTCTCTAACTAAGACTCTCCCTTTGAGCAATTGCCAAACGAAGATCTGAACCTTAAGGGGGCACACACCTTTCTATAAAATACCAGGCTCCACACTGTACACCCTTGAATTTCCTTCTAGAGTGTGACGAAAGGAACGGACTGAGAACATACCATCACTCGCAAACTTCCACACCAGATTATCCGGTATGAATTGCCGCATACGAATACAATCCAAAACAGTCATTAGACACTTCTATTGGTCCCTTTCCCAGTCAAATAAAGGTCTGCAGAGATCCAACTCCCACCTCCAAGAATTATCATGCCAAGTGCCATAATCTGCCACCACTCCACATTTATTTTTAACTAACGCAAACATTCTGGGGAAGGCTTCCTTTAGTGGAACATCATCCCATTTCACGTCCTCCCAAAAAACAGCTCTGTCACCCCTACCAATGACGACCTGCAAACCTTTGTGTAAAATTCTGCATGTGGTAGAATCAGCAGCCAAAATGGAGGTTACAGCTTTGATGAAGTGCGAAGCCTTTGAACCATTATTCCAATCCCAAGGAAGCGACTTATTGTCTAATCCATATCTAGCGCAAACAACTGTCTTCCATAGGGAGGATTCTTCCTTACTGAATCTCCAGATCCATTTTGCTAACAACACTTTATTTTTGTCAAGAATATCCCCAACCCACCATTGGCCTTGTTTTTGCAAACCGAAACCCAATCCACTGAGTGAATCTTCTTCTTTACCACACCATCCCCTCAAAAGAAATTCATTTGTAATTTTTCCATTTTCTTTGCCACCAATATGGGAACCTTAAAAATTGAGAGAAAATACATCGGAATATTCGATAGAACCGCTTTGATAAGCACCAATCTACCCCCCTTAGATAGGAATCTCCTCTTCCAAGGAGCCAACCTTTTTTCGATCTTTTGGAGAACTGGGTTCCAAAAATTAAGAGAACAAGGGTTTGCTCCGAGAGGCAAGCTGAGATACGTGAAAGGTAAATTCACCTTCTTACACCAAAACGTTGCTGCCGCTTCATCTGCCAAACAATTCTTCCTACCAACTCTTGCTAAACAAGATTTGTGGAACTAATCCGCAAGCCCGAAACCAATTTGAAGACTCTTAAGATTCGTTTTTCCGCTATGACAAATTCCAGCTTTGGTTGTAAGAAAATTATCGTATCGTCGGTAAATTGTAAATGAGAAACTTGAGTACCCTTGTTCCCCACAACAGCCCTTTGAATTAACCCATTGTTCACTGCCTTTTGCATCAAACAATTCAAGGCTTCAACTACTAAATTGAAGAGGAACGGATATAAAGGATCACCTTGCCGCAATCCTTTCTCCATAGGGAACTCCTTAGTTGGGCAGCCGTTGACAATAACCGAAAGCATAGGGTATGTGATGCACCTTCTTATCCAACTCCTCCATTTTTCACCAAAACCCAAAGCCTCCCTAAAAACAAATGGTCGACGCTATCATACGCCTTTTCAAAGTCCAGCTTCACAACGAATCCGCCCACTTTATCCCTCCTCTATTGATTGATGATTTCACTAGCTATGACAAAGCTGTCTGTGATTTGTCTACCTGCAACAAATGCCATTTGCGTCTCACCTATAACAAGGTTCATTACTTTCTTAAGACTTTTGTCAAAATCTTGTATAGAGATCCAACTAGAGAAATTGGTCTAAAGTCCCCGAAAGACTCAGGATTGCTAATTTTGGGAATGAGAGCAATAAAAGAGTTATTAAAATCTTTCACCACCTCCCCATTTCCATGAAAGTCTTGAAGGAAACCCATGATATCTCCTTTTATCACAGCCCAGTTAGCCTTTAAAAAGTTGATATTAAAACCATCCGAACAGGGGTTTTGTTGCCATCGCAACTGCAAAGAGCATTCCACACCTCCTCTTCACCAATACCCACTTCTAGGTTGTCCCTCACATTACCCGAAATGCGATTAAGCCCAATATTAGCCACTGTTGGCCTCTGCCAAGCATTCTTTTTGAACCTATTTTGGAAGTAATCAAAGGCTCCCTCTCTAACAAGCCTTGGCGAAGATAACACTGCATCCTTATAAGACAAGCCTCCTATGAAATTTTTTCTCCTTCTAGCATTAGCAACGCTGTGAAAGTACCTAGTATTCTTATCCCCTTCCAAGAGCCACTTAACACGAGATTTTTGCCTTCAATCCCTTTCCTCTGAACCAATAACCTCCCACATTTTCGCCACAACTTTGAGTTTTTCTTGCCATAGTGACGACGACTACCCATCTACCGCCGCCGCCTTTTCTATATCACTTAAACGATTCTGAGCGGATTTAGAGACATACGGAGAGTCCCTTTATTTGAACTCCATTTTTTGCACCTGAACTTGGCTCTCCTCATCTTCGATCTCAACACAAAACCAGGGTTCTCCTTCACTGTACCATTTTCCCAAACTCTCCTGACATCCTCCATTAGACATTTTTTCCCCAACCAACCGTTAAAGAACTTGAAAAGGGAAGGACCCCAATCTTCGGCAGGAACCCCTATAGAAACCGTATAATGGTCTGACAAATCACAAGGCAAACTTCTTTGAAAAACGTCAAGCAGCCAAGAAAAAATAAAAGGAGAGATTAGGAATAGGTGCAAACGTGCCCACAAAGCTTGCTTTCTACGATTGGACCAAGTGAACTTAAAACCTTGCAATGGAAGATCAACCACTTTGGCCTTGAGAACAAAATCATTAAAATTGCGCAAGGAAATCCTGGAGCAGCCACTGCCCCCCTCTCCGATGAGTCTAAGACCGCATTAAAATCTCCTCCAAAGCACCAAGGAACCGCCAAGGATTGTTAAGAAGACAAAAGAAAATCCCAAAGTGATTTTCGCTCACTTTCAAGATTAGGCGCATAAATGTTACAAAACACCACAACTTTCTTGAACTTCACCCACTCCCTAGCAATAATAATACAATTAGGATTAGAAATGCACGCACTAACCTTGAAGAGATCATCATTTCATAAGGTAATTAGGCCCCTAACTAACCCATTGGCATCCACGCCAATTCCCTTGGATAGAGCCGACCCCCGCCCCCAGAGCACTAATCACCCTACTATCGAAGAAATTTAGTTTTGATTCTTGTACAAAAAAAAAATCATAGGATTTAGAGAATTTACCGTTCTTCTCACCTTCCTTCTTTTTTCCCCACACCCTAAACCACGAACGTTCCAAGATAGTGCAATCATTGAACAACTGAGATCCAACCCAACCCAACACACACCAAGAAGCATTACTATCTGGACTCTTCTTCTTTTTCTCTCATTGCAATTTCTTGCACCACTCCTTTTACCGAACCTCTGAAGTCCACTCCGAGAGCCACACCGGTTTCAATTACTTTGGCGATTTCAACCTTTAGGTTTCAATCTCCTTTTGATATCCCTTGGTCCCCAGATTTATTAACTTCCACACCCAAAGCCACTTCTTCCTCAATAACCTTAGCAATTTCCACATCAAGGAACCAATTGTCCTCCACTCCTTTGAAACTTGACTTTCCTATCCTCTCGACGCCTACTATCTCTTGAACCTAAGGCAATACTTTCCTATTTCTAGCAGCTTGTTCAAATTTTCGGGGCCTACCTCTCTTCCTCAAAGTGACTGTTTGCGCTGGAACAGAGGCTTGCTTGAGACCTTCATCTTCTTCTGCAGCTGCCGAGCTAACCGAGGCTATACCTTCCTTGGAACCCAAGTGAGTTACTCTCTGATGTAGCGGAAGCTCTGTCGAGAAAAACCTGCGTAAAACGATTAGAAACAACCTACTAAAGTTCCGTTGATTTGCGCACAAATACCGGAAAGTTAGGCTTCAATTCGTTGATTCACGATGAATACCGAAATTGGAATAATTAGAGAAAACTCTAAAATTTTATAAATCAAAAGCTCCCTGGCCAATTCGGCCTACATCATTATTTAAAGCAAAATAAATCCTAAACCTAATCGAATACCTTGGAAAGCAAGAAAAACGACTTAAAAACGGAAATTTACCAAAAAAGGCAAAAACGAAATTAAAGCAAAAAACTAATTCTACTGAGAATCCTAAACACTCCAGAATTGACGGAAGTCGATTCGGAATTGGGAAACTCAAATTATTGCGAAAAAGAAACTTTCCTAAAACGGCAAAAATTGCAACTTCAAGGCCTAAACGACGGAATTTGCCTAAAAAAGGACGTGCTTACGCAGCAAAGCTACGTAGTAGTTCCGGAAACGCCGAAACGCATCAGCTGTCAAAATTTCAAATCATTCTGATTCCGCCGCCCGGGTTTAGCCTTACTTGGTTTGTTTCAAATCCCACCCCTCTAAATAATCTAATGCCAGTTGATCCGCCGCATCATTCTCCCCAGGTTGGAGAAAATTCGTCCTCGAATTTATCGCGGTGTCATCATCAGAGGAGTCGCCATGGAAAGGAATCAAATGCTTGACATTGAAGACATTATGAGTTCTAATATGGCTGGGTAGTTTCAGGCGATACGCATTTGGATTAATTTTTTCCACAATTTCCAGCGGGCCTATCTTCTTAGCAGCAAGTTTGTTATACTCCCCCACAGCAAACCTGTCCTTTGTGAGGACTGCCCACACAAAATCGCCCACATCAAACTCCAAATGACGCCTTTTCTTGTCCGCGGCCAGCTTGTATTTCTCTACCGATTGCAACAAATTTTCTTGCACCTGCTTATGAACCTCATGTAACCCTTGAACGAAATCTTCAGCTTTCCCATGAACTCTAGTCTTGCTAGGTAGAGGAATCAGGTCTATAGGGCTTCGAGGAACCAGTGAGTACACGACCTGAAAAGGACTGAAGCCGGTACTCCTATTGACAGCATGGTTGTGGGCAAATTCGGCTTGGCTCAACTTCAGATCCCATGACCGAACATTTTCTCCTACCAGACATCTCAGTAAATCTCCGAGCGCTCGGTTCACCACCTCCGTCTGCCCATCAGTTTGCGGGTGATATGCACTGCTAAAATCCAACCTTGTATTGACCATCTTCCAAAGGCTCCGCCAAAAGTGACTGAGGAATCGAGTGTCCCGGTCAGAAACAATTGACGAAGGTAAACCATGAAGGCGATAAATCTCTCGGAAGAACAATTGGGCGACCTTGACAGCATCAGTAGTTTTTTTGCACGGGATAAAATGAACCATCTTGGAAAATCGGTCAACCACTACATAGATGGAATCACATCCACGTTGGGTTCTTGGCAGTCCCAAAACAAAATCCATGCTCAAGTCCGTCCATGGTTGAGTAGGAATCGGTAATGGCCTGTACAAACCAGCATTAGTCGCTTTCCCTTTGGACACTTGACAAATCCGACAACGTTCCACATATCTCTCTACTTCCTTCCGAATTGTTGGCCAAAAGTACGATGCCTTAACTAACTGAAGCGTGCGATCTCTGCCCACGTGACCCTCCCCATGTATTTCCGTAATAATTTGCAGACGCAAACTACACTCGGGAATACAAAGTTGATTTCCCCGAAACAAGAACCCATCTACCAATACAAATTTCGAATTTTTTTTCTCTCGAACAGCAACCATTATCTCTGAAAAGTGTGGATCTGAATCATATAATTCACGAAAAGAGTTAAAACCTGGAACCTGGACAACCATTGTTGATAACAGATTGACTCTTCGACTCAGGGCATCAGCCACCCGGTTCGTAACACCTGCTTTGTGCTTCAGGACGAATGTAAATTGTTGAAGGTAAGCTGACCATGAAGCATGCCGGGAAGAAATTTTTTCTTGACTGTGGAGATGTCTCAATGAATCATGATCGGTGTATAGAATGAATTCTCGGTGGAATAAGTAATGCCGCCAATGTTTCACCGCTTGGACCACAGCATAGAATTCTATGTCATATGTGCTATAACGTACTCGAGATCCCGACGGTTTCTCACTGAAATATGCCACCGGTTTCCCACCTTGACTCAAAACAGCTCCGATGCCAACCTTGGAAGCATCGCTATGCAGCTCGAACGGTTGAGAAAAATCTGGTAGAACGAGTATAGGGGTTGTTGTCAATTTCTCTTTGATTTGCTGAAAACCTTCTTCAGCTTCGGTCGTCCACTGAAACTTGACTCCTTTCATACACTCGGTGACAGGTGCCATAATGCTACTAAAGTGCGGGATGAACCGGCGATAGAATGATGCCAATCCATGGAAACTCCGTACCTCAGTAATTGTTTTCGGTTGCGGCCACTGCCTCACTGCCTCTATTTTGGACTCATCCACCTGTAGACCCTCTCCAGAAATAACATATCCCAAAAATAACACCTTTGGTGTCAAAAAAACGCACTTCTTGGCTGCAGCAACAAATTTTTCTCTACGCAACACACATAACACTTCCCGAATGTGCTGAAGATGCAGCTCGGGGTTTGCACTGTAAATTAAGATATCATCGAAGTAAACAACAACAAACTTACCGATAAATGGTCGAAGGGCTTGGTTCATCACTCTCATGAAGGTGCTAGGCGCGTTTGACAACCCAAATGGCATGACTAGCCATTCATATAACCCCTCTCGCGTCTTGAACGCTGTCTTCCATTCATCCCCAGGTCGAATACGAATCTGATGATACCCACTCTTCAGGTCCAATTTGGTGAACTCATGTGCCCCGCTCAATTGATCTAACAAATCATCTAGTCTTGGAATTGGAAAGCGATACCTTACTGTGATCTTATTAATTGCGCGACTGTCGACACACATCCTCCATGTTCCATCTTTCTTGGGAATTAACAAGGCGGGAACAGCACATGGACTTAGACTCTCACGGATATGCCCCTTTGACTGAAGCTCTTCAACTTGCCTTCGTAACTCTTCGTGCTCAGTGGGACTCATTCTGTAATGTGGTTTGTTTGGCAACATAGCTCCTGGCTCTAGGTCGATATGATGTTGAATGTCACGTAGAGGTGGTAGTCCTTCAGGTAATTCTTCCGGAAACACATCAGCAAACTCCGAAATCAGAGGAGCTGCCGCACTAGGAACCTCCATATCAGCCTGTGTTTCTTTTCCCATTAACACATACACCGTTTCTACTTCCTTTATCTCCAACTCGAATTTTGCATATGATAACAGGTTAGTAGTATCGCTATGCGCCTTAATCTTCTCAGATGGTTTGCTCGGTAGTAGCACAATTTTTTTTTCATGGAAAACGAAAGAATAGGTATTCTTAAACCCATCATGATACACTTTTCTGTCATATTGCCACGGCCTCCCTAGCAGTAAGTGACATGCATCCATGTCCACCACATCACACCACATCTGATCCTTGTAGTTGGTTCCCATCGAAAACGAAATTAGCGCCCGCTGTGATACAGTCACCTCGCCCCCCTTTTGCAGCCAAGCTAGTCTATATGGTTTTGGATGTTTTTCTGTCGTCACCCCTAACTTTCGTACCGCTTCGACTGACACAATATTCTCACAACTCCCCCCGTCTATGGCAAATCGACACACCTTACCAAGGATGGTACAAGTAGACTGAAATATGTTATTTCGCAGCCACTCTCCTTCTCCAGTTCTCGGTGCCAAGCAGGTACGTCGCACCATCAACATCGTTCCGGTGTCACCATCTACCAGTTCTTCACTCACTTCCTCCGCTCCTGATTGTGGTTCTTCAATTATTTCCGCATCTTCCTCATTAAATTCTGCCGGGTCAATAAATAATACCCTCTTTGCTGGTCTTGGACACTCAGACAGCCTGTGACCCCGTTTCTCCACATCTAAAACACCGAAATCCGCCAGTGGTTGCCCTGGGAGTTTGAACGTTGTTTGTCGAGTTCCGTGGACTAGTATATGAACCACTGCTAGCACTAACACCTGGTCGACTTCCAGTATTTTCACTGGAACTACTTGCTCTGTTTCGACTGCTCATTCCTCCTCCGAAATTCAGCGTCTGTCCACTATTAGATTTTCGCGACAATGTCTTCTCCAATTGTAAAGCCCTCTGATGTGCCTCAGTTACTGTCACGGGATCGAAAAGATTAACCATATCAAGGATTTGTGTACGCAACCCACCACAGTAGCGCGACACCAACTGATCTTGTGTCTCCTCTATATCGTTTCGCACCAACAACTCATAGATCTCGGTTGTATATTCATCAACAAACCTCATACCTTGACGCAGATTCTGCAACCTCTGGTACATCAATCTCGTAAAATTGTGAGGTAGAAACTCTTTACGCAACTTTTGTTTCATCTTCTCCCAGTCAGAAAGTTTGGGTTTTCCAGCGCGATTCCTAGCGAGTTTAAATTGTTGCCACCAAGCCGCGGCTCTACCCCGAAACCTCGTGGCCACCAATGCCACCCTCTCATTCGCAGGAACTCTTTTGAATTCCAGAATCTCGTCAGCGATTCCAATCCATTCCAGAAACTCTTCTGGCTGCATGCTTCCACGGAATTCCGGAACCTCAGTCCGCATCCCTGACTCCCATCGCCTGACATCTTCAGTTCTGTCATCAACCCTGTCATCAGTCACAGGCGCTCTCTGTCGACGTCGTGGTTGCGGATCCCCTTCCACTTCGTCACTACTTGTCTCAGGATGTAAGGCCTGAAACGGGTTTTGGTTGGCTCTTGACGCCGCAAGTTGCGCCGTTAATTGCTCCACATGTCGCTCCAACTGTATCACACGGTCACGTTCGATGGCTAGGTCTACAGGAATCTGGTCTGGTCGTCTTCTCGGTGGCATGATGATGTCGTCCCGAACGAACACGGCTCTGATACCAACTGATGTAGCGGAAGCTCTGTCGAGAAAAACCTGCGTAAAACGATTAGAAACAACCTACTAAAGTTCCGTTGATTTGCGCACAAATACCGGAAAGTTAGGCTTCAATTCGTTGATTCACGATGAATACCGAAATTGGAATAATTAGAGAAAACTCTAAAATTTTATAAATCAAAAGCTGAATGGCCAATTCGGCCTACATCATTATTTAAAGCAAAATAAATCCTAAACCTAATCGAATTCCTTGGAAAGCAAGAAAAACGACTTAAAAACGGAAATTTACCAAAAAAGGCAAAAACGAAATTAAAGCAAAAAACTAATTCTACTGAGAATCCTAAACACTCCAGAATTGACGGAAGTCGATTCGGAATTGGGAAACTCAAATTATTGCAAAAAAGAAACTTTCCTAAAACGGTAAAAATTGCAACTTCAAGGCCTAAACGACGGAATTTGCCTAAAAAAGGACGTGCTTACGCAGCAAAGCTGCGTAGTAGTTCCGGAAACGCCGAAACGCATCAGCTGTCAAAATTTCAAATCATTCTGATTCCGCCGCCCGGGTTTAGCCTTACTTGGTTTGTTTCAAATCTCACCCCTCTAAATAATCTAATGCCAGTTGATCCGCCGCATCACTCTCCAATTAGGCTCCCCATCCCCCCTACCTTCTCCTTCATCCATGAGTTTCGAACCACAGAAGCTTGGTAAGGAACTTAAGACCAAGGTATGCTCTGTCAGGTGAGTGTTTGCCTCTTCAATGTTAAGAACAACCTCTAAATGGCCCCCTTTCAAAAGGTACTTGGACCTATTCGGACTGACCCCTTTTGAAGGATCCATCCTAACTGCTTTCAAAGGCCTAATACAATCCCTCTCATCAGAACTATCTGGATTGGAAATATTAGGGTCTTCAACAAGCCTATTAGTAGGTCCATTTAAACTCCTTACCTTTTAAAGACTAACCTTTGTTGGCCCAACCTTAACCCACTTCTGTATGCCCACCTGAGGATTAGAACATTCCCCACTCAAGAAACGAGGGGTGCCACCGATGCCTTCAGTCAATCTCCCAATCGCCGAGCTTGTGCTATCTTCTTCACTACTGCTATCACCACGAAAACCTACCATTTTCTTGTCAATAACTATCTTGGCTAAGGGATTGTAGGTTGCAAAAGGTTTGACTCTTGCTTTTTTAAGTAAAACAGCCTTGCTTTTGTCTGAAACACCTTTTGATGGGAAGTCCATAGCAGCTCTTTCAACCTTAAACCCCTTATATGTCGGTTTGACAAACCTTTTGTTGCTCTTCTTTCTAGGTTTCCTTTTCACTTGCCAATCCTGTGACTCATTTTGAAAGGATTCAGAGATAAGTATCAGCTGACCTCTAAAATTACCTCCAGCTTTTACCTGAGGAGGCATGGAAAATTGAGATCTCTCTCTATCGGACCCCTCCGAGTCTTCTAACAATACTATACTAGAAAAAAAGGGAGGAAATCTATTTTGAGGGCCTTGGAAGACAAGTCTAACATCTCTTTAATCCACTGGAAGTCCACTGGGAAAGCCTCCTCTGTGACCGAAACTTCGAAGAAGCTCCTACCGTAATCCACTCTAACAACTTAGGGACAAGACTACTTAGCAGGGATAAGAACAAGGATTTTTCCCCTATCCAATCTTCTTCTTCCTTTAGTGTCTTCATCAATTAACAGGGGTTCCCCTATCGGCCATCCTAATTTAAGAAAGAAAGCTTCACAACAACAATCTAGAGGAATACCAGTGAAAGACACCCAAACAAGTCTTGCTTGAGGAAGAAAGCCTTTCGACCATCTGCCCAAAAAGGAGAAGCAATCCTCCCACAAGGATCGATTCTTAATGGCTTCATCCCTATCTGATACAGAGTCAAATTCCAACACGATCGATTTATCTCCCAAGTAAAAGGTCGCAGATGAGATACCTCGACTAAGAAAATTCCTGGCCACCTTAGACGTATCTAAAAAGTCTTTGAGCACACCAATAGCACATTTCGCCACCCAAGCTGCATCACTCTGCGTTGAAGACCAACTCATCGTTGACACCCTTAAATTCTGAGCGCTAATTCTTGAAACATCATCACCCCTATTACCTCTCACCACTTCTGCGAAAGATGGTCCTCCATTTCGTCTCTTCTACTCTACAGAATCTGATTTCGCATCTTCACCACCTCACTTTCTCACCTGCTCATATTGTCTACCTTTTCCTTGAGACTGTTTAGCCACCACTTCAGCATTCCATTGTCGCCGCTTTTTCTAGTCATAGCTTGCCACCTTCGCTATAATCGACCAGCGGTATACATGCATTCCGTTAGTTAAGCCAACCACCTTTGAAGTTTCAGCCAAGGTGCCAAACCTAACAAAGGCGAAACAACTCTTCCGCTGGTGCGACTTAGGGGACAAATAAATGTCCCTAACCTTACCAAAAACCTTTAAGATCCCCCAAAGTCCTTCAATGTCAACTGTCGGATTCAGATTTCCGACAAAGATGGAGACAAGATTCTCCCAAAAGTCCTTTCTCTCTTCATGATTCCTAGCTCTAGCCACTCTCTCTCTAGAAAACTCTCTCATTTCTCTCTCAAGAAAATAATAGCTGATCATGTAAAGATAAACGAATAATTATAGTGGTGAGGGGTTCAAATCCCACCATGCGCATTTTACAAGCCTGTGTTGGGAGTTTACTTCCCGGGTTATGGGAGTAGTTATCTCCTTTTCTAAGAGTAGATATCTAGACCGCAAATGTATTGTTTAATCTCTGTAAATCCAGACAGTCCTATTGTAATAGTTCCTGAAATATTTCAAAATAACAAAATAAATAAAATTAGAGTTTTATTAAAGAGATATAGTTGAAGATATGGGTGTAATTATTTAAAAATATATATATATATATATATATGTGTGTGTAATTAATCAGTGTATATAGTATTTGGTTTATTTTTAATTAAAGTAATTTTTTCATATAAGTAAATTTCTATTGAGAAATTTTTGTAATTAAAATTTTTAATAAAATCTCAATAGAATATGGGTATACTAATTAGTTCTATAGGTGACAATATCGGCACCCTAAATTTAATTCTCTACATTGTTTGGTATCAGACTATTTTTTTTTTGCTAATTTAGTTTTTTAATTAAATATTTATAAATATATTTAAATATTTATAAACATATTCAAATATTGAATTTTGAATTTAAAATTATTTATAAGATTAAAAACTCTACATTAAAAAAATTGGATCTCCACGAGTCCACGGTCCATCAAATGGACGATGGAGTTCTGTTTTTTAAAAAAAATAAAATAAAAGGTAGAATTTTTTTATAAAAAAAAAAAATGGGGTTGGATCGATCTCCACCCCATCACCAATAGGATCTCCGAGCGATCAGGGATGGCCTCCCCGCCGTGGGATCTCCATCGTGATAGGAAGTCACCAGCCTCTTTTCATGGATGAGATCAGTCGTCTCCTCGACTATGAGGACATTGACCAGTCTCCTCCACGAACAGAGGCAGGCGGCCTCTTTAAGATAAGGCTAGGTAGCCTCCACGATGGAGGTTGTTTGGCCTCACCTAATTTTTTTTCTTTTAAATATAATAATATGTTTTTTTAGAATTTTTTTAAGTACAATACGGTTGTGGAAAACCTCTCTCGCTGTATAAATTAATATGGCTAAGATAGTAATAAATCAGTACGTCATACAATTTAGTATGACTATAAAATGTTACCAAACGTTGTACAATACTAAATTAGTACGGCACAATGTGTTAGTCCTGTCCAATGTGACCCACTAAATTAGGTATTGCAACTTCACTTTCTAAATACATAAATCCAACCAAGAAAAATCCACCCTTCCATTCTGCCACTGATTTCTAAGTGTTCCAACGAAATCCAAATTGACTGAGCTCATTAAACTGAAAGTCTGAAACGCGTTGTAGTTCTGTCTTCGAATTCTATGATCAGTCCAAGCAAGAAGATTACAAGCATAACTAAATTGTCTTTAGGTGCAAAAGAGCTAAGCATAACTATAGAAAAATGCTGAGCAGCGTTATAGATAGGTTTTGCAATTTCATTTTCTAAATAAATAAATCCAAATCAAGAAAAATCCACCCTTCCATTCTGCCACTGATTTCCAAGTGTTCCAACGAAATCCAAATTGACTGAGCTCATTAATATGCAACTTAACAGAAACTCTGAAACACGTTGTCGTTCTTGGAACACGTTGTAGTTCTGTCTTCGAATTCATATGATCAGTCCATGCAAGAAAAATACAAGCTAGCTAGCTTGCAATTAATCTCCGTTAATCACGGTGATAAAACTTTAAACACCCATTAGACTCATTAGCTAATATTCTGGAGTATTGGCCGGGGTACGACATTGAATTCTGACGTCTGGTCCCTCTCCAAGGAAGTTGCAGTGAAAATGACAATTTTGTAAACAAACCCATGATCTTCTGTATTTAAATAGCTATGTTGTGTGCTTCACTTCTTCATAGCTCGAGTGCCAGGAACCATCTTTTGTAAACAATGGCATTAACACATAAGAAAGCTTTTGTCATTCCTCTATTGATGGTTCTGGTGACTTTGGCTTCTCATCAAGCCACATCCCGAACTTTGGATGTAGATTTCATTGCTCAAAAGCATGAGCAGTGGATAGCTCAGCTTGGACGCACTTATCTAGACAGCGCAGAGAAAGAGAGACGCTTTCAGATATTTAAGAAGAATTATGATTACATAGAAAAGTTCAATGCTGCAGGGAACAACACTTACAAATTAGGCATCAATGCCTTTTCTGACTTAACTAATGAAGAATTCTTAGCCTCTCATACAGGATTGAAGATGCCTCCCAACCCAAGGTTGTCCAATACTACAGCATCATATGACAGCTACGATAACCCGACAGAAGTTGCAGACAGCATTGACTGGAGGGAGAAAGGTGCTGTCAGCGAAATTCAGTATCAAGGATCATGTGGTAAGGATTTCACCATTTTCACATAATTCCCACACAAGTACGTACACGGTACATATATAGTTTTTCTGAGTTTATTTGTAATATGTTCAAACTTCTATATATGTAGGTTGTTGCTGGGCATTTTCAGCTGTGTCAGCAATAGAAGGAATTATACAGATTAAGACTAATACGTTACTCAAGTTGTCTGAGCAACAACTAGTGGATTGCGTTTCAGGCAACAATGGCTGTCAGGGTGGTTTTATGGATACTGCCTTTGAATACATTAAACAAAATGGAGGTCTGGCCGCAGAGTCAAATTATCCATACAAAGGACAAGATGGAATCTGTGACCAGCAGACGGAAACCGCTGCCCAAATCACTGGTTTCGAAGTTGTAACTCGCAATGATGAGCAGGCATTGCAAATTGCTGTATCCCAGCAGCCTGTCTCGGTTATCATCGCTGCTGGTGGTGACTTTCAGAATTATATAAGTGGGATCTTCCAAGGATACTGTGGCGAATCACTGAACCATGCTGTTACTATTGTTGGATATGGAAATGAGAATGGTATGGATTACTGGTTAATCAAGAATTCATGGGGCCAAACTTGGGGTGAGAATGGCTACATGAAAATTTTAAGAGGATCCAGTAACAGTGAAGGTCAGTGTGGGATTGCAACACACCCTTCATTTCCAACTGCACAATAAGTCTTAAAAAATAAAAAGGGTCTTCTAGTCTTCCGGAGATGTTTCAAATATCTTCTAATATTTATAACAAATTATTTCTTCTGCATTATTAAGATTGTCAATGGATCCATATCCGTACGTACTAGGTTGGCTGTGATAATGCTAGTATCATAGTATGTTAGTTGGATTCCTAATTTATAAATAAATTCTTGATGATTATGTTATATATATATATGGCGACTTTTTCATGTCCCAAAAAATGAAGTGAGAAGCTGATATATTATTTATTTGTTGATATCATAAAATTATTCTAGCTAGTAGCTATCAATTATGAATTAAGTAATTAAATTTAACAACATGGTTTTTTTTTTTTTTTTTTAATCTGACATCGATCAAATCATGGATTTACTTTTATCTCAGGAAGATGTCTTCCTACATACATTTTAAAAATGAGACTCGGACTCCTTTCTCACAAGTCACAAGTATTGATAAGGAAGATAAATAAAATAAGGTCAATTTAATCCTTCTCTCATGAATATAGGTCCAGAACTATATTGGTTATATACCAAGTTTTGGCTAATCAAATTGGGGACAACAAATGTTATGAGAACAGAAGATACAAGAGTGCTGATATATGTACTAATCTAAAATTACCGGTGCACCTCAAATTAATATTTTCTTTTAAAATTTCTTTTTCAAAAAAAATAATAATATTTTCTTAGAAAATTTCAACAACTATTCTTAAATGAATTAAAATAATTATATATAAAGCCATGTTTAAAAAAATTGATGTTCTAAAACCTTTTTACTTAATACATTTATAATAATTAAAATTTGATTAGATGAACTCTAATGGTATATCCCTAATCAAATTGTAATTTGGGTATGAAAATCCTTGAACAACAAACTCTTGCCAAAAGAAATTAATAGGAATTGAACAAAAAGAGAGAATGCAAGAAGTTTAATTACTGATAATGGAGGTTTAATGTACAGAGACATACTGCTTTAATTTATAAGCATTTACACAAACCGAATAAAAAAGCACAACATTCACACACTTCAGCAAATATAGATGATGACCAAATCCACGTCTGAACACAACTTCATGTATATTAATGATAATGATCATCAGCAACTGCCATTAAATTGCTATGAGTCAATCAAGCAGCAGTAGGATAGGAAGATTCCATGGCAATGCCGCAGAGGCCTTCCGGGGCATCAATATCTCTTTGCATCCTTATGTATCCATTCTCGCCCCAACTAGTCCCCCATGAATTCTTGACCAACCAATACTTGGTACCATCAGTAGCTGTTCCATACCCGACTGCTGTAACACCATGGTCGAGTTCAGTTCCACACTGTCCTGTGAAGACACCACTTGAGTAAAATTGGAAGTCTGAGCCACCAGCATCAATGGCAACAGACACTGGCTGCTTTGTCACTGCCTTCAAGAGAGCTGCCTCACTGTTGGCAGGCACGTCTTCATAACCGGTGATCTTGGCTGCATGTGAAGCTGCCTTGTTCTTGCTACAAGTTCCATCAGATCCCTGGTAAGGGTAATTAGTTTCAGTTGTGAGACCTTTGTTTTGAATGATAAATTCAAAGGCATCGTCCATAAGACCACCATTGCAGCCTTGGTCTTCACCACTTATGTCACAATCAACCAATTCTTGCTCTGAAAGAGAGATCAACTTTCCTGTGGAGAGCTGATTAATTCCTTCCATAGCCGCGACAGCCGAAAATGCCCAGCAACATCCTGTATATATTATTAGACAGCACAAGGGTAAGTAAAAATTAAAGTAGTAACAAGAATCATAGCATAATTAAGTCAATTTTGAGAATTTCAATTGACTATTTTTATTTGTTCTTCAAAAATTATTTAAGGTGGTTCCACTTTATTACCACATTGGCCTTGGTCCTTAACCGGGGTGACAGCTCCTTTCTTTCTCCAATCCATGCTAGCTGGTGCGGTAACATTTTCATATCTAAAAGATATCGTTTGAGAAGACCTTGCATTGGACAATCTTTTGTATCCATTACGAGAGACCTGAAATTCCTCATTTGTTTGATCTGCAAACTCATTGATGCCTAGTTTGTAAGGCCGATTCTCAACCCTATTGACAGATTCAATGTACTCGACGTTATCTTTGAATATCTTGAAACGCTTATCTTTCTCCGTGCTATCTTTGTAGACTCGTCCATTGCTAGCCATCCACATTTCATGCTTTTCGTTCATGGTGGCTTCTTGAAAGGCTTATCTTTCTCCGTGCTATCTTTGTAGACTCGTCCATCGCTAGCCATCCACATTTCATGCTTTTCGTTCATGGTGGCTTCATACAACGAGCGTGACCGGGATTGGGAAACCCAAATCCCCAAGAGTAATACTAATGTAAGGAATAGTTTCTTCTCAAGCGATATTGAAGCCATTTAATTTGTTGAGTAGAAACTGCTAATAATGTAAAATATTTTTGTTAGTTTGTAGAATGTGTGATATTAGGCAGAGGATTTGATGTATTATAGAACATGAAATTGGGATGTCCAATGATTTCTCTGAAATTGCATTCCCACAAATGATATGTAAAGTTGAAAGAAATTCAATTGCCTGGAGAATCCGGCAAGTTGTGTATGATAAAGACAACAAAAGTTGGGTTCCGTGGACGCTGCTTCATTAAACTCGTGTTATTTGGGGTGTTATGTTTCATTTGTAATCTTCGAATATGGATTTTTTACTACAATTTTGGAACATATTCAATCTAGTTAATCTTAATTATATATGCATTAGGCATTAATTTAAAGAATAACTTGGATTTTCTGTTCGTTTGTAAGTGGAGAGATACTTAAGTGACTCTAGCTTAAAACGTGACACGCCCGTCCGCTAAAATTCCAACACCTCAGCATATTTCAAAAACTCAATAATAATCAATCATATAATACAAAAAATTATCCGGTCATTGTAGTTTTGAAGGACTAATTGCACAAACCTCTCCTGAGTTTAGGTCTAATTACTGCTAGATGAACCTTTTACTCAAAATTATATAAACCTCCCCTACTATAAGTTTTTTTAGACTAATTGCACAAACGTCCCCTAAGTTTAGACATAATTGCATGTATATGGAACTTTTATCAATAATTGCACAAACGTCCACTGCCGTTAGTTAACTTGCGTTAACTCTAACCGTTGACTAAAATTTTAACCCACAATGACTAAAGTGCCCATAGTTACCTATTTTATTATTTAAATTAATAATTAAAAATTGAAACATAAAAGACAAAGAAAAGAAAAAAACAAAATCAATCATTTTTTTCCTCTTTCATTTTCTCAACCCCCAAACACAATCCAAAAATAAACTTAATAAACAAAAACTGAAACTCAAATCCTCAAACAATAACAAAAAATCAAATCTACAAATAAAAATTCAAATCCATCAATTCCACAACCAGTTAACCACATCCATTTAAAAAAATAATAATAAAAAATTAAAAAAAAAATTAGAACTTCAACCTAGAAAGTTAAAAATCCACCATTGAAGTTATAAATTTATTTATTTATTTATTTTTATAATAGATGTGATTAATTGGTTGTGGAATTGATGGATTAGGGTTTTTATTTGTGGATTTGATTTTTTGGTTGTTGTTTGAGGATTTGAGTTTTGGTTTTGATTTGTGGGATTGATTTTTGGTTTTTGTTTGTTAAGTTTATGTTTGGATTGTGTTTGGGGGTTGAGAAAATGAAAGAGAAAAAAAATGATTGATTTTGTTTTTTTTTTCCTTTGTCTTTTCTGTTTCGTTTTTTAATTATTAATTTAAATAATAAAATAGGTAATTAGAGGTACTTTAGTCGTTGTAGATTAAAATTGTGGTCAACGGTTAGAGTTAACGCAAGTCAACTAACGGCAGGGAATATTTGTGCAATATGGGTAAAAGTTCCATATGCATAGAATTATACCTAAACTTAGGGGACGTTGTGCAATTAGTCCTTTTTTTTAGAGCAGCAAAAATTTATTGGAAGGCACAAAGCTAGCAAAAACAGGAGAACATTCCCTACTATAAGTTGACTTTCTTTAAACTTAACCATTGACCAAAATTTTAGAGTTAAATGACTTGAATGCCCTCATTTGTATTTTTTTATTACCAAAAATAAATATGAAACAAATATTATCGAATATATAATAAAATTTTAAAAATTTAAAAATTTACTAAAAATGATAAGGATAATGTTGTTATTTGTTTTCAATATTTATCACCCATTTTTCATAAAAATCCTTCATGGACCTTTTTTATTTGAATGGGAGATGAATCTTTAAAAATATATAAATAAAAAATAAAAAGCTCAAATGTGAATGATTTTTTTTTTTTTCTTTTGTTGAAAATGGATGTTGAACCTAAAAAATAAATAAATAAACCTCAAATGATGATGATTTTCTCTTTAGTTGAAAACGGGTGGTGAGATGTCGATAGAAAAGAACGTTTGCCATTTTTTTTTTCTTTTCTGAAAAATGGGTGATAAATATAGAAAAAAATAACAACATTATCCACATCTTTTTTATTAAAATATTAAAATTTTATTATATATTAGATAGTATTTATTTATTTATTTATTTTAAGTAATAAAATAATACAAATGGTGGCATTGACCACTCCTAAGGTGGCACTAGCAAATCGCACGAGACCGAGAGTGTAGTACAATAACAAGTAAAGTTCTTTCCCACGAAGACCGAGTGTTTGATTACCGAAATTGATTAACCAAATTGCTATTCAAATAATCAATAAGAGAAGATTTTTCAAATTTAAATCCTATGATTAAACTAAATTATACTACTCAAACAACTTTAAACTAAGATTGTAAAATAATGACAAACAATGAAATCGAATGTAACAATATGAGATAATATGCTAAGACTAGAATCAACCTCACCCTCTCTTATTTAAGCCCTAGACTCACCTAAATACCCAATTTGTGCAAATGTGAATTGCGTGCACCCAACAATAATCTCTACTCTCGATCGAGTTATACAAATTACATCCAAGCAGACCCAAATCATATCTCTCGATGACCTTAGAATATATGCATGACTTCATTAAGAACTTTGGCATACTCAAAAGAGCTTTATACGCTAGCATCGCATATGTCTACCTTATTAGTCATGCATATAGGACATTTCATCAAACATGTGGTGTGTGTCACCCATCGGTTCATAGCACACAACCAAAAAATCATTCAAAAGGAGATCAATCTAATGAAAGCATTAAACACTCAAAAACATCCATACAAAACACAAGCACACATGGATAAATTTGGTGGTCATTATATGTAAAGTCAAGGGTATGGTTTCATCAAGCCTTAGCACAAGAAGTTTAGCTCATGTTACAAGATAGAACCATAAAACATATATATATATAATAAACACATGGCTCTACAATAAAAATGAAAGAGAAAGAGTTATAGAGAAAACTATATGGAGAGCTTCCTTTTCTTCTTGGTTCTTCTTCTCCTTCGAATTTCTTTAGCTTTTTTGGTTAAAAATAAGAAGTGATGATGGATGTGAAGGTGAAATCTCGGTAGTTTACTTGGGAAGAGGAATGGTGATGTAAGTGGAACATGTAAAGATGATGTTTTGGTGAATATTCTTGGGTAGAGAGTGGTTGGTAGGTCTAAAAATAGCAAAGGGTTATATAGGAGAATGAATTATGTCAATTGCAAGAAGGTAAATTCCTAAAATTATACCTTTTCTGGGCAAAATAGAGACATTGGGGTGACCTGGTCGAGGTCCCTATGCTCTCTGATCGAAAAAAAAGAGCTGCAAACCAGAAAGGAAAGCGACCGTGGGGCGACCTTGTTGAGGTTGTACTAAGGTCGCTTTTCCTTTCAGAATCGCACATCGTTACAAAAATGGTCATAACATCCTCTAGAGAACTCGGAATCACGATCTGTAAAACGCGTTGGAAAGTAGACATATGGAGCTTTCCATAAATAGGTTACACGAAACTCAGTTCGATCTGAGGAGGGAGATATGGTCTCCAAAAGTTGAATATTCTGCACTAAGATTTTTAATTTCAGTCATTTAACCTCTGAAACTCTTTAATTGAGCTCAAACACCTTATTTATGGATTATTACCTACACAAAACTCACAAAACATATTGATTAACAATAATACCCGAGAAATTAGTGAAAACAATAGGAAATGATGGCTACACCAAAAGTAGAAATGGATACCATCAGGCATTCAAGTCATTTAACCTTAAATGTTTGGTCAATGGTTAAGTTTAACGGAAGCCAACTTATGGTAGAAAAGGTGATAGCTCACTTTTTGTGTCGTTACCAAATTTTGATTATCAAAAGATTATTTATATTTAAAAGTTCCTACGCAATGTGCTCTAATTAGCAAAAGACTAGTAAAGCGGTAAGCGAGGGTATCGTCCATAGGGAGGTGTTATCCGTCGACCATTTCGAGTTCTAGTGTTTATTGAAAGATTGTGAATAGAATGCAGATATGGTGAGAATGGTGTGTGTGAGGTGTATGCATATTACAGTGTGGTGTGTATGGAAATGTAAATAAAAGAAAGCAAATAACAACAAAGAGAATATGGAGGGGTGAGAATGGTGTTTAAAAAGACAAATAATAAAATAGTGGTTTTGAGAGATGTAGGATTGTGGTCATACAAAGTACTTATGAGTTCACCAAATACAAGTGCACACCTAGTTGATTGTTAGGCATTAAGTTCGTCCAATTCAAGTTAAGGGCTTGTTCTTTAGATTAATATATTCGAAAACACTAATCACTCCCCAAGGGTCATGGATAGAGCAATTGTGCCTCTAGTCCCAACCATTAAGCACATGAACATATAACCAAAACCTATTCTAGCACGGTCATACATAAAACAAGTTTCATCCATTCTTTCAGAGCTAATTGGCCAAGACTATACCCGGAAGGTTATCCATAAAGGTACACTCAAACCAATCAATACAAGGCATTTCCACATTCCATCAACATACACACACAAGTAGGATATTTGATTACAATTACTCCTACATTTAAGTTAATCTACTCCTAATCTCATCCATGAACACATATCAATTTCCAATCTCCATACGCATGCAAATCAAGATAAGAGATTATGCAATAATAACAAGAATAAATCAAAACCCAAATGGATTTGTAAACAATCATCACATAAATGAGCACAATATAGGCTTACAAATATTTCTCAAGCTGGTTTACACATTTAGAAAACAAGAAATACAAGGAGAAAAGTTTAAAGGAGACAACCCTTGAAGATGTGACCTTCTCCAAGAGCTCCATGCTTGCTAACTCGAATTTGGTCCAAGACCTCTCCTTTCTTCTTGCAATCTACTTCGAATGTGGTGGAGAATGTGTAGAAAGTGGTGGTGGTGAGCTTCCCATAGATGAGAACCTTCATGGGAGCTTTGAAAGTCTCTCTCTCTCTCTCTATTGATTTGGTGTGAAAACAAATTGTGGGCTGCTGTATGTGTTCTTGTCTGTTGAGAAAAGAGGAAAGAAGTGTTTATATATTTAGGGAAAGTTTGGGGACAAATTTGGCATGAAAAGTCATTTTTACCCCTCAAAACATGGATTGCCGCGGTCTTGGATCAGGTGTGTGCGGTTCAGCACGACGGCAGTTGAACCGCAAAACTTATTATTGTTTGGATGCTATGGTTAGCGAAGAAGGCACTTTGACCGCGGCAAATGGATATTGCTTGAGCTTGGTTGCCATAGAAGCTTGGAAGAATTGGAGTTGAGAGAAACGTGTGCATGGAGGCTTAAAAATGGTGGCAAACTGACCGGGAGGACGTGCGCCATCGATATGGGCAGAAAACCATTGAAAACGACTGGAATAGCTAGGTCTGAAGTCGAGTCGTGAGCCAGGTCGAGCGAGTCTTCAACCGGGTCGCTCAAGGAAGAAGATGATGTGACTTATATCATGACGTCACATTGATGTCAGCAGAAGCCAGCCAAAACGCACCATTTCATTAATGACGTGGCACGCTGCGTTGTGTTGACTGGCTAATTACAATAAGGACCCTTGACTTCTCCCTTAATCACAATTTCTTCAATATATTCTCCATATTTACACTTTGACCCCTGATTCTCCAAATGACATAACTGCCCCCAGATTTCCCTATTTTCTTCCCTTTAAATACAAACACCTCCTTTGAGGGACATTTACCTACGCATGGATCACAAACACATTATATACAAAAATACGCTCGAAAACGAGAACAAAATCTAGGAAATAGGACATCAATTAAGTACATTTATCGTCCGATCAAGAGGTTTGTGTAATTTCAAGTAAAAGGTCCATCTAGCTTTAATTAGACTAAAACTCAAAGGAGGTTTGTGCAATTAGTCCTACTTTTGAAATACATTTCTCAATAGTTATATTATATAGTTATATTATTTTTGTTATGATCAAATTAATTCTACTCGATCACTCTCATCTTTTTTTACTCTAATTTACATTTGATTATTTGAGTTACTATATTTAATAATAATAACAATAATTGTTTAAAAAAAGATGGAAATAATAATAAGGGTTAATTTCACTAACTTCCCTTACTTGATTGAATTTAGCAAGATTTCAAAAAGATACCCTAAATTAACACAAACACCCATTGTCATCAAGTTATTCCGTTAATTTAACCGTTGACTAACCTTGACCTATGAAAACCAAATATACCCCGGCCACATCATCTCAAATATAAAATATTTTTAATTTTATTAAAATATATATATATATATAATATTGGTCGTTCACGGAAACATTCTCAATTTGCGGATTCACGGAGGAGCCTCCTCTACAAATTGTAGGAAGTCGATCTCCGAAATCGCTGAAGATATCTTCCAGTAAGTATGAGATCATCAAAGGATCTCTTGTTTCCTTGGTAGATTATCTTATATATATATATATATATATATTTGATTTTTCAATTTTAATTAAAAAATCATTTATGTGTTAGATGATGTGACAATGGTATATTTGGATTTCCAAGGTTCAAGGTTAGTCAACCGTAATAGTTACGAATTGACTTGATAGCAGGGGGTGTTTGTATTAATTTAGGGCATCTTTTTAAAATCTTGTTAGATTTAATAAACTAAAGATAAGTTAGTGCAATTAACCCTAATAATAATTGTTATAGGTGATGTCAGGGTGACGTGTCACTCCACCTGTTATAAGCGACTTTTTATTAGACAACACAACATTAAGTCAACGTCAAGTCAACAACAGTATCGGAGAAAAGATGCACCATATCGCCCAAAGTCAACCGGGAGACTCACCGAACGAGTAAAAATGGAAAAGAGTAAGCATCGGGGAGATGACTCGAGAAAAGAAAAGTGACTCAACCAATGGGGAATCTTGCCAAATTAGATTCTACTCGGCCAGAGCATCCCGCCAACAAGGACCACTCGACCTAACCAGAATTCGACACAGCTCATAAATACCCCGCGATCAAGCCAAGATACAAGGGTCAATAATCACATTTCAAATAGGAAACAACTATATCTTCTCCAAAAGGAATTAGAGATCAAATCAAGCACAATGTCAACTGCATTTATTACGTGATAATACCAAACGAGAAAAGATCAAGATAAACTAAAAGATCCAAAGAAAGAGAATCATAATGGGATTCTACGAGTCAACCACTTGCACACCAAGTCTAGGGTTACAAAACATGTATAAATATCACTCATTCTTCACATTATAGAGATAAGAAAAATATATTGAGATTAGCGGAAAAACAGAGAGAAGTGAGCAGAGTTGTGTAATCCCATTCCATTTTTCTTTGATAGTGAAGATTTCACGCTGTCAACAGCAACCGTGGTTTTTCCATTTTCAAGACGGTTTTCCACATAAACCTGTCTTTACTTTTCTGCACTATTTCAATTATTGCACCAATCATAACCCATTGGCGTATCGATTTTTAACACGATGAAAAACCACCGTCAACAACAACAACAACAACAACAACAACAACAACAACAACAACAACAACAATAATAATAATAATAATATTATTACTATTATTATTATTATATTTTTATTACTCTTGAGACATTTTCTCAAAATGATAATAAGAGTAATAATAAATTAATAATAATAATTTGTTAATAATAAAAATAATTTAAGCATTTTTTAAAATTTAATTTCTTTTGAAATTTTTTTTTTAATATAGGGGGCCAGCCTGCTGAGACACATAAGGCACGGCCCGCTGGTCGGCACGGCCTTTTAGGGTCGTCCCACCATGCCACCCTAAATTTTTTTGGGCACGACACAACCTATTTCTCAGTTGTGCAAATTTGGATTCGATGATCATCTATCTTTGACGCTGGTGGCTCTAACTTTCAATTTTACTCTAGTGGGGTCTTCACAGAACAATGTGGAACTCAACTCGACCATGGTGTTACAGCGGTCATGTATGGAGCAGCTACCGATGGTACAAAGTATTGGTTGGTGAAGAATTAATGGGGGATAAGTTGGGGCGAGAATGGATATATTAGGATGCAAAGGGATATTGATGCCCCGTAAGGCCTTTGCGGTGGCATTGCCATAGAATTTTCCTATCCTACTGCTGCGTGATTGAATCATAGCAATTTAATGGCGAATGCTGATCAATATTGTTAGAGTACGGATATTGATACCCATAAAACTTATTAGTACACCCATTTTTATTATTACACCCATTTTTATAAGTACACCTATGTCTAAAATTTAAAAATTAAATATTACTATAAACACCCATCCTAATGTCAGTGGTACCCTTATTTAAATAAATATTTTCATTTTAATACATATTATTTATAAACACTCTTAAATAATTACCGCACCCAATTTATATAAAAAAAAAATCATATTATTTTTGGAATCAAATCATTTTTTAATGATGGTCCAATTTACTTTTGGAAATATCTCGAATGTAGGAGCCTTATAAAACGGAAAATGTATATGGGATCAAAAGATTTTCAATTTGGAATTCTCATATTTATACAGTTATCTTAAAATATAAAATAAAAAAAAATTATCGACATCTATGGCTATCTTACAAAAAAAATAAATAAATAAAAAAAATTGTTGATATTTACAGCTATAGTTAAAAAATATATATTATTTTTTGATAGATTTTATAACTATATATAAAAGAGACAAAAACAATATGATAATCATGTAATGATGAAAAAGTTTGAAACTTGAAATAAAATTAGAGTTTAATTAGTGTTTATCATAAAAATTAGGTTTTATCATAAGTTTTTTTTTTTTTTTTTTTTTAAGGTAAGTTTTATTTAATAAAAATATATAGTTGAAGATATGTGTGTAATTAATGAATGTATATAGTATTTAGTTTATTTTTAATTAAAGTAACTTGTCCTTATTAGTAAATTTATATTGGGATATTTTTGTATTTAAATTTTTTTTATAAAATATGAGTGTACTAATAAGTTTTATGGGTATCAACATTAGCTCTTTAATATATATGATGTAGTGAATTCAGACACGGATTCAGTGATCATCTATCGTGTTACTTGGAGTGTTATTTTGCATTTGTAATATTCGAATATGGATTTTTTACTACAATTTTGGAACATATTTAATCTAATTAATCTTAATTATATATGCTATTTTTAGTTCAATAGGCATTAATTCAAAGAATAACTTGGATTTTATGTTCGTTTGTAAAGGAGAAAATCCACAAAGTACTTATTAGAGGAGAAAATGTGCGGATTTGTTTTGCATAATTTGAAGTTTGACTGATTCTGAGTCTTGATATATATTAATTGTCTCGGATTAATTGGGGCTCATAATCTTTCTTTTATTACCTGGAGCATTTCACTTAATTTCAACAGTAGAAAGAAGAGGAGATTGAAAAATGAATAACATGTCCTGGATCCATTTTCATTTATGAGTTTTTAATGTTCTTCTAGATCTAACAAAGTTAATAGTTTTTTTTTTTTTATTATTATTATTAATGTCCAAACATTGAAGTTTATTTTTTATGGTTTTCATATACTTTAATTTCTGATTAAATGTAAAACTCTTTCATTTTTAATATTATGTACGTATTATTGATAGTGAGGTATATTTAGTTTTTTTGTTAATGTTAAATGAAATATTCTTTGATTTTTTTTTTCATAGATATATCAAATGCTTAGAAATTACACCCTGCAGCAAACAAAATGTAAGATTAAATAATTGGTTTATCGTTAAATTCATGAAATGAAAATAAATTGACTTTTACACTATGTTTGGTTTGATGGAAAGGAAAAGAAGGAAATGATGGTGAGGAAATGAAAGGAAAGGATAGTGGTTTTAATGATTGTTATTTGGATGGTTATGGGTGGAAAAGAAAGAAAAGGATAGTGGTTTTATTTTATTTATGAAAATATCCTTATTTTAACAATGTGAATACAAACAATATATAGGGTTATTTTTGGAATTTAAAAAAAATTATTAATGGTGGAATTGCTTTCCTTTCCTTTCCCTCCATTTCCTCCCAAATTTGGATGGAAACCAAAGTGTTTAAGATATAAAGACACATTTCCTTTCTTTTCCCTCTTATTTAACCATCCAAAGAACAAATTAGAAATCCCTCCAAATAATTTCCTTTCCTTTCTCTCCAATTCCTTCAAACCAAACATAGTGTTAATGGCATTCTAATTTGAGTAATTGATAAATAATTAGAAAATTATGAAATTAATAGTGGTGGACCGGACGATATGAAATTGGCTTAGTGGTAAGTCGCAACTACATCTAAAATGTTATGGGTTTAAGTTATGTCGATAAAAAATTAGTGGTGTACTTAGACACCTTGATACTTCTTTATGAGATTTTTTCCAAGTGATCGATCTTTATTTTATTGGTTAATATTAGAATTTCTTTTCTTAGTTATAATTAAATTTGCCAATTTGATTATAACTAATTTATTCCCAATTTGATTTCCTGCCGTGCCCCACAATTCAAATCAAGTTGCGGAACGAAGATGCTTACAAATTACAAATCTAAATGTTGTGCAACGTTTATCTCCGAGATTGTAGGAGATTACTAGCTAGCTTTTGTATTCTTTTTGCATTGACCATGTGAATTCGAAGAACTTTGACTGAAGTTGCAATCTAATGAGCTTAATTATTCAATTTGGAAGTTGTTTGCAACTTCTTAATCAATTTCTTGGCAGTTAATTTTGTTAGTAAAATGAAATTGAAGTTACAAACTGATAAAAGTATCTACATCTGACTCTACTAATTAACTCAATCAAACGCCAATCATGATAAGTAGTCAGCTAGTCAATTTCTACTTCTCTTCAATAATGGCTGACTTGATTTGTGTTTGCAAATTTGACGTGCCAATCGAATGCTGCTTAAACAACTTCTTTTCAATTGAATTCTGTTGGGATCATATATACGTGAATACGAGCCAAATTTCAACACTTCAACACGAAGGGCAAGTTGGTTCAGGATATCCTTGTAACTTTGCACCTTAATGGTGCAAATGCTTGATTTAGTTTTTTTTTTTTTTTTTTTTAAGTTTTAAAAATTATGAAATTACCGTTAGATTCTAAATGTTTTTGGCCCTCTAAAATATCTTGTTTTTGTAATTCTGGTCCCTCCACTGTGTCTGTTACAAAGTGCAAGTTAGTTCATGATATTCTTTTCGATTGTAACTTTGCGCTTTAACAGTACAAATGCTTGATTCAGTTTATTAAAAAAAGTTTTAAAAATTATGAAAATACCATTAGATTTTAAAAGCTTTTCATTTTGGCACTCTTCCACAACTTATTGTATTTGTATTTCTATTTCTAGCTCCACCACTGTGTATGCTCCATATAAGGTGCCCTGTATTTTGTATATAACATATGTCATATCAATGAAACAGAGCAAGTTTTAATAGACTGTATTGTATAAGATTGTTAGTATTGGACAATATTGGATTAAATTTAAGGGAGCAGTTATTGTCACATATAAAACTAATTAGTACACTCATTTTTATAAATACACCGATGTCTAAAATTTTAAAAATAAATATTACTATAAGCATGCATCCTAATGTCAATAGTACCCTTATTGAAATGAATATATTCATTTTAATACATTTTATTTATAAACCCTTTTAAATAATTAACACACCCAGTTTATTTAAAAAAATCATATCATTTTTTGAATCAAATCTTCTTCTAATAATAGTCAAATTTACTTTTGAAAATGTCACGAATGTAGGAGTCTTATGAAAGGGAAGATGTATAACTGGATTGTATATCGGGTCAAGAGATTTTCAATCTGGAATTCTCTTATATTTATATATATATATATATATATATATATATATACAGTCTTTTTCTCTTCAGTGTGTTCTGATATAACTTCATCAGTGCATTGTATATGGACCATAGATTATGGAGAAGTTTTGACAAGTGCATACACTTTGAGTCAAAGCATGTAAATCTAATGGTCCACATCCAACGCACTGATGGAGTTATATCATAATGCACTGACTTGAAAATTTTCCTATATATATATATATATATATATATATGAGGAAATAGCACTTTTTAACCAAAAAATTAAGGGAGTTTCTATTTTTACACGGAATTAGTGTTTTCATTGTTTTTACAAAACTTTCCACTGAAGAGAAAAAAGTAACCTTACCACTTGCCACAAAAAAAAAAAAAATTAAAAATTAAAAAAACTAGGTATTTAATAGGTGCTGTTTTTAATTGAAGAAGAACGGTAGTATATTTAATTGATGAAAACTTGTGTATTTTATTGAAGAAAACTGTTGGTATGTTTAAAAAAAGAAGACAGTTGATGTGTTTGATTGAAAAAGATCGGTGTGTTTAATTGAAGAAGAGTGCTGGTGTGTTTAATTGAAATGTATTTTTGTCTCATCAATGAAAAGTTGGTAAAAACAATCAAAACACTAATGCTGGGTAAAAATTAAAACTCCACTAATTATATGGTTAGTTTTAATTTTAACCATATATATATATATATATAACTCATTGATATCTACTACTATCTTAAAACAAAAATTGTTTATTGGTGAAGTTTATAATTAGATATAAAAGAAAGAGAAAAAATAAAGAAAGAAATACCTACCTTTATATAATCAGAGTTCTCTGAAAATTCTTTTTCCAGTACTTTGTTATATGATAATCATATGATGATGAGAAATTTTGATACTTAAAATAAAATTAGATTTGCACATCATCTTTTAGCAAAGCTGGTAGTGCACCTCCATTTTATATAAGTGGTGAAGGATTTTTTTGTTTTTTTTTTTTTTTTTGAATTGCGAAGATATATTAGAAAACGAAACAGCCAAAAAAAGACACAAGGTCCAACCACAGCAACAGCAACAGACCCGGGACCAAACCAAAAAGCAGGCAGCACAATGCACCAAACTACAAGTATAAAACAACAACAAAAGGAAGGAAATATAGCAACACAACAGCAGCACCAGAGGCAGAGAGGTCACCACCGCAGACAGCACACAGCAAAGCCTAACACAAAGCCTGGAGGCAACTCAAACCAAACTCCACTCGATTCTATCTCCATCACCACTTGACCCCCTTTTAGCAAGGTTGTCTGCAAAAGAATTGGAAGACCTTGAGTTGAAAACGACCTAGAAAATTTTGATGCCAAAGCAAAATTTCTTAAATATCATAGACAAGATTGAGATGCTTGAAGCTACCAAGGCCAGTCTTCTAATTGGACCAGGACACGGCTGTCTGAGAATCGCTAACAATGGTAACATTACGGTTAACTACTAGCGGGTTGGCCACACACAAGGAGAGGGCTTTGTGAATAGCCAAAATCTCCGTGGAATTTGAGTCCAGGAAACCTGCCGACATAGAGAACACATATAATATACGACTAAAAGCGTCCTGCAACACACCCCCAATCCCTGCTGGCCCCGGATTCCCTTTCGCCGAGCCATCAACATTAAATTTAAGATTATCCAAAGAGGGAAATGACCATTCCACCACCTTAGGATTCCTAAAATTTTAGACTTAGCACAGCTGTCCTTTAAATTAAGTAAAAGAAAATAAACGGGCAATTTCGAACCACGACTAAAATACTTATACCAACACCCTACTTTAAAGCAAATCACCTTAATAGCCTACTCCACGGAGGAATCATGCTCATTAAACACCATGTTATTTCTTGCTTCCCATATGGTCCAAACTGTGGCTTGAAAAAGAATGCACCAAGCTCTCGTGATTTTAACAGAAGAGCACAAACCAAACCAGCCTTCTTCCCACTATTTCAAGGACTCTGTCACGCAGCATTGCACACCCCATAAACAGCAACAAGTCGTCCACACTCTCCACGTCCACTTGCAATGCAAGAATAAGTGATTGATGGATTCCTTGTCTGACTTACACATCGGACAGTCAATACACACAGCAGGCCTGAGCTGGAACCTGAAAAGAATCTCTCTAACTAAGACTCTCCCTTTGAGCAATTGCCAAACGAAGATCTGAACCTTAAGGGGGCACACACCTTTCTATAAAATACCAGGCTCCACACTGTACACCCTTGAATTTCCTTCTAGAGTGTGAGGAAAGGAACGGACTGAGAACATACCATCACTCGCAAACTTCCACACCAGATTATCCGGTATGAATTGCCGCATACGAATACAATCCAAAGCAGTCATTAGACACTTCTATTGGTCCCTTTCCCAGTCAAATAAAGGTCTACAGAGATCCAACTCCCACCTCCAAGAATTATCATGCCAAGTGCCATAATCTGCCACCACTCCACATTTATTTTTAACTAACGCAAACATTCTGGGGAAGGCTTCCTTTAGTGGAACATCATCCCATTTCACGTCCTCCCAAAAAACAGCTCTGTCACCCCTACCAATGACGACCTGCAAACATTTGTGTAAAATTCTGCATGTGGTAGAATCAGCAGCCAAAATAGAGGCTACAGCTTTGATGAAGTGCGAAGCCTTTGAACCATTATTCCAATCCCAAGGAAGCGACTTATTGTCTAATCCATATCTAGCGCAAACAACTGTCTTCCATAGGGAGGATTCTTCCTTACCGAATCTCCAAATCCATTTAGCTAACAACACTTTATTTTTGTCAAGAATATCCCCAACCCACCATTGACCTTGTTTTTGCAAACCGAAACCCAATCCACTGAGTGAATCTTCTTCTTTACAACACCATCCCCTCAAAAGAAATGCATTTGTAATTTTTCCATTTTCTTTGCCACCAATATGGGAACCTTAAAAATTGAGAGAAAATACGTCGGAATATTCGATAGAACCGCTTTGATAAGCACCAATCTACCCCCCTTAGATAGGAATCTCCTCTTCCATGGAGCCAACCTTTTTTCGATCTTTTGGAGAACTGGGTTCCAAAAATTAAGAGAACAAGGGTTTGCTCCGAGAGGCAAGTTGAGATACGTGAAAGGTAAATTCACCTTCTTAAACCTAAACATTGCTGCCACTTCATCTGCCAAACAATTCTTCCTACCAACTCTTGCTAAACAAGATTTGTGGAACTAATCCGCAAGCCCGAAACCAATTTGAAGACTCTTAAGATTCGTTTTTCCGCTATGACAAATTCCAGCTTTGGTTGTAAGAAAATTATCGTATCGTCGGTAAATTGTAAATGAGAAACTTGAGTACCCTTGTTCCCCACAACAGCCCTTTGAATTAACCCATTGTTCACTGCCTTTTGCATCAAACAATTCAAGGCTTCAACTACTAAATTGAAGAGGAACGAAGATAAAGGATCACCTTGCCGCAATCCTTTCTCCATAGGGAACTCCTTAGTTGGGCAGTCGTTGACAATAACCGAAAGCATAGGGTATGTGATGCACCTTCTTATCCAACTCCTCCATTTTTCGCCAAAACCCAAAGCCTCCCCAAAAACAAATGGTCGACACTATCATACGCCTTTTCAAAGTCCAGCTTCACAACGAATCCGCCCACTTTATCCCTCCTTTATTGATTGATGATTTCACTAGCTATGACAAAGCTGTCTGTGATTTGTCTACCTGCAACAAATGCCATTTGCGTCTCACCTATAACAAGGTTCATTACTTTCTTAAGACGAGAGGCTAAGACTTTTGTCAAAATCTTGTATAGAGATCCAACCAGAGAAATTGGTCTAAAGTCCCCGAAAGACTCAGGATTGCTAATTTTGGGAATGAGAGCAATAAAAGAGTTATTAAAATCTTTCACCACCTCCCCATTTCCATGAAAGTCTTGAAGGAAACCCATGATATCTCCTTTTATCACAGCCCAGTTAGCCTTTAAAAAGTTGATATTAAAACCATCCGAACAGGGGTTTTGTTGCCATCGCAACTGCAAAGAGCATTCCACACCTCCTCTTCACCAATACCCACTTCTAGGTTGTCCCTCACATTACCCGAAATGCGATTAAGCCCAATATTAGCCACTGTTGGCCTCTGCCAAGCATTCTTTTTGAACCTATTTTGGAAGTAATCAAAGGCTCCCTCTCTAACAAGCCTTGGCGAAGATAACACTGCATCCTTATAAGACAAGCCACCTATGAAATTTTTTCTCCTTCTAGCATTAGCAACGCTGTGAAAGTACCTAGTATTCTTATCCCCTTCCAAGAGCCACTTAACACGAGATTTTTGCCTTCAATCCCTTTCCTCTGAACCAATAACCTCCCACATTTTCGCCACAACTTTGAGTTTTTCTTGCCATAGTGACGACGACTACCCATCTACCGCCGCCGCCTTTTCTATATCACTTAAACGATTCTGAGCGGATTTAGAGACCTACGGAGAGTCCCTTTATTTGAACTCCATTTTTTGCACCTGAACTTGGCTCTCCTCATCTTCGATCTCAACACAAAACCAGGGTTCTCCTTCACTGTACCATTTTCCCAAACTCTCCTGACATCCTCCATTAGACCTTTTTTCCTCCAACCAACCGTTAAAGAACTTGAAAAGGGAAGGACCCCAATCTTCGGCAGGAACCCCTATAGAAACCGTATAATGGTCTGACAAATCACAAGGCAAACTTCTTTGAAAAACGTCAAGCAGCCAAGAAAAAATAAAAGGAGAGATTAGGAATAGGTCCAAACGTGCCCACAAAGCTTGCTTTCTACGATTGGACCAAGTGAACTTAAAACCTTGCAATGGAAGATCAACCACTTTGGCCTTGAGAACAAAATCATTAAAATTGCGCAAGGAAATCCTGGAGCAGCCACTGCCCCTCCTCTCCGATGAGTCTAAGACCGCATTAAAATCTCCTCTAAAGCACCAAGGAACCGCCAAGGATTGTTAAGAAGACAAAAGAAAATCCCAAAGTGATTTTCGCTCACTTTCAAGATTAGGCGCATAAATGTTACAAAACACCACAACTTTCTTGAACTTCACCCACTCCCTAGCAATAATAATACAATTAGGATTAGAAATGCACGCACTAACCTTGAAGAGATCATCATTTCATAAGGTAATTAGGCCCCTAACTAACCCATTGGCATCCACGCCAATTCCCTTGGATAGAGCCGACCCCCGCCCCCAGAGCACTAATCACCCTACTATCGAAGAAATTTAGTTTTGATTCTTGTACAAAAAAAAAATCATAGGATTTAGAGAATTTACCGTTCTTCTCACCTTCCTTCTTTTTTCCCCACACCCTAAACCACGAACGTTCCAAGATAGTGCAATCATTGAACAACTGAGATCCAACCCAACCCAACACACACCAAGAAGCATTACTATCTGGACTCTTCTTCTTTTTCTCTCCTTGCAATTTCTTGCACCACTCCTTTCACCGAACCTCTGAAGTCCACTCCGAGAGCCACACCGGTTTCAATTACTTTGGCGATTTCAACCTTAAGGTTTCAATCTCCTTTTGATATCCCTTGGTCCCCAGATTTATTAACTTCCACACCCAAAGCCACTTCTTCCTCAATAACCTTAGCAATTTCCACATCAAGGAACCAATTGTCCTCCACTCCTTTGAAACTTGACTTACCTATCCTCTCGACGCCTACTATCTCTTGAACCTAAGGCAATACTTTCCTATTTTTAGCAGCTTGTTCAAATTTTCGGGGCCTACCTCTCTTCCTCAAAGTGACCGTTTGCGCTGGAACAGAGGCTTGCTCGAGACCTTCATCTTCTTCTGCAGCTGCCGAGCTAACCGAGGCTATACCTTCCTTGGAACCCAAGTGAGTTACTCTCCCATCAGGCTCGCCATCCCCCCTACCTTCTCCTTCATCCATGAGTTTCGAACCACAAAAGCTTGGTAAGGAACTTAAGACCAAGGTATGCTCTGTCAGGTGAGTGTTTGCCTCTTCAATGTTAAGAACAACCTCTAAATGGCCCCCTTTCAAAAGGTACTTGGACCTATTCGGACTGACCCCTTTTGAAGGATCCATCCTAACTGCTTTCAAAAGCCTAATACAATCCCTCTCATCAGAACTATCTGGATTGGAAATATTAGGGTCTTCAACAAGCCTATTAGTAGGTCCATTTAAACTCCTTACCTTTTAAAGACTAACCTTTGTTGGCCCAACCTTAACCCACTTCTGTATGCCCACCTGAGGATTAGAACATTCCCCACTCAAGAAACGAGGGGTGCCACCGATGCCTTCAGTCAATCTCCCAATCGCTGAGCTTGTGCTATCTTCTTCACTACTGCTATCACCACGAAAACCTACCATTTTCTTGTCAATAACTATCTTGGCTAAGGGATTGTAGGTTGCAAAAGGTTTGACTCTTGCTTTTTTAAGTAAGACAGCCTTGCTTTTGTCTGAAACACCTTTTGATGGGAAGTCCATAGCAGCTCTTTCAACCTTAAACCCCTTATATGTCGGTTTGACAAACCTTTTGTTGCTCTCCTTTCTAGGTTTCCTTTTCACTTGCCAATCATGTGACTCATTTTGAAAGGATTCAGAGATAAGTATCAGCTGACCTCTAAAATTACCTCCAGCTTTTACCTGAGGAGGCATGGAAAATTGAGATCTCTCTCTATCGGACCCCTCCGAGTCTTCTAACAATACTATACTAGAAAAAGGGGAGGAAATCTATTTTGAGGGCCTTTGAAGACAAGTCTAACATCTCTTTAATCCACTGGAAGTCCACTGGGAAAGCCTCCTCTGTGACCGAAACTTCGAAGAAGCTCCTACCGTAATCCACTCTAACAACTTAGGGACAAGACTACTTAGCAGGGATAAGAACAAGGATTTTTCCCCTATCCAATCTTCTTCTTCCTTTAGTGTCTTCATCAATTAACAGGGGTTCCCCTATCGGCCATCCTAATTTAAGAAAGAAAGCTTCACAACAACAATCTAGAGGAATACCAGTGAAAGACACCCAAACAAGTCTTGCTTGAGGAAGAAAGCCTTTCGACCATCTGCCCAAAAAGGAGAAGCAATCCTCCCACAAGGATCGATTCTTAATGGCTTCATCCCTATCTGATACAGAGTCAAATTCCAACACGATCGATTTATCTCCCAAGTAAAAGGTCGCAGATGAGATACCTCGACTAAGAAAATTCCTGGCCACCTTAGACGTATCTAAAAAGTCTTTGAGCACACCAATAGCACATTTCGCCACCCAAGCTGCATCACTCTGCGTTGAAGACCAACTCATCGTTGACACCCTTAAATTCTGAGCGCTAATTCTTGAAACATCATCACCCCTATTACCTCTCACCACTTCTGCGAAAGATGGTCCTCCATTTCGTCTCTTCTACTCTACAGAATCTGATTTCGCATCTTCACCACCTCACTTTCTCACCTGCTCATATTGTCTACCTTTTCCTTGAGACTGTTTAGCCACCACTTCAGCATTCCATTGTCGCCGCTTTTTCTAGTCATAGCTTGCCACCTTCGCTATAATCGACCAGCGGTATACATGCATTCCGTTAGTTAAGCCAACCACCTTTGAAGTTTCAGCCAAGGTGCCAAACCTAACAAAGGCGAAACAACTCTTCCGCTGGTGCGACTTAGGGGACAAATAAATGTCCCTAACCTTACCAAAAACCTTTAAGATCCCCCAAAGTCCTTCAATGTCAACTGTCGGATTCAGATTTCCGACAAAGATGGAGACAAGATTCTCCCAAAAGTCCTTTCTCTCTTCATGATTCCTAGCTCTAGCCACTCTCTCTCTAGAAAACTCTCTCATTTCTCTCTCAAGAAAATAATAGCTGATCATGTAAAGATAAACGAATAATTATAGTGGTGAGGGGTTCAAATCCCACCATGCGCATTTTACAAGCCTGTGTTGGGAGTTTACTTCCCGGGTTATGGGAGTAGTTATCTCCTTTTCTAAGAGTAGATATCTAGACCGCAAATGTATTGTTTAATCTCTGTAAATCCAGACAGTCCTATTGTAATAGTTCCTGAAATATTTCAAAATAACAAAATAAATAAAATTAGAGTTTTATTAAAGAGATATAGTTGAAGATATGGGTGTAATTATTTAAAAATATATATATATATATATATATGTGTGTGTAATTAATCAGTGTATATAGTATTTGGTTTATTTTTAATTAAAGTAATTTTTTCATATAAGTAAATTTCTATTGAGAAATTTTTGTAATTAAAATTTTTAATAAAATCTCAATAGAATATGGGTATACTAATTAGTTCTATAGGTGACAATATCGGCACCCTAAATTTAATTCTCTACATTGTTTGGTATCAGACTATTTTTTTTTTGCTAATTTAGTTTTTTAATTAAATATTTATAAATATATTTAAATATTTATAAACATATTCAAATATTGAATTTTGAATTTAAAATTATTTATAAGATTAAAAACTCTACATTAAAAAAATTGGATCTCCACGAGTCCACGGTCCATCAAATGGACGATGGAGTTCTGTTTTTTAAAAAAAATAAAATAAAAGGTAGAATTTTTTTATAAAAAAAAAAAATGGGGTTGGATCGATCTCCACCCCATCACCAATAGGATCTCCGAGCGATCAGGGATGGCCTCCCCGCCGTGGGATCTCCATCGTGATAGGAAGTCACCAGCCTCTTTTCATGGATGAGATCAGTCGTCTCCTCGACTATGAGGACATTGACCAGTCTCCTCCACGAACAGAGGCAGGCGGCCTCTTTAAGATAAGGCTAGGTAGCCTCCACGATGGAGGTTGTTTGGCCTCACCTAATTTTTTTTCTTTTAAATATAATAATATGTTTTTTTAGAATTTTTTTAAGTACAATACGGTTGTGGAAAACCTCTCTCGCTGTATAAATTAATATGGCTAAGATAGTAATAAATCAGTACGTCATACAATTTAGTATGACTATAAAATGTTACCAAACGTTGTACAATACTAAATTAGTACGGCACAATGTGTTAGTCCTGTCCAATGTGACCCACTAAATTAGGTATTGCAACTTCACTTTCTAAATACATAAATCCAACCAAGAAAAATCCACCCTTCCATTCTGCCACTGATTTCTAAGTGTTCCAACGAAATCCAAATTGACTGAGCTCATTAAACTGAAAGTCTGAAACGCGTTGTAGTTCTGTCTTCGAATTCTATGATCAGTCCAAGCAAGAAGATTACAAGCATAACTAAATTGTCTTTAGGTGCAAAAGAGCTAAGCATAACTATAGAAAAATGCTGAGCAGCGTTATAGATAGGTTTTGCAATTTCATTTTCTAAATAAATAAATCCAAATCAAGAAAAATCCACCCTTCCATTCTGCCACTGATTTCCAAGTGTTCCAACGAAATCCAAATTGACTGAGCTCATTAATATGCAACTTAACAGAAACTCTGAAACACGTTGTCGTTCTTGGAACACGTTGTAGTTCTGTCTTCGAATTCATATGATCAGTCCATGCAAGAAAAATACAAGCTAGCTAGCTTGCAATTAATCTCCGTTAATCACGGTGATAAAACTTTAAACACCCATTAGACTCATTAGCTAATATTCTGGAGTATTGGCCGGGGTACGACATTGAATTCTGACGTCTGGTCCCTCTCCAAGGAAGTTGCAGTGAAAATGACAATTTTGTAAACAAACCCATGATCTTCTGTATTTAAATAGCTATGTTGTGTGCTTCACTTCTTCATAGCTCGAGTGCCAGGAACCATCTTTTGTAAACAATGGCATTAACACATAAGAAAGCTTTTGTCATTCCTCTATTGATGGTTCTGGTGACTTTGGCTTCTCATCAAGCCACATCCCGAACTTTGGATGTAGATTTCATTGCTCAAAAGCATGAGCAGTGGATAGCTCAGCTTGGACGCACTTATCTAGACAGCGCAGAGAAAGAGAGACGCTTTCAGATATTTAAGAAGAATTATGATTACATAGAAAAGTTCAATGCTGCAGGGAACAACACTTACAAATTAGGCATCAATGCCTTTTCTGACTTAACTAATGAAGAATTCTTAGCCTCTCATACAGGATTGAAGATGCCTCCCAACCCAAGGTTGTCCAATACTACAGCATCATATGACAGCTACGATAACCCGACAGAAGTTGCAGACAGCATTGACTGGAGGGAGAAAGGTGCTGTCAGCGAAATTCAGTATCAAGGATCATGTGGTAAGGATTTCACCATTTTCACATAATTCCCACACAAGTACGTACACGGTACATATATAGTTTTTCTGAGTTTATTTGTAATATGTTCAAACTTCTATATATGTAGGTTGTTGCTGGGCATTTTCAGCTGTGTCAGCAATAGAAGGAATTATACAGATTAAGACTAATACGTTACTCAAGTTGTCTGAGCAACAACTAGTGGATTGCGTTTCAGGCAACAATGGCTGTCAGGGTGGTTTTATGGATACTGCCTTTGAATACATTAAACAAAATGGAGGTCTGGCCGCAGAGTCAAATTATCCATACAAAGGACAAGATGGAATCTGTGACCAGCAGACGGAAACCGCTGCCCAAATCACTGGTTTCGAAGTTGTAACTCGCAATGATGAGCAGGCATTGCAAATTGCTGTATCCCAGCAGCCTGTCTCGGTTATCATCGCTGCTGGTGGTGACTTTCAGAATTATATAAGTGGGATCTTCCAAGGATACTGTGGCGAATCACTGAACCATGCTGTTACTATTGTTGGATATGGAAATGAGAATGGTATGGATTACTGGTTAATCAAGAATTCATGGGGCCAAACTTGGGGTGAGAATGGCTACATGAAAATTTTAAGAGGATCCAGTAACAGTGAAGGTCAGTGTGGGATTGCAACACACCCTTCATTTCCAACTGCACAATAAGTCTTAAAAAATAAAAAGGGTCTTCTAGTCTTCCGGAGATGTTTCAAATATCTTCTAATATTTATAACAAATTATTTCTTCTGCATTATTAAGATTGTCAATGGATCCATATCCGTACGTACTAGGTTGGCTGTGATAATGCTAGTATCATAGTATGTTAGTTGGATTCCTAATTTATAAATAAATTCTTGATGATTATGTTATATATATATATGGCGACTTTTTCATGTCCCAAAAAATGAAGTGAGAAGCTGATATATTATTTATTTGTTGATATCATAAAATTATTCTAGCTAGTAGCTATCAATTATGAATTAAGTAATTAAATTTAACAACATGGTTTTTTTTTTTTTTTTTAATCTGACATCGATCAAATCATGGATTTACTTTTATCTCAGGAAGATGTCTTCCTACATACATTTTAAAAATGAGACTCGGACTCCTTTCTCACAAGTCACAAGTATTGATAAGGAAGATAAATAAAATAAGGTCAATTTAATCCTTCTCTCATGAATATAGGTCCAGAACTATATTGGTTATATACCAAGTTTTGGCTAATCAAATTGGGGACAACAAATGTTATGAGAACAGAAGATACAAGAGTGCTGATATATGTACTAATCTAAAATTACCGGTGCACCTCAAATTAATATTTTCTTTTAAAATTTCTTTTTCAAAAAAAATAATAATATTTTCTTAGAAAATTTCAACAACTATTCTTAAATGAATTAAAATAATTATATATAAAGCCATGTTTAAAAAAATTGATGTTCTAAAACCTTTTTACTTAATACATTTATAATAATTAAAATTTGATTAGATGAACTCTAATGGTATATCCCTAATCAAATTGTAATTTGGGTATGAAAATCCTTGAACAACAAACTCTTGCCAAAAGAAATTAATAGGAATTGAACAAAAAGAGAGAATGCAAGAAGTTTAATTACTGATAATGGAGGTTTAATGTACAGAGACATACTGCTTTAATTTATAAGCATTTACACAAACCGAATAAAAAAGCACAACATTCACACACTTCAGCAAATATAGATGATGACCAAATCCACGTCTGAACACAACTTCATGTATATTAATGATAATGATCATCAGCAACTGCCATTAAATTGCTATGAGTCAATCAAGCAGCAGTAGGATAGGAAGATTCCATGGCAATGCCGCAGAGGCCTTCCGGGGCATCAATATCTCTTTGCATCCTTATGTATCCATTCTCGCCCCAACTAGTCCCCCATGAATTCTTGACCAACCAATACTTGGTACCATCAGTAGCTGTTCCATACGTATGTTCAGCAAATTAAAAGAGTTTTCCAAAGATTGCTCAGATTTTTAAGATATAAGATAAGTATCCTCCCCAACAGTATCAGATTCAGATTATAAGCCTTTGGGGCTTCTCTGTAGGTGTAGTGGCTTTTGGGGCTTCTCTACAAGTGTATATGAGATTATTACTCTGCATGTGCAGTATATCACCATGTACATGAGATTACTTTGCACGTTTGATCAACGTGTATGTGAGATTATATATATATATATATATATATTACTCTGCACGATCGATCAGATATTGACGTGTATGTGAGATTATGTATTTTCCCCTACTCTGTGTGTGCATTGTATTGCTTTGCCACGTACGTGAGATATTCCCCTGGGTACTAGTTTGATAAAGAGTTTTCATAAATATATGTATATTACTGATTATGATCAGTAGAGAAGAGATTTCAAATTTTTAGAAAAGCTTTTCAGATTATCAGAACATAAATCAGATATTTATATTTTATAAACTCAGAAAATGTTTTTACTATATATAATATAGTATTTACAGAAAAATGTGTTCTAAAGAAAAGAAAAGATCTTAAATTGGTTCTTAGCTTGTTTTACATAACAGTTTCGGATTAAATCCTGATTACTTTCAGGAAAGAGATACAGAATCCAGAAAGAGCCATAGAAAAAGAGATACATAATATATAAAGAGAATAGATATGTGTTCTACAGATTAAATTTAGCCTACGAAATACGAAATTCATAAAGAAATTCAGAAAAGTTTTTCTATAGTTAAGAATTTTCAGATTGTAATTTTGTTGGTAAGTACAAAGTTAAATGAACTAAGAGGGCTTTGATCCCTATTGAGTATAGGGTACGTAAGCGTTTGAGTTGTAAATCTCAAACTCAAGCCCATCAGAAAAAGAAAAAGATAAGATTTCCACAGAGTTCTCTCGTACTCAAGATAAGAGTCGAGGCGGGTCCTGTCAAACTAGGATTCCATCTCTGTAATTATCTCTAGCTAGGATTCTATCTTTGTATTTATCTTTAGATTAAATTCCTGTAATTATCTTAGGATACACAAGTTCATTCGAACTCAACTTCTACAAGCTACTACCTGTATATGTACTATTTTTAAGTTCATAATGAATTGAATATGATTTTTTTCATCTTCTATATGGTATCAGAGCTCTAATAACTCAAAAGAGTCCACGATCCAACAATGGTTAACAAAACCCCTTCCTCTACAAATCCGGTGACAGTAATCTCCTATTCCTCCTCTTCCCACGACATGTCCTCTTCTTCAAACACCATCATCTCCATTAATGTTGCAGCCCAAGCACCTTTGAAACTCACTGCAACCAACTACCGCTCCTGGAAACTTCAGTTTCACACACTCCTAGTTGGTTTCGATCTCATGAGCTTCATAGATGGCCAACACCAAAGTCCACCCGCAACAGCCGCAACAGCCACTACCGGCGACATCACCACCCCCAATCCCACCTACAACATCTGGATGAGACAAGACTAGTTGCTGCTCAATGCCATCCTTAGATCCATATCTCCGTCTATCATCCCCTTTATTGCTTCCGCTAAAACCTCTCATGATGCATGGACTGCCCTAACCAACACCTATGTTAAACCCTCTATAGGCCACATCATGCACCTTAAAGGAGTTCTTACCAACATCTCTAAAGGGACTCAATCAATCACTGAATATATGCAACATGCGAAAAGTGTTGCTGACGAACTAGCTATGCTTGATGCTCCGAAAAATTCCAAAGACCTGATTGTCAAAATTCTTAATGGACTGGGAGATGAATTCAAAGACATATCGCCAGCCGTTCGTGCTCGTGACATACCAATTTCGTTTGAGGAACTTCATGAGAAACTTCTCAACTCTGAGGCTGTTCCGAAATAAGAAGTTACGAAGAATCAGAGATTTCCCATTACCGCCAACTACGTTGCAAAACCATTTTCTGGCCACTACCCTAACCATAACCGAAGCAACACCAACACCAACAGGTCCTACAAGCCCAACTCATACAACAAACAAGTTGATTCCACCTCTACAACCGTGATTCACAGGAACCCCAACACTCAGAATCAACGGACCAATCCTAGACCCTATCGTGGCTTTTGTCAACTATGCAGTAAGCAAGGCCATTCGGCCAAGAAGTGTGCAGCCTTCGGCTTCACTCCAACCGGTGCATGACCTGTCGAAAATTAGCAACCAGCCACTGCCGTGAACCAGCCACCACGGACTTGGTAGCCGCGCGCCCACTATACCGCTCCGATGACCAACACTCCTGAATGGCTCCTTGACTCGGGTGCTTCCCACCATGTCACCACGGATCTTCAAAACCTTTCGTTACACTCTCCGTATGATGGCTCAAACGATATTATGATTGGTGATGGCTCAGGTTTGCAAATTACACACACTGGTTCTCTTACTCTACCTTCCAAATCCTCCCTTCCAAATCCTCCCTTTTTTTATTATCCAATGTGTTACATGTGCCTAATATGAAACAAAATTTGATCTCTGTTTCAAAATTTTGTATCTCAAACAATGTAACTGTGGAATTTTCACCATTTTTTTTTCATTATGAAGGATCTTCATACAGGGGCGCAGCTCATGCAAGGACGGACTAGGAATGGAGTCTACAAATGGTTGTCTCATGCTCGGTCGAAAACACCACCAATCATTGCCTTTTCCAGTGTCAAAGCCTCAATCCCTGACTTAAAGATGAAAAAGGAGCTATCAGAGTGAGAGTTAACAAACCCATTTTGGAGAAGAAATTGTCGAAGTTCGTTGTACTATGCCCGAGGAGCTTGTTTGAGACCGTAAATGGCCTTCTTGAGGTGAAACATGTGCAGTGGACGAGCAGGGTCAGTGAACCCCAGTGGTTGCTCCATAAACACATTCTCAGCTAAGTGACCCTGAAGGAATGCGTTGTTCACTTCCAGTTGGCAAAGGGACCACCCTCTTGAGACCGCGATGCTTAGTAGAACTCGGATTGTAATGGTCTTGACAATGGGACTGAAAGTGTCATTGTAATCCACATCCGGCCGCTAGTGAAAACCCTTGGCCACTAAACTAGCTTTGTACTTGGAGATAAAGCCACCCGGAGACCTTTTTATGCGAAACACCCACTTGCACCCAACTGTGTTAGACGATGATTGTGAGGGAACTAAGTCCCAAGTTTCATTTTGAATGAGAGCATCGAACTCTTCAGACATGGCTCGTCTCCATTCCGAAATTTTCTAAGCTTGAGAGACACGTGTGGGCTCAGTTTGAGTAGGCGAAAGAACACTTGTGAGAGAGAACTTTGTGAGCGGCTTGTAGATGTTATTCTTGAACCGTGTGACCATGGGGTGGTTGTCGATCGGTATAGTAGCAGGAATGGGTGTGGGTTGTGGCGAATGCATGGGGACTTCTATTTTGATTTGGAATCAATTAGCTTAATTATAGGATTTCCTGATTCTTTACTAGTTGTATTTCTCTATCTATTTTGATTAAGGAATCAATTAGCTTAATTATAGAATTTTCTAATTCTTTCCTAGTTGTATTTCTCCTATAAATTACCTCATATACAGAGAAGAATAATAACAAAAATATGAATTTGTTCATGGTATCAAAGCCTAAATCAAATTTTTAGGTTTTTTTTTTCTCTGAATCTCATTGTCGGTAGCTAGTGGCAGTGGTGCCAGAAGTGAGGAAAAAAGATACTACCATTCTGCTTCTCCGACATCCGACCCTCCTTCTACCGAATTTACTGTTTCGACTATCTAATTTACTGTTTCAACCGACGATTTTACTATTCCGACAGTCAATTTTACTGTTCCAACTGCCGGAGTTACTGTTCCAACCACTGAAGTTACTATTCCAGCCGCCGCTGGAGTTAGCTTCTCTATCAAAGACCTTGGAAGGCTGTCGTACTTTCTTGGGTTGAGGTTCTCCCTTGTTCAGCTAGCCTATTTCTCTCTCAGCAGAAGTACATCACCGATCTTCTCACTCGCACTAAAATGATTGACGCCAAGCCAGTGTCCACACCACTCCCCACAAATCATATTCTTACACTTCTTAACGGCACCTCCTTGACAGATGCTATTGAATTTTGTCAAGTGATTCACATTCTACAATATCTGTCATTCACTCGACCTGACATTGCATTCGCCGTGAACAAGCTGGCTCAATTCATGCATCGCCCAACCACAGGGCATTAGTCGCTCGCCAAACGACTGTTACGGTACCTACGTGGCACACTTGGGCATGGCCTGGTGGTGCGCCATAACTCACCACTGACACTCCATGCTTTTTCAGATGCTGATTGGGCGGGCAACCAAGATGACCGATCCTCCACAAGTGCTTACATTGTCTTTCTCGGGTCCAATGCCATCTCCTGCTGCTCTCGGAAACAACGTTCAATTGTCAGGTCCTCAACTGAAATGGAATACAGAGCTGTTGCCACCACTATCTCTGAGGTAATCTGGCTCTCCTCTCTCTTGCCGGAGTTGCTACTTACTACCACAAATCCACCAACAATCTACTGTGATAACATCGGTGCTACCTATCTGTGCTCCAATCCAGTTTTTCACTCACGGATGAAACACATAGCCATTGATTTTCACTTTGTCAGGGAAAAGGTTCAAAGCAATCAATTCAGGATATCTCATGTTTCGTCGTCTGACCAACTTGAAGATTCTCTTACCAAACCCCTATCTAGGACAAGGTTTTGCTTATTATGGTCCAAGATTAGTGTTTCTGAAATGCCCACTATCTTGCGAGGGCGTATAAAGGATAATTGTGATTAACTAGGATTCCATCTCTGTAATTATCTCTAACTAGGATTCTATCTTTGTATTTATCTTTAGATTAAATTCCTGTAATTATCTTAGGATACAGAAGTTCATTTGAACTCAGCTTCTACAAGCTACTACCTGTACATGTAATATGTTTAAGTTTAAGTTCATAATGAATTGAATCTGATTTTATTCATCTTCTATACTCGGTCCTTTGGAGCCGTGCCACCGTGCCACCCTAATTTTTTTTGGGCACTGCACGGCACGGCACAACCCGTTTCCCTGCTGTAAAAATTTGGATTCGGTGGTCATCTATCTTTGATGCTAGTGGCTATGACTTCCAATTTTACTCTAGTGGGGTCTTCATAGGATAATGTGGAACTGATCTTAACCATGGTGTTACAGCAGTCGGGTATGGAACAGTTGTAGATGGTACCAAGTATTGGCTGGTGAAGAATTCATGGGGGACAAGTTAGAGCGAGAATGGATATATTAGGATGCAAAGAGATATCAATGCCCAAGAAGGCCTCTGCGGCATTGCCATGGAATCTTCCTATCCTACGACTGCTTGATTGAATCATATAAATTTAATGGCGGATGCTGATCAATATCGCTAATATATATGATGTTGTGTATTCAGATATGGATTCGGTGATCATCTATCGTGTTACTTGGAGTGTTATGTTGCATTTGTAATCTTCGAATATGGATTTTGTACTACAATTTTGGAACATATTTAATCCAATTAATCTTAATTATATATGCTATTTTGAGTGCAATCGGCATTAATTCAAAGAATAACTTGGATTTTTTGTTTGTTTGTATGGGGTCGTTTGTTTTTTAATTATTAACAATGAGTTTTTTAATTCATATGTAACTTGTTTTTTAATTTGAATATTTAAGGCATTGTTAACAATGAGTTTTTAATTTTCTTCCAGATCTAACAAAGTTAATAGATTTTTTTTTTTTTTTTTAATTCTCAAACATTGCATTGGACAATCTTTTGTATCCATGGCAAACATTGCATTGGATAATCTTTTATTAATTCTCAAACATAGCATTGTATCCATGGCAATAAATCAATAATCAAGATATTGTTTGAGAAGACCTTGCATTGGACAATCTTTTGTATCCATTACGGGAGGCCTGAAATTCCTCATTTGTTTGGTCTGAAAACTCATTGATGCCTAGTAAGGCCGATTCTCAACCATGTTGACAGATTGAATGTACTCGACGTTATCTTTGAATATCTTGAAACGCTTATCTTTCTCCGCGCTATCTTTGTAGACTCGTCCATTGCGAGCCATCCACATTTCATGCTTTTCATTCATGGTGGCTTCATACAGTGAGCGTGACCAGGATTGGGAAACCCAAATCCCAAGAGTAATAATAAATTAATAATAATAATTTACAGCACTATATATAATAATTTAAGCAATTTTTTTAATTTAATTTCTTTTTTAAAAAAAAAATTAATATAGGGGGCCGGCCTGCCGGGACACGTGCGCCACGACCCTTTGGGGTCGTGCCACCCTGATTTTTTTCGACAAAGCACGGCACGGCACAGCCCATTTCCTGGACTTGCAAATTTGGATTCGGTGATCATATCTTCGATGCTGGTGGTGGCTCTGACTTCCAATTTTACTCTAATGGGGTCTTCACAGGACAATGTGGAATTGAACTCGACCATGGTGTTACAGCAATCGGGTATGGAACAGCTGCCGATGGTACCAAGTATTGGCTGGTGAAGAATTCATGGGGGTCAAGTTGGGGCGAGAATGGATATATTAGGATGCAAAGAGATATCGATGCCCCGGAAGGCCTCTGCAGTATTGCCATGGAATCATCCCATCCCACTACTGCTTGATTGAATCTTAGCAATTTAATGGCGGATGTTGATCAATATCGTTAATATTTAGGTTCAGTGATATCTAAATCCACTGATTTAGTGAGGCAGTTCCTAAATGGCCATTAATTTTTCAAAATGACTCAAATTAGCTATTTCATAAAAAGAAAGTATCGATTGTTGCTACTTTGCCCATTAATTGTTTGAAGTCCATTTGCTTATATTATAACCTATTAGAATATGGGTCAAAAATTAGTAAAATATGTTTTGCACCGGTTTTTGAACTGGTTTTTAACTGGTTTTTTTACCTGTATTTTGAATATTTTTTTCATCAACTTTATAAAATAGGAAATATTGCCTATAAAATTATTATAATTAAATCATTACTTTTTATATATATAATTAAATAATAAATTAATCATTAAATAAGTTTGATATCACCCCTAAATTAATGAGGAAATTAATCAGGGAATAATAATAAGTTTGATGTCACCCATAAATAGGAAATATTATCTATAAAAATAATAAATTAATCAAATCATTAATTTTTATATATAATCAAATAATCAAAATAAATAAAATATTGCACATAAAATTCTTTATGGGTGCCATCACAGATAATGGTAGCTTTCTGTTAGATTTTAACATAAGTGCTGTCAATGAACAATGTTTTGTCAAATTTGTGATTTTGAACAATATTTTATCAAAATGGTGATTTTAGAACAATTTAAATAGTCAATGACCTTTTTGAGACTTCACCCACCAATTAATGGTGTCTAGTGCTATTTTCTTTAATATATATATGATGTGTATTCAGACATGGATTTAGTGATCATCTATTGTGTTGCTTGGGGTGTTATTTTGCATGGGTTCAAAAATTTTTTGTCACTATTTGGAGGGGCTTTTGTGAGAATGTCACTGGTTTACTAATGTAAGTTTAAAAGGCACCTATTTAGGTGACCAGACAAAAATACCCTCATTCTTGTCAGTTTGCGTCTGAAGAGAAAAAAGTTGAGAGAGAGAGAACAGTGGAAAGAGAGACCTTGGGTGCAAGAAATCCGGTACTAAATCTCACGGGAAACCTGCCGGCGGTGGCGATACAGTCTTGAAATCGACGAGAAGGTGATATGATTTTCTGACGCGTTTTTGTTGTTGAAACTTTTATTTGCGTTTGATGTTGGATGTTCGTTTGATTTGATTTGTTGTTGATTAGGTTAGGGTTTAAATTTATGAAAAAATTCTGTTGAACACGATGAAGTTCTGGGTTTTCAAGCCTTTTCGAGCTTTTCACATGTAATCCAAGCCTTTTCCGAGCCTTTTCCGAGCAATTTGAATAGGTTTCTGCTATTTGAATCTCCGAGTCTTTCACACTGGCTCCGAGACTTTTAAAATAGGATCCGAGCCTTTTAAAACATTGTCCGAGACTTTTAAATAGTAATCCGAGCCTTTTAAGGAATATGAATAGGTTTCTAGAATTAGAATCTCCAAGCTTTTCATATAGTCTCCGAGCCTTTTCATATAGTTTCCGAGCCTTTTAATATATTGTCCGAGCCTTTTCATATATTTTCTGAGCCTTTTCATATAGTTTCCGAGCCTTTTTATATAGTTTCCGAGCCTTTTCATATATTGTCCGAGCCTTTTCATATAGTGTCCGAGCCTTTTCATATAGTTTCCGAGCCTTTTCATATAGTGTCCGAGCCTTTTCATATAGTTTCCGAGCCTTTTCATATAGTTGTCCGAGCCTTTTCATATAGTGTCCGAGCCTTTTCATATAGTTTCCGAGCCTTTTCATATAGTGCCCGAGCCTTTTCATATAGTGCCCGAGCCTTTTCATATAGTGTCCGAGACTTTTCATTTAGTGTCCGAAACCTTTCATTTTTATATTATTTATTTTATTTAACTAGATATATTTTTTTTATGTCAATATGCAGATGAGGAATCAACTAAAAGATTCGCTTAAAACTCCAGAGGAAGAAAGGTATTCGGGGAAAATAACTCGACATGACCATTTTGATGACCTTACAGATATCGACAACGCACTTAACAAGGTACCTGAACATCTTGCGATCGAAGAACGACGTCGGTATACTGAGTCGTGTTTTGGACACCTCCTTCGGATGGATCGTGGGATGAAGTTTTCAGCTGGCATTGTACATCGGTTGCTTATTCGCGAGTTGCATCACGATGGGCCTGAAGATGAGATGAGATTTTTGTTAGGAAGGCATTCGGTCCGGTTCTCAAAGGTTGAGTTTTGTCTAATCACCGGATTGAAGTTCGGAGAACTTCCTGACACGTCGACCTATGATATGGTAGAGAATGGCATACACCAGCGGTACTTTGAGGGTCGAGATGAGGTCGAGTATGCAGAGCTGAAAGCCGTTCTACGGATTGGTGTTTTTTCTGAGCGGTACGATGCGGTTAAGCTTTGCTTATTGTATATGCTTAGCTGGATACTGATGGGGTTGGACGAGAGAGAGAAAGTTCCAGTATGGCAGTTTCGCCTAGTCGAGGACTTGGACGCTTTTGATGCGTTCCCGTGGGGTGCACACGTGTATAGGCGGTCTATATACGGTTTCAAGCATGCGTTGGATGGTCGACGTAGGCGGTTTGAACAACGCCAGCGACGAAAGGGCGTTGATGTACACACCACGGAGACATATAACATATATGGGCTAACGCACGCCCTGTTGGTGAGGATTTTGAATTTGTTATTTTTTTCATATGACTTATGTATTGTATTGGATTCTTATCGTTCTTAGCTGTTTTGTAGATATTTGCTTTCGAGGTTATCCCCGAGCTTGGCAACAGCGGATGTGGGAAGCGGAGGGAAATCGAGCTCTCCCCCCGAATTCTAAAATGGGAGTTGAGTACGCGACCGAGGGGGGAGAAGTTGAATAGCATTTTCCTTGAAAGTGTAAATATCTATATATATATATATATATATATTATGTTCATAACTATTAGTATGTATACAATTACAATAGTCTAACTGCAATTTCAGATGTTTGCGAGGGTAAAATTGGTGCCGACGGCAACTGAGAGGGCTGAACGGTACTTCGAGGGCATTTCCCAGGGAGGCAGTTTGTATGATGCTGATCTCGGTGATATACCTGTTCCCGTCTCTGACCCCGAACGATATACAACTGCTGGAACCAGTGACACTGAGGGTCCGTCTTTCGAACCCAGTGATACGGAGGGTTCTGACTCGGACGGTCGTCATATTCGTCTTGCGAGGACTAGGCGGGTTCGATTCACGTTGCCTAGAGAGCCTCGAACTAGAGATGACTCTCGAACTGGAGATGACTCACGAGGAGGCGTTGGAGGGCAAGCAGAGGTACGTATAATTCTTTTTACCGTATTATTTAATTTCAATCGAGTGAATGGTTTTAGTACTGACAATTTCGAAATCCTTTCAGGACCGTCGGTATACTGAACTAATGGATGCGTTACGCGAGTTACAGGAGGAGGTGCGAAAGAGTAATGAGAAACGAGATCAACAGCATCAGGAGTTGCTAGATTTGATTCGAGGGCTTCAGGGTTCGACGTCGCACGCCCGTACTCGAGGTACACGGTTCGATGACCCATGACCCACCCTTCGATGACCCAGACGGACACCGAGACTTCAGTCCCAGAGGGAGGACAGGTAGTCATCAGGGTGATCAGCAAGGGCCTGGTGTGACACCACGAGAGGAGGTTACTCGTGGTACTAGTGGTACTGATACAACACCTATGGAGATAGAGGAAGAACCTCAGCAGGTTTTACCAGAACAACCTATTCATTCTCAAGAACTGGTACAGAGCACCTCCTTACAGCACACCCCTCCGGTCGATCCTCGTGCAGAGCACCCCTTCATTTATTCCACAGAGACAGAGATCCCCAGTCTCAGTGCACCCAAAGAGCTTACACCTGCAGGCGATCGACGGCGCGATCGACGGCGACATAGTTCCAATGTACAGCGCACCCCTACAGGCGATACAGGGGGACATAGTCCGTCAACACATCGCACCTCTGGAGGCAATACACGGGGACAGAGTTCCTCCTTACAGCTCAGCCATCCAGTGGATCACATTGAGCTGGACCGGATTACCCCACCCCTTCAACGTCAGGATCGGGTTCGCAGGGCAGGTTGGCAGCAGCGGACCCCATACACTGACCCCTCTCGGCCGAAGAGGCCAAGGATTAGGCCACAACCAGCACATGTATGGGCGCCCCACGCATTGATAGATCCTGACCACCTTGCGGCGTACCAAGCCTATAAGAGGAACTCGACTGGGGAATTGTAAGTATAATCGCAAATATTACAAAAATTATTTTGTATTTTGAAACTGCTAAGTAAAACGATTTTCTTATATAACTTTTTCAAAAATTATGCAGGCGTGATGTGGATCTACTCGAGCCAGTTGGTGTCCCTTGGTTCCAACGATTTCAAACGAACAGCATGGAGTTGGAGGATACGGTATGGTCCTTACCTGAACATTGTGTATAAGATGTTTCTGAAATAGTAGAATGCTAACAATACAAAATGTTGAAATTGTCAGCATATGGACGCGTACTTGCATATTCTGCGGAAGCGTCAGAGATATTACTCCACTGTCTACGGTCCGAGGATCAACATACTGGATTCACAGTTCTATGTAAGTGTTTAATTTGTACGGCTTTTGAACATCTATTTATGTGTTTCGTACATCTTTTATCTAACGTTTTATAAATTTTCTTTGTACAGTCATGGTTATTGAATGACTGGGAGAGATTGATGGGAAGTGGGGCCGACAAACCCCGCCGCAGTTGGTCTATGTTCAAGCATCAGTGGTCCGCTGAGGACCTTGCGGTGGTACGTGGATTGGTCCCGGTAGGAACCAAACCATGGAACGAAGTTGACGTGGTCAGTGTTTTATTTACATTGTTTGAATTTGAATTTTAAATAAATTTCCCATTGATAACACTTTGTTGAAACACATACAGGTTTTGATTCCTTGCAACCTTGGACGTACGCATTGGGCACTAGCCAGCGTCGACCTCACAACAGGGAGTATTTACCTGATGGACCCGTTCAGACAGGAGGTACCATTTCGCCATAGGAAAACGCAGCTCGCTTGCTTACGATATTTTTTACCGTCGATGCTGCATGCGTTGGACTTTCACGGTCGCAGACGGAGGGGCGATATGACGTATACATTGCAGAATAAGCCCTTTCCACTCAACATTGTGTCTAGAGACCGTGTACCCCAACAGGATAGAGGGTATGACTGTTTAAAGATCTTATTCTATCCTAATCGGTTTTAATAACATTCAATTCTAACGGTTGTTTATGTGGTGAATTGCAGTGGTAACTGTGGTGCCCATACTTTGAGATTGATAGAGTACCTGGCAGCGAACAGGGATACGTTCGACTGGTCAGAAAACGAAATGGGCACCATCCGAGAGAAGATGGCTGTGGAGGTTTATTGTAACTCAAAGGATTGGTCTTCCAGTTAGTGATTTAGTTGATGTACATAACATTTGAGTAATGAAATGAAATTATTTTTAAAAAAAATTTAGTTGTTTGCAATTAACACTTGAACACACATTTGATATATTGAAATCCATAAACAATACAATGAATTGTAGACACTATAACAAAAGATACAGTATGGCATTAAACGAACAACCAATAAATATATCATAATAGTTCAACATAAAAAAGCATAATAACCAACGGTCTCATAACACAACTATATCGAGCATGGTTCCCAACGTCTGGACGATGTTGGAAGACATCAAGTTGGAGACATGTTCCTCTTGTACTGCCTTGTTATGTTTGATCGCCTTCCTCAATGGCTCCATTCATTCCACGGTAGAGTCTTTCTCAGGGCACGTTTGTTTGTTGTGTCCAATTGAATGACAGATGCTGCACTTGCGACGGTATTCATCGGGAACACTTATGCTGGGACCTTCATTAACCATCGGTGGGTTGGAGCACCGCCTGTTATTATGTCCTGATTGTCCACATCTTCTACACGACTGTGTGGTTATCCTCTCCGAAGACGAGGCATGTCGACCCTCCATCGGGCGACCTGATTGTCTCTTCGACTTTGGATTTAAAACCACCCGAAATGCGATGTCGGATGGCACTACCCATGAAGAAGGATGGCCAACAGGCATAATAGGAACCGAGTATGCATCAATAAGTGTCTCTCTCTTGTAGTAGTCCGCACACAGAGATGTGAAATCCAAGTTTTGCTCCCTACAACAATGAAAACAATGAGATTCACGAACCCAAATAATATAAATCGTTAACTGTAACATCTCATGTACCTTGCCGCTGCGAGTGCATGAGAACATGGGAAATGGTCCATTTGGAATTTGTTGCATGTGCAAGTCTTCAAGTGTAAGTTAACCGTCCATTGGTTTCCCTTCAATTTGACGGAGAATATGTTCCAGTCAACTGGATTTACGGTCATATAATTGCACTTCTCGACACGTTTTAGGATCACAAGATGTGCTGCGTCAGTCAGTTGATGACGCATGGACCGTGCAGCTACATGACGATCGTAAACCACTTTTGTAGCATATTCCTAATGAACTCCGCCAGTGTCATCATTGGCAGTTGCCGTGCGAATTTTAGGCATGAGTTTATGCACTCAGCAACATTTGTGGTCATCAGCCTGTACCTTCTTTGGGGACAGTGTACGCGAGACCACTTGTGTGGACCGGCAACAATGGCATATTCGAATGCACCCTTGTGCAGCCTATGTAACTCCTCCATGTGCATGTTATAATTGAATTCACTGTACGTCCTAGCTGTTGAATCCATTATGTCGGCAACATCCTTTCTGTGGAATCACTTCTTCATATTTTCACCAAAATGCCAGCAACATATAGTATGGGTTGCATAAGGGAACACTTTAGAAATCCCCGCTTCAAGGCTTGCATAGCGATCGGAAATGAAAACCAGATCATCTATATGACCAAGGGCACCCCTCAAGCATTCCAAAAACCACTCCCATGAAAGGTTGTTTTCTGAGTCACCGTACCCAAAAGCAATTGGATACACCTGTTCGTTTCCATCTTGTGCAGTTGCAACAAACATTGTACCCCCGAATCTTCCCTTCAAATGGGTACCATCAACTGCAATCACAGGACGCATACACCTCCGAAAACCTCTAATTGAGGACCCTAACGACATGAAAAAGTACAAAAATGTATCATCGTCTGCGCATTGTAAGTCGGTGATTGTGCCAGGATTTTGCTGTTCCAAAATGTACGCAAACGATGGTAACAATTTGAAACTTTCTTCATGCGTTCCATAGGTCAAGGACAATGCATATTGCAAGGCATCATGTGCCTTACTGTACATGACTTGGATGTCATACATTGTTTTCATATCGGCGATTATGTCCTTCGGACGCATGAGACGACCATCATGTTGTTGAAGTCTAGGTGCAATGACTTCTCCGATTATGACTGCACTAGCTTGTCGGTGGCGACGGTGAACCTCCTCCAAAGGACAACTGTGTTGGTTGACAAAACTTCTGACTTGGAAGTAAGTCCCTTCATCTCTCCTCACCGCTCTTAATTTCCACGTACAGTTGTCAATGATGCAAACTAGATGTAACGTTGTCTTATTAGACCTTTTCACCTTCCATTCAAAGTTCTCCCGCATTGAAAAAAGGCCAACTAGCCTCTTCAAATTCTTTTTACTCGGGAAAAATTGACCTTTATAAATCATGCATGTAGGTTCTTGCGTTGCCAAGGTGCTGCTTCTACCACTACCAAACGAGTATGAATCTGCTCCGGGAATAACCCACGTTATCGTATTATCAGAATCAGATACAGTTATATTATGTCGGACCTCGGAAGTCCCAGGCATATTTGGTACAGTGCAACTAACTCCTTGTACATGTCTTCCTTGTGTTTGAATTTGTGTACGCTCTTCATCCATATTTTCTAAATCATCTACCTGTTCATTATTTGCCTCATTATCCACCTCATGGTACTGCTCAATTCGACAACCAAACACATCGCCAAATTGAGGTTCAACTACTTGGTCAACCGCTACCGGTGGGACACCACACATGTTTTCCCCACTTTCGGCGAAACTCCTTTGGGGATATAGTTGGTTGCTACCGCTAAAGGATCCAAATTGTTGGGTATTTTCAGGAGGAGGAATATCATTCCCTATCACATCTCCAGGTGTCCTCTGAGTTAGACTTACACATACTTGAGGGATCACCCGATCTTCCCCTAGCATAAACTGAACATCATCGTTATTTCTTATAAATGTACGACATGTACTGCCAGGAACGATTGATACTGATGCCAGATCAACATTGAATTTGTTTACATCATACTTCACAATGGTATGCACGATCGCCACCAATTCTTCGTAAGTCATATTCTTTGACACATACATTCCCTTGTTATCGGATCCAACAAACCTCTGACTTCCGTCGGGTAGTTGCTCCCATTGACCGTTGTAAGATATTACTATTCTAACCCGATTCATGATGCTGTCAAATTAATCAAAACTATTAATAAAAACTCAGAAGTACAAAATATTTTCATAAATTACATTTACAAAGGCTCGGGTGAGGATATTTAAAAGGCTCGGAGAACACTAACAAAGTCTCGAAGAATACATGAAAGTTTCGAAAAAGACATTTTTGGTCTCGAAAAAGTCTTTAAAAGACTCGATTAGTAATTCAATAAAAAGTCTCGGAGAAGACTTAACAAGGCTCGATTAGTGATTATTTGAAAAGTCTCGGAGATGACTTGAAATGTCTCGGAGAAGACTTGAAAAGGCTCGATTAATGATTTTTGAAAAGTCTCGGAGATGATATGAAAAGGCTCGGAGAAGACATGAAAAGTCTCGATTAGTGATTTTTGAGAAGACATGAAAAGGCTCGGAGATGACTTGGAAAGGCTCGATTAGTGATTTTTGAAAAGTCTCGGAGAAGACATGAAAAAGCTCGGAAAAGACTTGAAAAGGCTTGGAGAAGACTTGAAAAGGCTCGATTAGTGATTTTTGAAAAGTCTCGGAGAAGACATGAAAAAGCTCGGAGAAGACTTGAAAATGCTCGAATAGTTATTTTTTAAAAGTCTCGGAGAAGACTTGAAAAGTCTCGGAGAAGACTTGAAAAGTCTCGGAGAAGACATGAAAATGCTCGGATAGTTATTTTTTAAAAGTCTCGGAGAAGACTTGAAAATGCTCGGAGAAGACATGAAAAAGCTCGGAGAAGACTTGAAAATGCTCGAATAGTTATTTTTTAAAAGTCTCGGAGAAGACTTGAAAATGCTCGGACAAGACATGAAAAAGCTCGAAGAAGACTTGAAAAGGCTCGGAGAAGACTTGAAATGGCTCGATTACTGAATTTTGAAAAGTCTCAGAGAAGACTTGAAAATGCTCGAATAGTTATTTTTTAAAAGTCTCGGAGAAGACTTCAAAAGGCTCGAACAAGACATGAAAAAGCTCGGATAAGACTTGGAAAGGCTCGATTAGTGATTTTTGAAAAGTCTCGGAGAAGACATAAAAAAGCTCGGAGAAGACTTGAAAAGACTCGATTAGTGATTTTTGAAAAGTCTCGGAGAAGACATGAAAAAGCTTGGAGAAGACTTGAAAATGCTCGAAGAAGACTTGAAAATGCTCGAATAGTTATTTTTTAAAAGTCTCGGAGAAAACTTCAAAAGGCTCGGAGAAGACTTGCAAAGGCTCGGACAAGACATGAAAAAGCTCGGAGAAGACTTCAAAAGGCTCAATTACTGATTTTTGAAAAGGCTCGGAGCAGACATAAAAAGGCTCGGACAAGACATGAAAAGGCTCGGACAAGACATGAAAATGCTCGATTAGTGATTTTTAAAAAGGCTCGGAAAAAGGTGACAAAGTCTCGGAGATCCACAATTGTCACAATGAAAATGTGAACAAATGAAAAGAAGTATTTACACGAAATATTACCTTGTTGTAATGAAGCACGTCCAGTTGTTTGGATCTTGAACTTCTATTTGTATTGAGAGAGAGAGAGACTAACCCCGTTATCGTTTTTGTTGGAAGTGTAGAGAGAGAACCAGACAAACACAATAACATAAATGATTATCTAAGGGCAATTTTGGTAGTTCACCATAATAGGTGCCTTTTAAACTTAAGTTATTAAACCGGTCATAGAGTCACCAAATGAGTTGGAAAAGGTGATATTTTCCACCATTTCCACTATTTTGCATTCGTAATCTTCGAATATGGATTTTTTACTACAATATTGGAACATATTTAATCCAATTAATCTTAATTATATATGCTATTTTGAGTGCAATAGGCATTAATTCAAAGAATTACTTCGATTTTTTGTTTGTTTGTAAGGGATCATTTGTTTTTTACACTTAAAATTTAATGGGTCTAAATTGAATTTATTAAGTTGTTTTGTTTTGTTTAAGTGGTCAAACAATTTAAAAATAAAAATAAATATAAATAAAAAATAAAATAAAATAAAATAAAAAACAACTTAAAATAAAAAGTTAGAAATCCCCTGACTTTTAACTTAATTCTAAATCATTATATTGCATTTAATATATTTTCTTCCAAGATTATCCTACCAAATATAACATATTTTCAATTTTATAGCAATTTTATTTTATACAAATTGATTTCTTTTAACCTATTATTTATGATAAACAACTCAAAATATATATATATATATATATATATATATATTAATCACATTATAACTTTCAACACCATCATTGATATATCCTTCAATTCTATTTTTTTTAAATCAAAACCATTTCTAAATTATTATTTATCTTTTAAAAAAATAATTATTTATCATACCGTAATCATGAATAATATATTGCAATTATTACATAACAATTAATACTAATAAGGGTATAAATATCAATTAAGATTTGTTAAATTATTTTTATTTAATTGTTAGTATCATATAAAATGAAAATACATAACAATTAATACTAATGAGGGTATAAATGTCAAATTACTTGTATTTAAAACATTTTATATTTAAAAAAACAAGCAAGATGGCATTCTATTCAGAAGTAATAAATATTAAAATAAAATAAAAAAACAAACAAGTCATTTAAATTCAAGTTTCAGTCACTATTCAGTTTTTAGGTAAAATTCAAGACTCTTCAATCCTTATAAAAAATAAATAAAATCCAAAAATCCAAAAATCCAAAAAGTACTTAGAGGAGAAAATGTGCGGATTTGTTTTGCATAATTTGAAGTTTGACTACCAATAAGGGCGTAGCTCAGCTGGTAGATAGACGAATTTAGGGTTTGGGTAAATTACTCTCAGGTCTGTGGCTCGAATCCTATCAATAGCGGAAGCTTTCAAAAAAATATCTGGTCCCGAATTAATAGATATTGTCAAAAAAAAAAGAAAAAAAAAAAGAAATTGTATGCTAGTGAAATGTTCCATGGGGCGGATTTCATTGTATGCTATGTTTCACTGAGTCCGGGCTTGGGTAGCGTTAGTCAAAGCTACACCACATTGCTTGCATACATCTTGCTAGACTTTAATGTGTCTTAGCATATGGGGTATCACGCTTAAGAGGTCCAGATCATTAGTAGAGACTACCCGTGTGAGACTAGAGCCTTAAATTGCATCCTTATGAGTGTAAATTTTTCTTTCAAAATCTTAAACACTCATCTTTTAGATAATTGAGCATAAATTTTAAGGACCTCACTCTATGCATTGGGCATTAAAGAACATCCATTTAAGGGCATCACCTTAGTTTCGCCTTGTTTGCTTTCTAAATCTGTGTCTTAAGAGATGACGTAGGCAATTCGTGTTAGTCACTTAAAATGACCCAAACACAATCCCAAAGCCTTGTGTGTGTATGCTTTAATGTTCTATCATTTATATCACACATTCTAAAACCAACCACTATAACCTCCCATCTCATAAATACATCACCACATATCACCTAAACACGAAACCAACATTTAGCTGCGATTATGGTTTAAGATTCTTTGAGAAGCAAGCTCAAATAGTTCAGATTCGCAAAGAAGTTCTTTTAGGCATATTTTGTAAATAGTTTTGTTAATGAAAAAAAAAAAGTTTGTTGATTTGTAGATATGTAGAAAATAAGTTTTGTGCATAAAACACTCAATTCAAAAAGGAAAATGTGTGTTTAGTAAAAATATTTTTCATAATCGCTAGCTTGCCCAAAATACCACATCCACCTAGCCAATCCATCACCGCGCTTGAGTTTAAAAAAAGTCCTAATTGATCTTTTGGAGGAATTTAGCTTGCTTACAAGGTATTCTTTGGTGTTTTGCCCTGTTCTTAACGTTTGATTCCGTTCTAGTGGTCCTTTTACATTTTAACTCTAGCGGTTTTTTGAGAAATATCATGCGTGTATTTTGTTAATCTTTTGGTGCATAAATTCCATCCGCATGAGTTTGTTCAGTGAGCTTAGGTTCTGTGTGGTAAAATAAGAGAGTACCGAAAAGGTTTAAAGTCGAAGCGAAATGCTATCGTATGACTCTTGTGTTCGATGCTTTTGAAGCTTAGTTCACTATCAAGTTTGGAATTGCAATCTCTCTTGTTGTAGCACCTTGACTTTTGAAATTCTTGTCTTATCTCAGTGATCTTAGCATTATTTTTAGATGCCCACTCTTGGTTACACTCAATGTTGCAACTCACTTTTCATTAGGCTCAGCAGAATAATTTTGTTTGTTTCATTTTGATCTTTGTAGGTTTTTCTTTGTTTCAGTTTTCTCGGGACGAGCAAAAGATAAGTTTGGGGGTGTTGATAACTCTTATTTCTACACTAAGTGTAGCCCCCTTATTTTTGTCTTTTACACTCAATTCCCGGGTAAAACCATGTTTTTAACAGCTTAAATAAGTGTTTCAAGATTTCTTCCAGCATAAGGGCTTATTTGCAAAATTATGAAACTTCTGGGGCAAAAGCGTAATTTTTGAAAGTCAATTCGGTGCCCTTGTATGTTTTGCAATTAGAGGCCGCAGAAAAGGGACCAGAGGATCCGCTTTTCTTGACCAATTCAGCGCCTTTGGTTCTGCGGTCGTTGGCCGCCGAAAAGGGCACATTTTCTTTTTTGGGATTGTCTCATTTCTCAAATCGACGCCCTAAGGCCGCCGAACAAGGGCCCCGATTTCTCCTGATGCTGTCATCTCCAGTTGCCATTTTTGGGTTCTTAGGCCACCAAATTGGCCAACCAGAGATCTTGTCTCCTGTCTTTGACCTTGTTGAGTAAATGAAGATCTTGGTGGGGCCTCTTCATTGAAGAAGCATTGAAGATGCTTGTTCTTGGAGATTGATGAAAAAGACTTTGGTGGTGCTCTCTTAAAGGCATTCTGCAACCTCTCACCCAACCAAACTCCGAACACACACAGAACACAGCAGAAACCTCTCTTCTTCTCTCTAAAATTGGTGGTTCTTCATCAACATTGGAGTTTGGAGGAGTGGATTCTTGGAGAAGGAAGCATTGGAAGCCATTGGAGGCCAAACTTGCAAGAAGGGGATCTTCATCTTAGTGTTTTCTCTATAAACTCTACCTTTTAACTTCTTGTATCAGTTATGGTCTGTATCTATTGGATATTTTACAAATTCCTATGTGTAATATGAACTAAATACTCTTGTGATAGAACAATGATGAAACCAAACCATTGATCTTTTGTAAATGATTCCTTAGTTTCTCTACAAATGCTTGTGTAGTTATATGAATGTTTTGTATGCTTAATGCTTCAGTCTTGATTGGCCATCTTGTTGAATGATCACTAGATAAACAAAATATTCACTATATATGACTAGAAAGTGAGAGATACACTAGGCTAGCATATAGGGTTCAAATATATGTTCCATAAATCTTCATGAGTTCATTCATATTTTTTACGCATGGATACAATCTCTAAGACATCAAGAGAGATTAGAGATTGATTTAAGGGAATACGAGCCTATAACTTATACTTGCATATATATGAGGGATTAAGTGAGTCAAGAGTTAACTAGAAAGGAGAGGTGGATTCGATGTTCTAGCACTCTTTCATCATATATTCACATTTGTTAGTGTTGTAGTTGGTATTTTACTTGCTTTAGAATTAATTAGTTTAGTGTTAAAAATCTGGAAACTTTCAATTTTAATTGTCCAAATAGTATATAGACCGATAAAAGCCAGTAATCAAACATTAGTACTTGTGGGAACGATCCCTACTCGGCCATTATATTACACTCCGACCTCGTACATTTACGAGAATCACACTGTGTGGTTGTGGACTGATCAGTAAGTCACAGCTACATCAAAAATGTTATGGGTTTGAGTTATGTCGTTAAAAAAAATTATTGGTGGACTTAGACCCCTTGATACTTCTTTATGAGATTGTTTTCAAGTGATCGACCTTTATTTTATTGGTAAATATTAGAATTTCTTTTCTTAGTTATAATTAAATTTGCTCAACTAGCTAGCTAGCTAGCTTAGAATAAATTCATTTCAGATTCAAATTAATTTTTCTACTTTTTTTTTTCAAACAATCCTATAAGATCGAAATCTCACTCGCATAACTACAACGGATCTGTACATTCGCAAGTAATTTAAAATTGCATAACAAGATTTAATTCATACCCATGGAAAATATATATATTATAAATCTTCAAGTATAATGAAACCAAAACTTTTTAATTGTTTCTAATGCTACACTAAAAGAAGGGATCACGCAGACTAAACATCATATAGTTCAGTGATCATGATAATGATTCAACTAGCTTCCATTAATTAGACTAAATATATGATCATTGAATAATCAAGCAGTAGGATAGGAAGGTTGCATGGCAATGCCGCAGAGACCTGCCTTGGCTTTGACACCTCTTTGGATCCTCACATATCCACTCTCGCCCCAACTAGTCCCCCATGAATTCTTCACTAACCAATACTTGATGCCGTCACTGGCCGTTCCATACCCGACTGCTGTAACACCATGGTCGAGATCAGTTCCACATTTTCCAGTGAAGACCCCACTTGAGTAGAATTGGAATTCATAGCCACTGGCGTCAATGGCAACAGATACTGGCTGTTTAGCCACTGCCTTCAAGAGGGATGTTTCGTTGTTGACGGGCACGTCTTTGAAACCGGAGATCTTGGCTGAATGTGAAGCTGCTTTTTTCTTGTTGCAAATTCCATCATTTCCGTTGTAAGGGTAATTGGATTCGGTTGTGAGACCTTTGTTGTGCATGATGAATTTAAAGGCATCATCCATAAGACCACCTTTGCAGCCTTGGTTTAGACTTATGTCGCAATCAACCAGCTCTTGCTCTGAAAGGGAGATCAACTTTCCTGTTCTAAGCTTGGTGATTCCTTCCATGGCCGCCACTGCTGAAAATGCCCAGCAGCATCCTGTAATATCAATTGAAACCATAACACAAGCAGGTCAAGTAAGAAAAGAAGCCACGAGTAGTTAATTAGCCTAATGTGGCTTGACCTGACAATGTTCCAAGTTCGAGTTCTAGGACCAGTATATCAAAAATATCAGTTCTTCAAATATATATACAAGGTAGTTCTAAATTACCGCATTGGCCTTGGTTCTTTACCGGAGTGACGGCTCCTTTCTTTCTCCAATCCATACTAGTTGGTGCAGTAACATTTTCATACCTAAACGGTATTTGAGAAGTAGTCTTTTGATTTGGCAACATTTTGTATCCATTGCGAGAGGCTTGAAATTCTTCGTTTGTTCGGTCAGCAAACTCATTGATGCTTAGCTTGTAAGACCGGTTTCCCGCTTTGTTGAAAGACTCAATGTACTCTAAGTTATCACTGAATATCTTTGAACGCTTCTCCTTCTCTGCTTTATTTTTGTAAACTCGTCCATAGCGAGCCATCCACATTTCATGTTTCTCATTAATGGTAGCGGTGGCTTCATTCAGCGAGCGTGACCAGGATTGGGAAACCCAGAGGCCTAAAACTAACACGACCACGAAGAGTAGATTCTTCTCCAGAGCCATGATCACTTTAGCTGAAAAACTATTGTAAAATACTGTTGCTAAAATAAAAAATAAAAAATAAAAAATAGGAGTCCGTAGAATAATGATGTGTGAGATTTGATGAAACAAAAGGTGATAGGTATATATAGAATTTGAAGTGGCTGCCCTCAAGTCTCTCACTCTTACATTGCCACTATAATGATGGGAGGTTCTTGGGTGGACAGTGATTCAATTGCCTGGTGAATCGGGCAAGATGTGTATGAGAAAGAAGAAGAACAATTTAATTAGCTTCCGCAAACGCTGCTCCATTTGACCCATGTTATATATATATTTATGTACGAAAAATATTGTTGTGCTTGCATTCTGTAATCATCATGAAAAACTATTTTTACTATAATTTTTGAGAATCTGCTTACCAAATATGTTATGTATTAAGCATAAATACAAAGGCTAATTGGGAATTTTGGATCTTCTTGTTGGATATAATTTCATATCTTAGGCTATATATAGTTGGTCTTTTGGTTGGCTCCAACCACTTGATAAAAGACGCACTGTATTTCATATTTCTACACAAAATGATCAATAAAGATAGACTAATTTAATTCAATTAAAATTAATCCAATACTATGTACACGGTACACCCTTTAACTTCATTTACTTAATGTTAAACATGTGTTAGACCCAAATATCACCATTGTGGTGGGAGTTCGAGTCTCACCATATGCATTTTACAAATATATATTGAGGGTTTCTTCTGATATTATGGGAGGAGATATCTTTCGATTATAAAAGTTATTTAAACATGTATATAAGTTTAATCTTAGCAAATTCCGACAAAACCCCTACTCATTCTATGTTAGATTTAAAAATTAAAATAAATAAAATAAAATAAATAAATGTTCGACCCCTTATGAAAAAAGATAATAGTGAATAAATAAAGCTCATGTTAAACATCAATTCTATTATAATCATCAAATTCTACCATGAAATACGATTTCAAAAAATAAAAATCTTTCATGCATGATTATTATATAATAAAATAATGAAATAAGAAACGTATAAAGACTTGATTACACAAATGTAGGGCGTGTTTGGTATTATTTTTAAAATGGTATTTTAAAAAAAAAAAATTTAAAATGGAAGTTATGTTTTAAAAATGATATTTTTAAAAATGTAATGTGTTTAGTAGTATTTTTTAAAAATAGTTTTTTGAAACGAAAAATGATGTAAAAGTATTTTGTTAGTATTTTTAAAATGAGTGAAATTGTTGTTTGGATGGAAAAATTATGGTTTATTTTGAAAATCTATTTTGAAAACAATAAAAAACAATAAAATGTTGTTTTTTAACTTTTTAGTTATAATTTTTTAAAAATTGTTTTTTGCTTTCAAAAACAGTTTTATAAAATAGGTAGTCAAACAACATTTAAATTGTTTTTTGTTTTTAAAAACAAAAAACAGTTTTTGAAAATAGATCCAAACACCACTGTACATTCCTTTAAAATTTTAATTTTTTTCTTTTTTTTTTTATTAAACTAGTTTAAAATTTTAATCTGACCTTTTTTTTCACGTCTTTCTCTAAAGCCTAGTCATGAACTTTGTCAACAAAAGTTTGTCAAGGTGGCTCGGGGAAGTTGTGGGACCTTCGTCAATGCACAAAATAAAAAGGTAAGGGCATAGCCGCATAGATTAATATAAACTTATGAGACCTTTTAAAAACAATAATAATAATTTAGTTAAAACAAAAGGTAATTTTGTCTGTTCAAGCCTAAAGGTTATAATTATAAATATTTTGATTATTTTTTGCAATTTTCTTTTTCTCTCTCTAACTTTTTACAATGCACAAACATCTTTGATGAAATTGTATAGAATATATTGAATCGCGATTTGATTTTTTGTATTGATGATGAAAATATTAAAATGCATTTATAAAAAAAAATTAAAAAGTTTCAAGTGCAAAAACTAATTTTTTCCGATTTTTTTTTAAATAAAACATTTTAAAATAGAGAAATATAAGAAAAAAATAGTTCTCGAACCTAAAAAATTTCCAAATTTTTACAAAATGTTTATTTTAATTTTCGTATGATACATACAAAAAATCTCATCGAAAAACATTTGATTACATGCAATTTTATCAAAGATGCTTAAAGTATGTATCGTAATAGTCCTCGTTGAAAAATAACTATATATATATATATATATTAGAGATTCTAACAGTTTGCATAAACAATCGGTAGATGTTTATTCATTTACCTTCAACGTGATAACCGGTAAAAAATAAATAAATAAATAAACTGAATTTATTGATAAATAAATAGAATGATTGATTGCTCATATACATAAAATTAATCATGCCAGATTTGGCAGTAAGATTTTTTCTCTCTTTTTTTTTTTTCCCCACTTTTGTAGCTATACACACTCAAAACTAGATATAGTAAAAAAGGTGGACCTCCAGAAATCAGTATTTTCGGTTTGGAGATAGAACAAAATGAACAAACATCTACACTGTAAATATGAATTATGAATTTATGATACAGCAATATTTCTTTCTACGGACCAGAAATAATTTACAGCATTTTAAATATGACCTGAGAACTCTCATGGATCTCTCCAATTCTTTAATGAGTGAGAATGTTTTCAGTTGACAATAGCGTTAAGAGAGTATTCCACATGCAATTCTTGAATCAAAGATTACTCGCTAGTCAAAATGTGAAGTCGGACAGATCTACCTGAGAATCACACAATAATTACGAACTTTAGTCAGTTCGGAAAAGAAATACCACATATTCGAATGTACTGAAACTATCATAAGATGTACAGATATGACATTGAACATTTATTTGCAACAATTGTACCTCGGAAGTCAGAAGAATGAACCAAAACAATTTGATGAATTTAATGACCAAGTGAAAATTAATCCCTCCTTCATTTCGGTGCATTGTCAGTTTGATTAAGCCCCTGTAACATTTGTACTCATATACCGGCCTACCAAATCGGCAATAGCTTGTATTAACGACTGGGGGTCAAATATAATACCCACTTTTGGATCATGTATAGAATCAACAGTGACCTGCAAAATCGTCTGGTTATGTATCCTACTGCTCATGTGAAGCAGTTTATTTTTATCAATACAAGGAAACAAAAAATTCACTTATCGGATATTAATCATATCCATAACAGTAAGCATACATACCACATCAAAGATTCCTTGGGAAGCCAAGCATTGAATGTCCAAGGGAATTTCACCCTCTTTCGGCACCAAAAGAGTGTTGATATACTGACTTGGCTGCACAGGAATTACTAACTGCATAAGTGGCATGTTTCTTGTTCAACATACTCCATCTTCTATTCATGTTAATATCTAATAATCAAAATCTTGATTTCCAATGAACATATTATAAATTTTGAAATATTTCAATAAATGCGAAAATGGTCTTTATATGATTGCTGGTGAAAGTATCACCACTTTGGCAATGCTCCCTAACAGCTCAAGAGAGAAAAAAAAAACGTCATATGCAGCAAATACATGTGAATGCACTAGTTTGGAGGAATAATTTGATAAAATTTCAGTGTCAAATGAAGAAAACGGCAAAAAAAAAATGTGGATAGAGGAGGTGAGAAGAGGCATGACATGACTAACACTGTTCCAGTCATAGATAAATGACAAAGACAGATTCAAGAAGCCAATGATTGAATTAGAAGTCGACTATGCATCCTTTGGTAGGTTGTAAACTTGAGATTTTTCACATTTCTTCCCATATAGAACGTCTTTTGTTTAAACGTCATTATTATAAAGTAAAAAATGCCCTCCTGGATTCCATGTGCTGATTTTCTTATTTTCTCACAACATTTTCTAAATTCTACACAATTGATTAATTTCTGTATGAGTTGAAAGATTACACCATATTGCCTGAAGAAGTGTAACAAGAAGCAAGACCAATGAAGATCAGCCTGCCGGATGTAGTACACTTGCAACAGATGTACTTAAATATATTTTTTTCCTAATAATAATGATGACAAAAAGATTACAATTTTTTAATAAATAAAAAAGATTTTCATGTCGAGTTCGAGTTGAGAAATTAATGAAACATTTCAATTGTCTTCAGTATAAGTATGTGATAACAGTATTTATGTCATTTCACCTAATTCACTGTGGTTTAAAGGCTAAATTTAGCATTTCTCCTATTGGTTAATTGAGCATTAACCTCTATATAGAAGTTTTGATCCATTGTATATAATGAATTAATTAATTATTAAATGAAACTTGGTTCCTTAGAATCACAAGTTCATCAAATTTACCCATAATCTTCAGATTCATCAAATAAAACTACTATCACTGGCTCACTGCATAAAAATCAATACACTTCCCAAATTGGTATCTATAACAGAAGATGCACTCACAGAGTTTTTAAGAGAAATGCGAGGATCTCCATATGTTTGATTTAGAGCATCCGTAATAGCAGACACAAAAGAAGAAGCAGAGAAGCTAATCGTTTCTCGATCTAGTGAGCCATTCAGCAGAAGCACCTGATAATGTTAGGATTAGATCAATAAGACAATCTATGTCAAACAGCTATGTTGAAACAAGTAACAACATTCAGTTTTTGCGTATACACTCTTAAGTATGAAAAAGGTCGAGTCAAGAGAAAGCAAATTCCAAGTCTCTGACATTTTCTATCTAGAAGAAATCACTAGGTTTCAAGGGGAAAAATGTTCAATATATACACATTCTTATTAAATAAATAAAAAATTAAAATGAAAATTAAAAATAAAAAATAAAAATAAAAATAAAAATAAAAAACAATTTCAAATATAAAAGGTCAAACCAAAGAGAAAGCGAATTACAAGTTTCTGACATGGTCTATCTTGAAACATCAATAGTTTTCAAGGAGAAAGTGCGCAAGCAGCTATAAAATACTTCAACTCAATGACTTTCTTGCATCACATAACTAGTGCTGAACCACTTGAAATAAAAAATAAAAAGTACCTTGGGACAGGACCTTGAAGAGATTTTCTCCCCGATGCCACGCAATACCTAAAATGGAGAATATCAACAACTATATAAATAAACAAATCATGTTGCTATCAGAAAATCTAATTGCTACTGAATTCTCAAAGCAAACCCAAAAAAAAAAACTTCAATGTGCTTATTAATTGGTACAAACTTACCAATGATGGGCAGATGGAAGTAAAGAGGGATCCCATAGCATAAACAATGCAATCCACACTACTCAACTGCTCCAGGACAACAGGGTTTACTGTAGGGAAGACCTGATTAGTCAAAAGTGTAAGTTCATCAAGAATTTCAGGATCATACACACATTTTATAGCCAAATCCAATGTGACAACTCACCCAATGTCAAATAAGGCCATATAAAATTTTCTCATTTTTCTTCTAGACATAAGTTCCAACATTTACTACTTCATAATAACAGAGAATGAGGCTGCTACATACAGAATTATTAGAAAGTCTAATGAAGAATATATGAAAACAAACTGCCACTAAATTATAATTTGTCACGCTACATATGAAACAAATTAAAAGATAAGACGCAATTCACCTCATGCAACAGGTTACTGCCTTCACTGGACATGTAGAACACCCGCCTTATTCTTGAAGGAAGTGCTAGAACTGAAGACCTTTCCTACTCACAAGAAAACAGCATTAATATAACAAAAACATTTCCTAAGGAATTCATAAAGAAAGTTACCAAAACAATGTCAAAAAAATAAAACAAAATCTCATTTACTAAGAAGTTTCCCCAGTCAAACACCAGTTTTGCCTCAATCAAGTGCATATAGATTTAAAGTCCCAACATTATAAAAATTCAAATCAATAATTTGGAAGACACAAATGAAAATTACAAATTTTAACTTCATTGTGAATTCGTATCAACATGGATTATTGACCATTTCATGACTACCACCATGCTGTGCCAATACAATAATACCGATACCAACAATAACACACAACTAGGGCTACCGTAACGTCACACCACCACGACAAGGCGAAATAGTAATATTATTTTCTGAACATTCTTAGTTTATAAGTTATGCAATCTGAAAAAATCTGACAGAAATGAACAATGTGGACTTCCCAGTATAACCATGGTGATGGCATACCTTTTTTACAGGTTCCATGAATCCATTGGTTGGATGGGAAATTTCATTCTGGCCTCTTATTACAGTCCCGTCCTAGAAGTCAATTGCACAAAGAAAATGATAAGAGAATTGAAAAAATCATAATGATAAAATGACACTACCAACATAACACAAATGTCAAAATATTAACTGACAGTCATACCCAGAGTTCACATCCTAATGTGAGTCTATCATTCGTGGAGATCACTGGGAGAACAAGACTTTCAGAGGGAATATCTGAAACACGTGAAAATAAAAATATTGCAGCATCTAATGACTGAAAAAATATGCGGGCTCCTGCAAAGAAGAAATTCCCAATGCTGCAAAAATGACAGGTATCAGTTAAATTATGATAACGCCAGGTTTTATCAAATGAACAATGACAAGACAACTTTGTATCAGTACAGCCTTGGGTAACATTTACATAAAAGAAAGTGGATTAGCTGATTGCAACTGAGCAAATAATGACAAAAAAAAAAAAGATAAATAAAGTTAACGGTATAATCAACAACCAAGAAAGAAATGAACGATACCATTGTTACAAAACAGTGCTGAATGTATTTTTACTGTTAAATTGACATGGAGAAATAGCATCCTATTGTATAGCAATTAATATAATAAATTGAAAGGAAAAAAAAAAAAAGATTGACAAAAAAACTGTATGTCCATTCAATTAGGCCCTATTGCATCATTCACAAGCTTGAATCTATTGTTCTCCTGAGTTGAGGCATTTGACTGTCAGTCTAGTGTCTTCTTGAGGAGATTAGACCCCTTGAGCCTCTTCTGTTGGATTAAAGAATCATTCACAATCTAATCTATTTAAACTATTGTTTTGGTTATTGTTTTGTTTGGGAAAGTTGTGATTATTCCATATTTGTGATGGTTTGGGTTTGCCTTATTAGAAGAAGATTACTTTTGACGTACTAAGCATAGATTATGACTTCCTTCCTGTTTATGATTTAGGCACTATTAATAGCTTATTCTTTTAGCAAACTTGACTAATCATAGAAGTAAGGAAGTAGTTTTCTACATACACTCTCTATATTATGTGTTTTTCCTCTTCCAAATATGTTTCTATCTTTTTTCTCATGTTTACTCCTCTCCTTTCTGAACTACACTACTTTGCCTTTAAGACTAATAAGAAAACACACTGAAATAAGACTTGCACCTTTTGCCCTACATCACCGTATCATTCACAAACTAACCCAATGTAAGCAAGCATACTAATGTAAGTGCCTTCTTAAATGTGTACATAAACTCAACCACTCAGACTGAGTTATAGAAATAGGAAACCTTTTCTACCATTACAATCTAAAGGCACAACTACCAGAAATTCCAAAATAAAGCATGCTCCAAGGAAAAAACAAGATAGAAGCCAACTTTGAAAGGACTGACATAAAGTAAGAAAACAAAATACCTGCCATTACTAAAACAAAATGATTCATTGGGCCGTCGTAGGATCTGTATCCACAAAACGTTGTTAATTATAAAACTGAGCTCTTAAAAGAGTTCCAAAGGCACTTAATAATAAATATCCTTAATGCAGTTTTAATAGAGAAAAACAGAACATCAACATGTCTATAATATTGAATAAATGAACACAAAGTAAAGTTTGCGCACGAGTAGGTAAGTATCGCATAGGAACATTTATATTGGAAGGAATGAATAATTCTCTGCTTAAGCTTTGACAGAAATGATGACATTTTATCACTCATTATAACAGCTTTTAATATAAATTCCTCTAAAGTGGTTAAAAAGTAAAAAGTGTGTCTCTCTAACTATAGAAAATATATTTGATAGAAACCGAACATTAACACAACACGTTATTTAATAACTACACTTGGAAGTACAGGCTCTATGTTACGACTTAAAGGAAATTATGCACGTGTCTTTAAAGGCAGCATCAGAAGACACACAAAAAGCATATTGGAGTGTTGAAGTAGAAAGTACTCATCCAGTAGGGCTGCCAGAACAGCATACCTCATTTTGGAAATAAGCAAGAAATGCTCGAATCGTTTCCCTGTAGGGTCTTGATACACCTTTCCACAGAGGATGCTCTCCTTCCGCTATATTGTACCTGCCAAATTCTCAACTCATAGTATTACTCAATACCCCCACCATAGTAACACCTACCAAGTAAATAACACATATTAAGAATATCAAGTTAAAAAATGGCATCATATTAATTATTTCATTCACACAACCAAATTAATTCAAAAATAACCACTACTAAAACAGCTCAATTGCAAATGCCTATAACATCATCTCATTTTTTAAGTTTAAAGTGAAATGTGAGCATACATAAACAAAGCATCAAGGCTGTCTAATATCAATTAGTATAACAATCGTATTTCAACAAATTCAAAACATTAGCAAATTGCTTTGACAAACAAAGCTACAATTACAGAACATGTTAAATAACATTACCACTCTGATTTGGCTTGTTGTGGATCAAGCGGCAAACGATGACCAAGCAACTTTCGAACCGCGAGAGCCTCAGAAGAACTCTGGTCCGATAACCTCAAACATCTGGACCGAATATCTCCGACGGCTGGACCACCTTCAAAACACATCCACAACAAATTTCATCGACAGAGAAACAACAAACTACATTTATTTTGTCTCGACAGAAAAAAAAAACAATTACCGAGGACGCGAACAATTTCGGCCGTACTTCCCCCGTCGTCTGAAACAGGAAGCACATGCGCGACACGTGTAGTTAACTTCTTCAGTTCCTCTACGACGCCGTTGAACGCAGTACCACCTATTAAAAAAAAAAAAGACAGTTGATATCTCAATCAGTGAAGTGAACCTCGAATCGGTGAAATTGCAGAGAAAACAAAAAAGAGGAAAATGTAGGAGGAACCTGAGAAGACGAGGAGCGAGGGATGGGTAGGGTTGGGATTTGAATCGGAGAAACAATGGCACTGAATTGCAGACATTGAGAGTGATTTTGAGGAATGGAAATTGAATTTTTTGACAAGGAGAGGAGATGTGAAAATAATATTACTAGAAGAAAAGGAGGGGCCCAATAAAGAGTCCGCCATTTTCCCGCAACAGTGAAGTCACCAACAACCCCGAACAGACCTCACTCGATTTTCTCTTCACTTTCCCTTTTCACCGTACCAATCTCGGGTGTTTCTGTTATAGGTTCCATGGTTTCACTGTCCACGTCCGCTTATTAGGGCCCGCTAGTATGCGCACGTGGCGTGGCTGTCAATCATAAAATTGTGTTTTTGTTTTTATTTTGTAGCCTAGTTTAGGCCACTCGTTTAGATACATTTCAATTGATATAATTTTAGACAACCCTTTTGCTCCCCCCGGGAAGGTGGCTGAACATTATCTCCTCCCCGACATTTAACATATGTTTAGAAATGAAGTATTTTTGTCTAAAACACTTTCCCTCTCGAAAGGAGGGCAAACATTACCTCATTCCTAACATTTGACATGTGTCAAAAAATGAGATATTTTATCTAAAACACCCCTCCCCCTTGTCAAGGGAGGGGTATTTTTATCTGTTTAGATAAAAATACCCCCTTCCATGACACTCATATGTTGGGGAGAGGGGTAAGCAAAAATGGACTCATAATTTTATGCGAGACCCAACCACTTACGATCATTTAACCCGATAATATAAGAGCATCCACAATGGTTGAGGGGTTCACTTGTGAGCATTACCTCCTTTCCAAAAACATGATATGTATTTATAGAAGGGTAAATTTGTCCAAACCCTTTATCTTTTTAGACAATTTTACAACACATGTCATGATTTTAGAAGATGGGTAATGCTCACCCCCTTGAAGAGGGGGTGAGCAAAAATGGTGAGACCCAAACACAAAATCCATTTGTGCCACATCATCAAATATGGGTCTTGTTTTCAAAAAATGGATGTCATTTGGATCTTATTTATTTGGGTCTTTTTTCCCCACAATAGGATTAAATTAAAAGGAGAAAGTGGATCCACTTTTTTTATTTTTTTCCCAAACAATCATTACTCTTCTTTAAAATATTATATATATATATATATATTAATAGATAAATTATATAATATCTTTTAAATATCAACACTATCAATAATTATTTAACAAACTATAATTATTTTAAAATAAAACAATTTATTAATTTAAAATTATCACAACCGAATTACATCAACAATAAAAATAAATATTTAAAACAAAATATTGTCTATGATTAGACACGGCACCGGTTCTGGTTCGGTTTTGGTTTCTTTTCGGAACCGAAACCTCCCTCGGAGAGGTTTTGGTTCCAGTTCTGATTCCTCGATTTCGGTCCAATTCTAGTGGTTCTGACTATTCAGTTTCGGTTTCGAACCTTCAAAACCGATTCCGGTTCCGGTTCCGATTTTGAAAGTTCTATTCCATTTCTGGTTTTGAAGGTTCGGTTCCGGTTCCGGTTCCAAACCTTTAAAAAATTAATGTTTTCATTCAAATTATTTTAATTTCATTAAAATAAAATTTTTAAATTAAAATTAAATTTATTTATATTTTTTCATTATATATATAATTATTGAAATTAATAATTATATATTTTAATTTAAATAATTGAAATATATATATTAAATTTATTTATATTTTTTCATTATATATATAATTATTGAAATTAATAATTATATATTAAAATTTAAATTATATATATATATAAGTTCAATCCAATGATTGGTGGGAGGTATTAGAAACCTAATTTCAATCATTGGGCAAGACCCAAATAGAATTCCAAATTTAGAACTCAATTTGGGTTTAGTGTGATGGGACATACATTTTGAGCTTCTTTTTTAGATCTCTTTTTACTCCATTGTGGCATCCACAAGACCCATATAAAAATGAGTCTTTTCATTTGAGTCTCTTTTTCACACCATTGTGGATGCTCTAACAGGTTCAAATACCACTAATCAGATTTTTTTTTTTTTTAATAGATACTAATCAGATTTGACCTACTGTTAATTAGTATTGATTAACAACCATAAGGTCAGATATATAGTTGGAACTTGGAAGAACGGTATAAGTGTTTGATAATCTTAATTGAAGAGAGTTTAATTCAAAAATAAACCGAAAATAAGAAAACTTATAGATTTGATCGAATTTTGATTAATGTTGGTTATGATTGTTTAATCGATTTTTCAAAAGCTAAGAAGTTGGATAAATTCTGCAAATAGAGTTTGAATATTACTCTAAAGTCTAAACAATTAAAAAGCTAAACGTAATTTCAGGTCTAAATCTAACCAAAAATTAGAAAACTTGCAAGTTTAACCTCTTGTCAAGTAGTGTCGGCTTAGGGCATTTAAACGATTTTTGTAAACCTAAGAAGATATATAAGGTCGGAAATAGAACCGATGGCCACTTGCTTTGGTGGTTTGGAGTCTCCCTAGGATGCTCCACCACCAAGGTTCAAGCATTGTCTTGGTATATATATATATATATATATATATATATATAAACGGTCATATTCCTATCAAGACATTCTTATATAATTTTATCATGATATTGAATATGATGTATACATACAAGTCAAAGTATATAAAACGAGTAGCTCACATTCAATATCCTTATATAATTCTATCAAGACATCTTCATAGGAAAATTTCTGTATATATATATATATATATATATATAAGAATTTGTCCCACCAAAGTGTGGGTGCTCTCTCCCCGTTTGTGGGAGCAGCAATCCAGACCGAAGTGTGGGTGCTCTCTCCCCGTTTGTGGGTTCTAGTAGATCTCAATCTCACCGGTTCTGACAGTTGTTGTACAATCAAAAAAAAAAAAAGGGTCGGAAATGGAAATGGAGATCAAAGAACATTACAAGTGGTTGATATTCTTAAATTCTTAATTGAAGAGAGTTTCATTGAAAAATAAATAGAAAAAAAAAAAAAAAAAAAACACACAGAATTGAGCAAATGTTCGATCAAGGTTGGTTATGATAGTTTAATCGATTTTCCAAAACATTTATAAACAGTATGCCATAATTCATATATAAAATAATCCAACTCAAAATATTCAAAATCCTTATTTACTCATATAGAAGAACAGCATTAGCATATGTGCCTTCTTTAAATCAAAATATTTAAAATCTCTCGAGTTAGGGGTTAACAAAAAAAAAAATTAATTACCCTCTTAATTGAGTTACAAATTTAACTAAACAATCACCCAGTCAGAGTCTTGATTTGTTTCTGTTTCTTTTGAGTTTTGAATCACCCAATCGGATTCATGTTCATAATCGGTTTCTGATTTTTCGGACAATTGAGGACGAGCATTTTCCTGTTTAAGTTTTCTCCACAATGCAATCTGTCGTCTATTCAGTCTTTTCGGTTTTTTCCTTTCCTAGAAGAAACAAGAAATAAACGAAAATATATATATATATATATATATATAATTTAGTAAATTAATATAACTAAATATTTTCATGGATTCCTAGAAACAAAATTAGACAAAAAGTTGCTATAAAAAGAAAGTCTTACCTCATCAATAAGTTTTTTAGTTTCTGTCAACTGCTTGAAAGAAGAAAGTTCATTCTTCATGATCTCTTCTGCAGTAAAGTCATCTGCAGCAATGTAGAATGTTAATATGTTATACACATCAGCTAAATTTCAAATTAGATCATAATATAAAGAGCAAAACACCCGGAAAAAGGTGTTCGTATTACATGAAAATATGCAAGTACAACGGAACCATAAAAAGAAGCAAACTATAACACTATAGTTTCATGAAGACGCGGCTCAAACACATGTCAAGAATGCTCAGTTAAAGACATCGTCAAATAAGTTGCAAGTTACGAACAGAGAAGCATGCGAAAGAACAAACAAGCTGACATTACGAAATAATGCTTACCGACTGATTTTGTTGAGGCATCGGCAGGAGTGAGTTCAGTATCCACAACCTCAATCTCATGGGATTCAATTGCATTAACAGAATCAGAAGACGCATCTACAAGGTTCTTAATTTCTTCTGTTTCCACAACCACATCTGAAATCTCATCCTGAAGTTGCTCAACATGAACATGGATTTTGTTGTCACTCGCCTCCAATTTCTCGTAAGTTTTACTACTATTAGCATTCTGCTCCACAGATGAATCTAACTGAACTTCCTCAGTATATTCAACAGAAGATGAGCTGATAGATTTATTTGCATCACATGATTCCTCATTGTAATTGTCTTCATCAATACCCACATTCAAAGTACCACAGTCCACAATATCAATGTCAGAGTCCGTTTCTTCATTAAAAAACTGAGAGACATCTTCTTTAAAATTTGAGCAAATTTCCGCAACATTGGCACCGAAAGACGCCAATTGGTTTTCAACATGTCCTATTTCCTGACCAGAATACAACAAGATTATTACAACATGGGAAGTAGCTAAACTACAGGCATAGCAACAACTAAGTGGAATGGGGCGAACAAAAGCAACATTATACACAACAATCTCATGAATAATTCAATTATTCGAAAGAAGAATGGAGAGAAACTTCGGACAATACCTTCTTGATGACCTCATCCACTTCACAGCACAAAGTTTCAACGTTCCGAAATATGTTATCAACCCATGATGTACCTTCACCTCCACCGTCCATATTGAACACGATCAACGACACTCTACCTGCATGATACAGAAGAAGAATGTAAGCACTTCACCTTCCCGACAGAGTTATAAGCAGCTATAATCATTCAGATCAGTAAACAGTAACAACTTGAGGAAATACAGTAGCAAATATTTTAAATCTTGCCAGATTATCATCATCTAGCTAGGGCGAAAAAGATTATAAAACAATACATTACAATTTACAACCAATTAATTGAACTTTTGAAAAGGCTTACATACATTGTAATTATATTACCATAGTCACCACAAAAACTGTTTTTTTCTTCAGTGCCTGCATAAACCCAAATTCTATATGATATAATTCCACACAGTACAAGCTGTCATCTAAATTATTGCTTCTAGTCTCTAGTAATTGCAACAGTGGGTTCAAATTAATAGAGATAATCAACTTAATAAGTCCTGATTTGTGAAAATCAACCCACTCAAAATTTTATTTCTTTCTCTTCCTAAATTTATGAACAGAAGAATGAAAAAATAAATAAAATTTACATGATCGTTCATCGATATAAAGCAGCATTGATCAAAATTACAAAAAAAAAAAAAATTGACTATGATCAACGAACCTTGTTAGTCATCGATAAAGAAACAAAAACTATCATGCACACATATACAAAAAAGCAGAAAACCCAAAAATTTCATATGATCAAACAACTTTAACAATTATCCATGTCAAGTACCAAAAAAGAGAGGGAAAAAAAAAACTACCAGATAAACAAAACAGAATTATGAACCGAAAAAGAAAAAAGAAAGGAAAAAAAAGAACTTAGACTTGAAGTGTCTGCGTAACTTGCCTGTTAGAAGAACAATAACCCAGAAACTAAAACCTGAAAAATATTGTATTTTTGGACGGGTAGTGACTAGTGGGAGGAGAGTAAATACAAAAGTGCATTAAAAAGAAATTATATTTGGACGAATTGTGAAAGGAGAAGGTCACGTACGGGAGAGTTGACAGTGAAGAAGACTTTTACTTTGCTTTGGTATGTTCTGTCCTGCAATAAGGAATCACGATTTCTTTATTATTATTTTCTTTCTTTCTTTTTTTTTGATAAAAATTATTATTATTTTCTTATTTGTAAAAATTTGGCTGCAAGTGGATGGGAATAGGGCCCAATGGGGCTGGGAGGGTCCGCCCACCCCATTTCTAAAACCTCTTTCTACCCCCCTTCCTTATTTTTCTCATTTCTAATTCTAAAATTTTTCAATACAGAATTTAAAATTCAGAATTCGAAATTCGATCGGACTAAACTTTTGTTTCACCATATTTTAATATCAATATATAATTGATTTAATTTAATACAGATAACTATAATAATATAGTATTAGTATATTACACATAAAAGTCTAAATAAATTTAATGTCTTCGATTAATCCAAAATATAAATAATAGACTAATAGAGTTAGAGTTTCTTTTTTAAAAAAATAAAATTAAAAATTTATATATGAGATGAATGGGGAAATGGGGTGAGGGAGGTTCCCCCACCCCCATTTAGGTTTTGGGAGCAAATTTTGCTCCCAAATGAGGGTGGGGGCTGTAGGGGTAGGGGTGGGGCCCGTGAGGGAAATTCCCATCCGGCCCTGCAACAAACTCAATTTTCTTTTTGAATTACAAGAAACAATAGAGCAACCCCAAAAGCCTCTTTTAATTTTACTCTTCAAATATCAGTTTGTTTACCTATATGGTAATTATAAAAATAAAAAAAATTAAAAAAATTAAAAAAATTAAAAAAATAAAAAAAAACCTATTCCAAAAGACTCTTCAAATAAAAATATTCTTATATTATTATTTAGTATAATAAATAAAAATAGTCTTATATTATTTAGTAAAATAGTCTTAATGAGTTATTTGTGTTTGAAATTAGAAAGAGTTGTTAAATTTAAAATCAAATAAAGTTATTAAGACACAATAAAAAAATAATAAAATAAAATTTGAAGAGCGAGAAATCACTCAACAGTATTGAAAAGTAAAAAAAAAAAAAAAATTCAATTGAAGAATACTATTTAACTAGTCTATTGTAGACATGTATGCTCATCTAACTTTTCCAACAACCTCAATTAACAAGTCTACTAGAGTTGCTCTAACTCAGTTTTTTATAGGCTGAGCTGTTAATAATAAAACGAAAAAAATTATATTATAAACGATAAATTGATGTATTGTAAATATTTCGTCATTTGATATTTAGTAGTAATAATAAGGAGTTTGGTTCTTTAAGAAGTTTTGCAATGGATAAACTTTACTATTTTAGATCTTGTGTTAAATCCAACTTGGGCTCAAATTGTAATCTGAAATAAACTTGATTCCTTAGGTCTGGATTTATACATGGGACTCACATAATTATTTCCAACTGGTTTAGTAAACACACAAATCATGAATTAAGTTTCACTTCTTGGATTCTTGATCGGTAAACATGTTATTTAAAAATTAAAAAATTAATTTTTATAAAGCCATTAACTTTCTGCAATTTTGTATAATGGGCTTCTATGATTCGAATTAGGCAAATTCTATTGTGAAAATGGCCCTAATTAATTAGCCCCATTTGACTTTTCGCACTAATTTAATAACTTAAGAAGCAACAATATTTTTCTAGTTAAAAACTTAAAACGACTTTATTTTATTTTTTTTCACTTTTTGAGAGGGAGGGCAAAAAGCCCAGAAACAAAGAGAGATACTCGAAAAATGATTTTATATTGGATTTTTTGGATTTTATTTTAAAGTTTTGTGTCCATGCTGACATTGGAGCTACTTTCATGTATCAAAGGAGAAATATCCATTGCTTCCTCAACTTAAAAATTTGTTGGTATATAAAATTTATTGCTCATGAATCATGATATACAAATTGTCATCGGCTTAATTACTTACTGCACAAGAACTAATTGCACTCTCAGAAGAAACTTCTTCCACAATCTACAATTATCATCACCACAGAAAAAATTTCATCATCAAATGTAGTGCTGTAAATCTTGATGATCAATAAGGCAAGCTCTTAGAACTTGTACTAATTACTAATGCCTTGAGCTTTGAAGAATCATCACAAGCATTAGCTCTTCTAGTTATTATTTCCATGTTTTTATTCAAACTTTGTTTCACCAAATTCTTCATCATTTTCTTTCCCTCTTGCGCTTCCCTCGGATTCACAGGCGATCCCATCCCGATCCTCCCCGTCTGTGGCCCTGAATGAGGCCCTATCCTAACTTGCCTTTCATCTTTAAACCATTGTAACAATTTCAATGCTCTCTTCTGTGCTAGAGGGCTCCCCAACAATGCGACCTCAAGAATTACATGTACGATTCCTGACTTGGCCATTTTTTCCCTTTGTGCCGAGCTTTGATGTGCCAAGATCATTAGAATGTATGCTGACAATTCTTGGCATTTTGGGTTGTCTTCCCATGTCAGAATCTCGATCAATCTCCCCGGGACCAATGGACTGTCCTCCATAGCTTTTTTTCCCATCAATGTTACCACTAAGTTCCCTAATGTAGCAAGTGACTTCTCAGAGTGTACTTCTTTTATAGAAGAGAGCTTCAAGAGAGTTTGTACTACACCATTAGATACCAATGGTCCTGCATTGTCAAGCACTGCAGAGAGATTATATAATGTTCCTATACAAAACTCTTTTGTTTCAACACTTGATCCAGCTGATTCAAGAATACCAACTAGAAACGGTAGAATTTCGGATGATGAAACGGGGAATTGTGTATTCACTAACGTAGACAACGACAGTAGCAGCTCAGCAAAGTCATGCCTTGTTGATTCATCTACTGTCTCAACATTCTTTGGTAGTTTTGACAGAATTCCTGCCTCCACCATCAGTGCCTTGTTCCTAAAGCAAGAACAAAAAAAAAAGTGAAAAAATTAGGAAGAGAAGGACAAGATTAATAGTTTGACTAACTTTACAAGAGTAAAAACAAACAAATTTCCAGTCAATAATGAACCATAAAGTATTCCATTATTGGATATTATTTAAAGTTTTAATGACTTTGTGGCATTGAGAGAGAAGTCAATGAGATTCTAAGATTTAGATCTGTGTGGTAAGGGGAAAGTCAACAAATGAATTATTTAATGTTGAAATGAAGATCATGTGGAATCTGATCAACTGCAAAGTATATAAGGTGTGGGCTGGATTTAATTGAATTTCTTATTAGAGACAAAGTACCACTTAACATAATTGTCCCTCTGACTCCCATATTAACAATTAATGGTGCTTAGTGGACAATCAGCGCACCTTGCGGTCTGCTGATTCAAGGGAGCATATATATATATGAATTCATTTTGCTAAATAATTAGTGTTAGCTAAGTGTGTTAGGCAACAAAGGACACAGCTAATCTTTTCAGTTCTTCCGGGTTGCTTCGTAGGAACTTTGAACGTTCTATATTTCATTAAAGATTTATATAGTGAAGAAAGTCAAACATGAATATCTTGTTCTAAAATCTTCATAGAGAACATGTTTTTTTAGGGGTGTTTCTTAAATTCAAAGATAATACTTTGAATGTTTTTGTTTTTTTTTAAGATACATGTAACAAGTGCGGTCTTTAGTATTTTTGTGGGGGAAAAGCGCTGCTAATACTGTTTTCTATAAAATGTACTCTCAAACATGTTCCAAATGAATCTTTATAGCATACTTGAACCCCAAAATTTATCTAACTCCAACGATGTTCTTGGTCGATCACTACTCACTATACTTAATTTTTAAGAGGAAAACTTTTCCCTAAAAATAATGCTTTAATGTGTCAGGTTTACAGTTTATCAATTACATTCAAATCATGATATGTGACATGAATAACCAATTACATGATAAGATTTGAATAAATTAAACATATACGCCAAACATATCGAAGCTTTTCTCAACAAAAGGAGGGTCATCTTATTCTAATTAACTTTCCTGATTCCATTATTAATTTGAAAAGAGTGTCATTAATATGATTATTAGTCAAAAAGATAGAATATGGGGTCCAAATTGGAATGACAAAGATAAATCAAACAAGACAACTACCCACAAGAACTATATCTATAGAAAGTCAAATAATGCCGTAGTCCAAATTAAAAGGGCTCCACTCAGAGTAATTTCAATGTAAATTAATTCAAATTCCCCATACCATTGTCAGGTAGCTGAATTTGGACCTATAAAATTTTTAAAAATATAAAATTCAGCGTTTGGTTATTCGAGCACAATATAAATTCATATGATAGTACGATATAATTCTTAATAAATTCAACCATAGGGTGGATTCATTATAATGAATTTAGTAGATCAACTATATGGGTCCCCTAGTTCCTTATCACCCAATCAACTGTACATGACCTATATAAACAAATCCAAAACTGATCTCCATTATTTCAAACCCTATTGAAACTTGATAAACATTCACACTCAGAACCCCTTTGAGGAAGAAAAATGTTTCGGTCTGGTCAACGCAACATTTTTCATTCACATCATATCACATGACGTGATGTTTCATATGATTAGTAACTCATACCACATGATATAAAATGAGTAGCAAGCGTAATGTAAGGCGACCATATTGAAACATTTATAGCAAGGGAGAGATAAGCTTTATTTTTTTTTAGGTTAAAAGTTGGCTAGTACTTGTCAGTTGTCAACCCCACTAGGCCACTATAACATATGTACTCAAAGTGGAGTCGTATCAACAAAATGCATACCTTTTTTACTAAAAAAATCGTAATACTAAGTAACAATCCGAGGAAATAATAAAGTAATACACAACTTAAATTCATAGAGATCTACACTTCATTGTTTTTCTAAACTTATAAATAAAATTTATCGATAGAAACACTTAATTAAAATCACAATATTAAAAAACGAAATTGAATTATTCTTGCATGCAATGGAAGATAAATCATTAGAGAGACTAATCAAGTATTGAAAATTCTAGAATTGAAACCAAAAGCAAATCGATATTTAATAGATAGAATAAAAAAAAAAAACTTACGTGTAAGTGCCATTAGCAAGCTCGATCAAGGCCTTGACGGCCGTCCGCCGGCGACCTACCACCTCATTAGCAACCATGGACACCAACATATGTATGACCCCGAGCTCCGCCATCAACTTTTTAAACTTGACATCTTGTTTAGCAAGTCTTTGAATCTCCATAGCAGCCATCTCCTTCTCTTCCCAGCTCCCGAAATGAAGCCTCTTCACTGATTTTTGCAACACCACACAATCACCGTCGACCTCGCTCTGTTTCTCCATTATTTTGATGACCTCCTCCTCCTCCTGCTGCTCTGTTTCTTCCAGCTGCTGCTGGTTGATACCAGTTTTGGACTCTGTGCATCGTTTTCGAGCAGTTTTAGATTGCAAAAAGCGACGTATACGAGAAAAGAATCGAAGTTTTATGTAGGAAAGCAACCAAACAGATGATGATGATAATGATGAAGAAGAACTGGACATGTTTTGTGTCTGTGTAGGAGACTGTTGATGGGTTTGTTTTGTTTATATAATACTACTCTCTTTTGAAAGTTTAGAGAGAGAGAGAAAAAAAAAAACAGAGAGGAAGCAAGAAGCACATGCAGAGGAACAGTGTTGTCCCTTTTAACACAGAGAGAGAGAGAGATGGTGTAAGATATTTATTTAACAAAACACACACTAGATTATTATTCCTCTCTCCCTCTTGACAATTACCCATTTTGCCCATGTGTCAACGGTTTTATTGCAGAGATGCCCATTTGCCTAACATAGAATGAAAATAATTTGAAGGATGCATTGCATCATAACATCATCATCTATTTGATTGAAGTGTATTGGATACACATTTAATATCATGAATACCCTTTTTTAGACAATTCTTGATGTCTTATATCATATGATGTAGACATAGTATTGATCATCTAATTAAATAGAATTTTTCACACTCAATCATCTCAATATCTTAGATATTTATTTGTATTTATGAACTTGTTTATACATACAAAAGATTATATCAAATGAATATATCATTTTATATGATAGTTTTTGATAAATATCTATATTATCTAATTAAATGAATATCATATGAGCATCATAAGGAGATTTTTATAAATCACTAGTTTTAACATTTTTTTTTTCTTTAAAATAATAATAACTACTCTCATTTATTTAGAAACCCTCATATATAGGTTATTTTCAACTAAATTTAAAATCATTTTGATATACAATAAGAAGTTTCATTTGAATTTGAATTCAATAATTTATTTTTGAAAATTGATCAAATCTCGGGTTTTATAATTTCCCTTTTAACATAATAATAGGGTGGATGTTGAAGTTTTTCCATGAAGAAAATTTGGTTAATCATATATTCATATCATCATATGAGTCTAATTAGGGCTAAAAGTTAGCGGTGCTAATGGGGCCTATATATCTAATTAGTACCAACTCCCTTTTTGGGTAGCTTCTTGGATGAAGCAAAATCAGACAACTGATATGACTCCTTGCTGACTCCCCAAATGAAGCTTAGATTTTTGGGCATGGCACTAACTATATATATGTAATATGTTGGTAAAAAAAAAAATTGTTTTAATTGTTATTAAGCAAGCACTGTGTTTTTAATCTGAATTTTGAGCCACCCATTAATGACAGTGTGGGATTCAGGGAAGCATCACCCTCGATTTTCTCATCAAATTTATGTACACGTGGGACTCATGCAGTGAATTCGGGTCTTTTAGGTCAATGCATAATTATATTTAAATGTATTATTTTCTTTTAATCGTTTGGTGACAATACCTAAACTGCAACAGTGTTGTGATATTCTCACATGCATGGTTGATCCTGTAAATTTTGTAGCAAGAAGGGTGGATCACCATAGGTTTTTAATTAGAATAAATGTGGTGATCTACATATACAAAAATTATATATATATATATATTTTTTTTTTTTTTTGAGAAATACAAAAGTTATATATTTCAATTTTATATTTTTATGTTATGATCACATTAATAACAACTATGGGCATGGACTTATGGAGTGGACAAAGAATAAGCAATTTTTATAGTACGAAATTCTTGTCTAAAGAGCAAATTATGTGACAGTTTGTAATTTTGTTATTGCTAGAATAAATCAAATGAAGAGGTTATTTTAAAATTAAAAATTAAAAATTACAGATACCGATTACAGATGTGATCAAATTGTCAATATAAAAATTAACTCAATAAAGAATTTCAATTCATTTATTAAATATTAGAATCACTGGCCCAAATTAACCAAACATTTAAGTAATACAATGGGCATGTCGATACTAGGTTTCTATGATTTTCTTTAGAGTCCTAAATTGTTTACCAAATTTTACCCAACATAGGTGATCAAAAGATAAATTGAGTTTTAACACTTTTTTGACTAACTACTCATGTGAGTTTGGCTAATATTTTCACATGGGAAGTTTCATTGGTTTATATTCATTACACATAGGAAGACGAAGTCACGAAGATGGTATTAAACCTTTTTTTTTTTCCATTTAATTAATTATTAGAATAACTAGATTTATTTTAAAATGACATTGTCTTTTTCTTTTTCTTTTTCTAACTGTTTGAATTCACTTTTATTTATTTACTTTTTAAAATGAAAATCCCATATATATATATATATATATATATATATTACTTGTTTTTTTAAAACTAATGTAAGGAGAGTTGGATAAAAAACCTATTGTACAATAACTAGTAATCTTAATTATTGTGGTGGAATAATTAAGATTACTAGTTATTGCTATATGAACAAGTGAGGGATTACAGACCAATAACAAACCATTTTCTGACAAAACAGGACATTGAAAACCATTTTGATACTCTGGTGCCTCAAAAAACAGGACTTGTTCATATAGCAATGACACTTGATCCGGATTACTTGGCCCTAAACTTGAAACAAAAGGAATTGTGGTGGACATGAAAACCTTGTGCTTATCATCTACTATTTTGTGTTTTCCAAGACTTGTCTAACTAATAAACTTGATCCTTGTTTAATCACAAAACATGAATATATAATCTACATTTTTTTTATATAAATGCATTAAATAAATGACGAGAATCACTGATTAATGTTCAAACACAATTAAGCAATTGAACTAATTAAAGCATATAGAAACTTACCCGACAAAGAATTTTGTTGTATATGACCTTCGATCGAAATGTTATAGAATTAGATGAAATGCCCTCTCGTCGACAGACACTCCTTCCCGTCGATCATATTATTACTTGTAAGAGCTGAGGATCATCATATATATCTAGCAGAAACTCGGTGCATGGCATCAAACTAACAAGAAAATTGTAAAACACAGTTACCTTGGACCAATAATATTGATGGACAAATCAAGACTGCTTACTTAGTTTTGCCTTCAAATGAATCGACAAGACTCCAATTCAAACACAAAGTACTCTCTGAAGAGATAAAATTGGAATGATGATCAAGTGGTTCATGTAATACAGAAGAAAATTCGTTATTAATTAGTTCCTATTTATGTGGCTCCGGCCATGTTTAATTTATCATGTTTGATTTGTAATCTAAATTCAAACTTTTAAAAAAAATTCAACCAATTTTTTTTTCTTTCCAAAAAAAAAAAAAAACAAACTTTTAATTTTCAAAGTAAAGGATAAAATCAAATATGAAATATATATAAGAAAATTTTCAAGTAAGTGCGTCCTGATATAACTCCATCAGTGCGTTGGATGCGGACTATTAGATTTACATGTTTTGATTCAAAGTGTATGCATTTGTCAAAACTTCTCCATAATCTATGACACATATGCAACACACTGATGGATTTATATCATAACGCACCGAGGAGAAAAGAACTATATATATATAATTTTAATAGTATATTTTAGTTTCTTAAAAAATAACAATATATATAAGTGGTGAATCGGATCCCACACATTTTTTTTCGTACATTACCCTAAATTATTAGATCTAATAATCATTTTTTAAAAGCAATTATTATTGACGGGTTTGGGGCTTAGGCAAATGACTCCTAAGTCAGAAGCTCAAATCCTACTAATAGCAAAAAAAAATTTAAAAAAAAATACTTGGATAGATAGATACTGTCGAAAAAAAAAAAAAAAAAAAACAAACAAACAAACAAACAAACAATTACCATGTATAATAATCTAACATCCCGCACGAAACAATTACCATGTATAATAATCTAACATCCCGCACGAAAGATTTCAAACCTGAAACCTGATAAATATACCTTCCTATCTTCAAAAGATAGTTCAAAATCTAGTACTCCTGCCTACCATATTATTCAAGAATTCAATTGGCACAACGTTTGTTAGTGCAGCACTTTAGGCTAATCAAAATTGACATTTTAGCCCTCTTCTCTTCTCTTTCTTCTCTACGCAATTTTGTTTGAAATTTCAAAATTTGGTGGAATAGCATTACTGGGGTCCCCGGATGACTTTTCATTTTTTCCATGTCATATTCCACTAAAAAATTTATCCATCTTCAAAACTGTACATACTGTATGTGATTTGTGATATTTCAATTATTTATATATCTCAAATGTGAAAAACGTACAACCACGTAAGAAATAGCTTGTACGTAGTTGTGGTTTATGCATCAAATAAGTGTTTAAAACTTTAAATAGGTGCTTATATGAGGTGTACCATAATTGAGACTTCAAGAGTTATATTGACAAATGTTAGAAAACTACTAATTGCTACTTGTAAAATATATACGATGAACAAGATTGTACGTCAAATCTGTAGCTTTTTCAATTATATATAATTATAAAATAAATGGGAATACATTCCTCGATTACTTATTAATAACAATATAACAATATGATATCTATATATATACTTTCCTTGCTTCAAAATCATTCACATGAAAATGAATGTCAAATCATCAAGAAACTTTAGAAAAATAAATGCTTTCTGAGGTGTTTAATATTAAAACTTCAAAAGAAAATCTTGTATAGGTAGCTCATGATCTATCTTTAATTTGAAAATATACATTTCAAATCATGTACTCCATTGGCAATGGAAATGCCTTTCACAAATCTGACAAAGAAGCTAATTAATAAGGTAGAGAAGGCAAATTCGATGTGCCCTTAATCACCCACACGTGGGATAATTAATTGTGATGAAAATAAACAAATATTAATGGAACTCAAAATGGATACCCCACTAATATCGTATAAGCACAGGGAGGTGGAAGCAGTGAGAGAGATAAGGCCTGAGAGGGCTCAATGTCCACAACGACAACCAACATCTGCATTAATGTCAAATAATGACACAGATCGACAATATAATTATCAATATTGTGGATGATATAATCATCCACAACAACATATTTATGATAGTTTTGAAACTCTTAATTTGAAACCAAAAAAATATATATAAACCTAGCTTAATTGGACTTGTGGGTGGCGGCAGTAGTGGCAAACCTGTAATATTATACATTGTTGTTATATATTGTGAAGCTTCTCATCAAGTTCTATAATGTAATGTGTTTCCATTCAAACACACACAGCTGAACCTAGTACAAGGGCTGAGGAGTTGACTTGACTCATCATTTTGAATTTGAAATTGAAAAAAAAAAAAACAACTCGATTGTGTGTTTGAAAAAAAATCTACAGATGACCAAATTAGCTGACCCGAAATCCTTGCAAGTTTAATAGTTTATTCACATTGCATTCTAAAAACTTTAATAACTAACCTGAAAGTGTGTGGAATATTGAAAGGGCCATTCTAATTTTCCATATTTTTCTTCGTTCTTTTTCGACTATTATCAGATTTTTTTTTTTTTTTTCTTCCTATTTTACTTGTTATTATAGCATGTCAACCTTTTTCTTTTTATTAAAAGGCTAATACTTAGGTGTTGACCGGTCAGTACCCAAAATACTTATCCAACAATTAAAGTGTAGCACGTGGCCCAATTTATGAAGAATGTAAGGAGATAAATATAAAAAGTAAAAGAAAAAAGGTCACGCCATACACTTCGATTGGTGGGTTAGTATTTTAAGTACTGACTGGTCAGCACCCAAGCATTTTCCTTATTAAAATACCATTATTCTTATAAAAAAAATTTAGTATTAATATTCTAATTAATTATTTCTAAAATCCAAAATTGTATTTATTTATTTTTTTTATCAAATTTGTCAATCTATAATCTAAATTTATTGAATCAAAACTTAAGGAATCACAAATATGAATTAATATCAAGTTGAGTATGTTGTATTATTGCCAATTTCTAAAACTAGATAATCAGTATATAAATGTGTGCATGTATGCGTTTTCGTGAGCGTGCGGACGGTTGCATAAGAGTGTGCGTTTTTCGTGCACGTGTGCAGGTGTGTTGATACTAGGGGTGTGCGGTGGATCGGATCCAATGGATTCGCCATGATCCAAAATCCAATCCAATCCGATCTGATTGTATCAAAGAAATTGCAATCCGATCCGATCCAATTTTATAGTTGGATCCGATTCGATCGGATCCAATCCAATTACTATTTGATCCGATCCGATATGATCTTATGGATTGAATTAATATAAATTCATTTGTAATATATAAAAGTTATAATCTGAAATAAATAAAATTAAATAAATTATACATTACTAATTAATTCAAATAAAATTAACATTAAAAAAATATATGGCATAACTTATAAACTTTATATAATTCAAAAAGTTTATAAACATTATACATCAGCTCAAAATGTAAACTTAATAAGATGTTGATGAAGAAGAATAGAAGAAAAGAAGATAATGGATTGTTGGCTGTAGAGAAAATGAGAAAGAAAATCCAAAATAGTAACATTACAATTTGTATTTTGGTTGAGCCTTTACATTAAAAAGTAATTGATAAAATAAAGCAAATTACCCAATATAAAAATAATGCATAATATTTTAGACGGATTGGTGGATTCGGCGGATTTTCAAACAGAAATCCAAGATCTGATCTAATCCAATGGATTTTAAAATTTATGATCTAATCATTTCTCTAGATCCGATCCAATGGATCATATTTGATTGGATTGGATCCTACACACCCTAGTTGATACCCTTTTCATAGCAAGAGCTGGTTGACTGTGACACAAGAGGTCTAAACCAAGACTGCTATGGTGGTTTATATAAATGATAGAAATAGAAATGAATCAAAAGAGATAATTAGAATAATAAACATTAAAAAATAAAAAAATAATAAAAAGAAGAAGAAGAATAAACATTCAGTTTTTATATATAAAAACATTCTCCTTTGGTTTGTTTATCAATAAGTCAAAAATGAAGTAAAGAAGAAAAACAAAAAAAAAAAACAAAAATATTGCACCAGCCGGGAATCGAACCCGGGTCTGTACCGTGGCAGGGTACTATTCTACCACTAGACCACTGGTGCTTTTTGTTTAGGTTAGGCACGCTTTAAGTACTTAAACGATAAAGTAACGATCATCAGACTCCTAAAGACCCTATGGTTCAAAATTTAAATGTTATGATTTTTTTTATTTATTTTTTTAAGAATTAAATGTTATGATATTGAAGCTTGACCAACACAAGTAAACAAATCTTGAAGTTGTCAGCTTCTTTGTTCTAATGATTTAAGCTTCACTGACTAATCAATATATAATTTAAATTTCAGACACTTTTGTTCTCAAATATTCATCAAATTCAATGGAACAATTCAATTAACAAAAGCTGTACAACCAATTCTGATTAGAAGATTGAAAACATAAATGATTTATATCTTGCTTTAACTTAGTTTTGTACAATTTATGAGGTATTTAAAATGCTGTTACTTAAACTGAGAAAAACTTGTCAGATTTCAACACAATCTTCGTCGTCATCGGTTTCAATATCCCAGTCTACTTCAAAAGAATTAGCTGAATTCTTCAACTCTGTTAGTCCAGTCACATCCTCCAGATAGGTAGGATGGTTAACTGCTTGGAGTAAGAATTCCACCCCTCTTTTCCGATATTCCGATACCACCTGAAACGTTCATGTGATCGGAATTAAAAATGATAAGGAAAAAAAAGTCAACAGTAACCATAGAGAGATATTACATATTTGATATTTCATGCCAAAAGAAGATTCAGTAACTACACAAATTTCATTTGACATATCTATCTCATAATTAAAACCGTTCTTAAGACAAAATTACATCTTCAAAGAATCTAGTATTGAACTTACAGTACTGCAACAAGCCGTGCAACTGGTTGAGGAATGACCGACAAGCGTCATCTGAGAAAACTGAGAAATGGAACCTCGAATCTGATGGGGTAAGATACCAAGAGGTTGTTCACTGCTTCCACTGTTACTTGAGTTTGCAAACTCAGCTGCAGCATATATGCTGTACATGACAAGATGTATACAAATGTTATGTCAAATGCAGAAAGGAGGTCAAGCGAAACTTCTATAGTTCTATGTAGCTCTTTAACTATTGCAAGTAAAATTATAGAGCATCTTCCACAAAGCAGATCATTTCACATAATTTTTCAAGATTTACCTCTGAGGATGATGTAAGACCCCCACTAACAGTTCAACAGCTAGCGACGAAGCAATAGGAGCAAGACCTGGACGTGTAACAGTACATTGCTGGTCCAAGGTGCGGTTTGCAGTTGACTGCACAGAAAGCATAAGAGTTATTGCTGAGCTTAATAATTTTAAAACCGAGCATCAAATCTTTAGCATGCTAGAAAATTACATCGGTAGGAGCAACCACATCGTTGCAGAAGTAACAGCCCAATCTCTGCCCCTCATCTCTATTAATTAAGGCAAGATTGCCCATATCGGTTGATAAAGCATTTGCATCTTCAGCTTTTACATCATGGCTAGATCTGAAAGGACCAGGTCCATGTCGCATAACTAAGAAGCTATCAAACCCAAGAGCTGCAGTTATAGCAATCTGCAAACATATATATGCTATCTAAATAAGTAAATATTTAAGATGAATAATAAACAATTCATAACAATTGTAGGTGTTTATGATAAAATCCTCATTTATCTATTTGGCCAAGCAGATAAGATCAAGATGATTGACCTTGTTAGTATTTGCACAAAGAAGTGTAGGAAGCCATCGACTTTCCCTCGTATCAGTCAACAAAAAAATTGCATCATGTGAATGAATCAAATCATGCAGGCGTCTACAGTCATCAAGAACACTATCCTCTTCTTGGCTAGGAACTGGATGTCCAGGCATTGGTATAGCCATCACAACAGCTTCTGCTTCCTGAGAAACGGATGACAGAACAAAAGGAAAATTGTGAGTAAATGAAGGTTAATTTGTTTGGTTGACCCTTGCATATAGAGGTCTCTGGTTAAATTCATTACCACAGCTGGGAAAATCCGCTTGAGACTTTTAACTGCTGCTGTTGCTTTAAAATCACCTCCATTGAGACAGTCATCCAATGTATATAGGGACTGCCTCAACGGATTAGACATCGCCACTCTACCATTGTCAAGTAGTGTAATGTTCCGAACACCCCAAGCCTGAAATATATATGTTTTTCAATTACCATGAGGTAGAATCCAAAACTATGACTACAAGTTTCTGAACACTCACCATAAGCATGCGAGCAACCTGACATCCAAGTGTACCAGCCCCAAGGAGAAGACACTTGGTAGAAGATAATATATCTAGGTTCAGAGATGGCAGCTGACGCCATCTCATTAGTTTTAGATTCAAATCTGCCGCAGATACGGCCAACCTGTAAAATTGAGTCAAAAAGCTTAGTGTAAAAACAGAGTAAAAGTATTCAGGGCTACAAAGTGACTATACAGACAACATACATAGTTGGGTCCATGGACTTAGCAAGGATAATACTCCTAGATACTTTTCTTCCTTTGTTGTTAAGTTCCCATCCAACAGCATCAGGTATACGTTGATTTTCCTTCCATCCTGAGCAGATATCAGCAGTTATAAGATAACCCGGTGCACAAAAGCGGGGAAACATAATAAAAAATTTATTAACAAGAAGAAAACAGCTTGAACAAGCATTCCATCGCCTACTAAAAAGAGCCTCTAGGGACTAAACAGTGCACAAAAGCAGATTGAAACTGTCAGAGATAAACTATCAATCAGAAATGAGCAGTTACCCAATTTCTGCCGCTCTACCTTGTGGAACTGTAATTAAAGCTTCACCAACAAGGGACAAGCCCATATCTGCATAGCCGCGATTTTCTTTATAACATAAAAAGTGAACCGACTTGATATTCCATCTTGAAAAAATCAGTGCAAGGAAATTGCGAAGAGGCCAACCAGGATTATTTTGTAGATGACATGGATCATAGAAACCAAATAACAACTGCAAATAACAAGCGTAGTAGCTTAGAGAAAGAAGCATCCTTGGTACTGTAATTTGATAAGTTATTCTAGTAGTAAACCCAGTTTTTTAAAAAACATTTTGAGGCGTGCCTTTTAGGCTTTTTTAAAAAAAAAAGGCACTGAGGTGTAAGCCTCACTAGTTATTTGTGAGGCGTAAACCTAAACTAACTGAGGCATGCGTCTCTATACGGCACCTCAAAGGCATATTGAGATGTAAGCCTCAAATTGGGCTTCTTAATTCTGTAAAACCAACTTATAATTCCACTAGAATATCAAACACTCTATAAGCAGAAACCATTTTACTTTCCCAAGAAATTTGAAGGTTCATGAGAACAGACCTTTTGACCATCACCTTGGCAGGCTTCCCAGTCCTTTAGATGCCTAATAGTAGCGTGCGAATCTGCAGCAATACTAACCAAAAAGAATGGCACATCTGCAGCAGACTTGTATGGTTTAGGTTTTGCTTTAAAAAAGTGAAACCAAAAAAAAAGAAAAAAAAAAAAACATAAATCACCACTGAGAAATATACCGGCTGTTAAGCTTGAGTTACGCCACTCATTACAAGCTGCTGACACAGATTCTGCCTACGCATTGCAGAAATTTAAGTAACAATAATCTCGAAAAAAATAATAATTACTGTATTTCAAGCAAGAATCACAATTCCGAGTACCTCTTGTAAGCTAAACCATTGTGAAGCTGGCCTCAAATCAACTAAGGTTGCTGGAGGATCAAGCACCAGAGCAGGAAATGCAAACCAGTAACGAAAGCTCCATTTCTTTAAGTCAGAAAACGAAATAAGCAGGAACCTTGATAATACTCTACTGTCGTCTACAGCTTTACCAGAGTGAATGTCCTCCCAAATCTAAGCATCAAGAAGTACATTTGGCATGTGAGATTTCTATTGCGTTCAGTTAATAAAATTATGTATGCATAATCAAGCCAATTGATGTAAACTAACAAATATATAGCAGTAAACATACTAATGCATCCACAAAATTTCCATCTAAAGCACAAACAGTACAAATGGCTTACATATTAACACAACTAAACAATTTTAATGAGTTACCTTCTTTGCTTCTTCTTTTAGCAAGCTTAGTTTATCAATGGCATGGAAACTTTCCAGCGTATTTGTGTTGTACAGGATGCCCGGAACAGAGCATCTGTTGCGACTCCCATGACTGATCGCTGCCATTGATGATTGTTCATCTGAATCGGATGGCAGAGATTCCGTAATAACATTCAAATAATTTGACACTTGTGAATACGAGCAAGGTGCATAGAAACCTGCAACAAAATCGATTATAACTTAATTCGCATGATTTTTCTTTTTCATTCAACAAAATTTAAATTTTCGCGTCTCACTCATGCTACATTTGTCCACAAAATAAATTTGAAAGGCTTCAATTTTTCATTAATTTTTCTCTTAGAAACTAAAATTACCAAAATTGTTAAAACAACGTATTCAGATTCTGCCCATTCTCTTCATGGACACTTTTCAACTACTAAACAAAGGTTATAATTTGATAACTAAAAAGTAAATATAAAAAACATGAGCAAACAAAGAATTCACCATATTTTTCAAACAATTATAACAAAACTGATAAAATCAAGAACAAGACTTAACATTGAAACCTGAAAAAATAAAAATCTTTAATTTATAATCTAATTAAACGGATGCTAAGGAAGTATTAAAGTCAATTATGATGATAGTATCAAATAATGAAAATAATATAATTTGTACCGGTGATGGGAATTGGAGAGTCGTCGATGCCGAGCTTGTTGAGCTTCAAAGAAGACAATCTGTGCCAGAAACCCTCGTCGACGGAGCTCTGAAACGGTACGAATTGAAGTATAGATCCGCTTCCCTTTTCTGCCATGCTTTGTTTCTGATTTTGTTTTCTTCTCTGTTTTTCACATCTCAAGTAAAGTTAAAAAAAAAAAAAAAAAGATTGTTTAGACTTTAGATTTTAGAAGAATATAGTTTGAGATTTGAGAAGACATATCGTGTCGTGTTGGGTTCGGTTCGGTTAACATTTACGCCACGTCAGCATAGTCCTCTTCATTATTGCCACGCTGTCATGGTATCGCGTACTGATAATGGATTCGAATTAAGCTAGGATACAGGACGGACGTTGAATGTATCGATTCATTTTTTAATAAAATCGATAAATAAAAAACTGAAAAAATTCGGTTTATAAAAATATGAACCGATCCAATAAAATTTACAAATGTCAACTGACTAAAAACCAACTGGATTGGACCGATTCGGTTCGGTTCAGTTTTTTCGATTTTGGACATATTGGGCCAAATTTATGGACTTTAATTATTACACATGTTTTTATATTTTAATCATTTTGGACCTTCAACCAAATTAAATTATAGACTTGAACAAATTAAAAATACTAGTTTAAAATAATATTCAGTAAATATATATATATATATACGTATATTGTGACACACTTTTATAGTTTTATAGTTTCATGGACTATTGAACATTAAACTAGGGTTCTTTCTTATATAAGTTGAATATCCGTTTGGTTTTTCGGTTTGGGATACAAATCGGGAAAAAAACTGATCCAATTGGTTTTCAAAAATGAACTGAACTGAACCGATCACCATAAGAAAACCGGAAAAAAAATGATTGGATCGTTTCGGTTCAGTTTATTGGTTTTTTGCCCACTAGGATGTGTGAAATTGAATTCTGGTTAAGTTTATATATATATATATATATATATATAATTCTCTAGTCAGTATGGTCCTGAAATTTTTCGTTAGGTCCTTATAATTCCAATCATTTGGAATTAATGCAAGAAAATTTTACACTTTGAATTCTAAGGAATTGAAGAAAAATTTCAAGATCAATTTGACTAGAACTTAACCCCATATATATATATATATATATATGTTCAAGTTAATGCGCACTGATATAAATATAAGAGGATATTGAATGTGAACTAATAGTTTTACATATTTTAACTTAAGTGTGTATGCACTTGTCAAAACTAGGGTTCATATTCAATATCCTCATGAAGTTATATCAGTACACATTGACCAGATCGAGACCGTATATATATATATATATATATATATATATTTATAGTTAGTTAGTTAGTTAGTGCGACTCAAACTAAGCCACATTAGGCGATGATAGATTAATATTAAGTTTGGATGTGTGTTTTAACTGCACTTTTCCTAATTTTTCAAGTTTAAGGTGAGAAAACTAAATAAAATCACATGACAAAAATGTTATGTAAATTTTCCAATCAAGGAAATTACATGGAGAATTTAGAAGAAGAATGGAAAAATAAGCTCTTAGAAATAAGAAAATAAACAAGAGAAGAGGATATTTGGTTGCTTAAAGGCATCTCCAACCCTACATCAAAATAGAGCAAAAACTCAAAATAGGGCAAAACACTTACTCAAACCCAGCCGTAAAACTTGCGCCATTTTTGCTCTAGTGAACAATGTCAAGCAAAATCTAGCGTGACACTGTTCACCTGGCGCAAAAAAGACATATGTTTTTTTTTCTATCCCTAAACTTTTATAAAATCACAGTTTGACCATATTTATTAAAATCTATTCTGATTATATTATTTATTTAAAGGTTTTGTTTAATCACAATTTTACCCTTAATTTATTTCAATTTGGTCCTTTTTATTATTTAATGATTTTGTTTTGATTTATTATTATTGATATTAACATTTATAATAAACTAAAATGAAGTGTGCAATTCAAACTTTTTCATGCAATTTTTTTTAAAATAAATCACTTAATTCAACACAACGGAAATTAAAGCAAAATACATTAATTAATAAAAAAATACAAACTTCATAGTGATAAAATAAATCACCACTAATTGGTAGACACTAAAATCAATAGAGCATTTGTGGGATGTATATACTAATTTAGATAATTAAATGATGATCAATATGTACTTTTATTTTTATGCTTTTTCTTTTTTATTTTATAAAATGTAATGTTTAAGTTATTTTAATAATAAATGCAATATTTTACCTAATTAAATTAAATTTCTTTTAATGAATTAATTTCATAAATTATTATCGTATTGCAATATTATGTTAATTATGGGACGAAAAGTTAATTGTAGAGAAATATTAAAATAAAAATTATAAAAAAAAGGGAAAGAAAGGAAATATTTAATGTAAAATTTGGTGCAATAGGTTAGAGACGAAATAGTTAAATAGTGTGAAAGTTGTACTATTTTAATACAAAAGTTGCATCAAAAGGAGTTTTTGGGTTAGAGACGGTATAATAATTCGATGTTTCATTGAATTCAAAATGAGCCATTATAGGCTTACAAAAGGCAACATAACCTGATAACAAATATCCACCGTTAATAAACTAAACATCCACCGGTACAAAATAAGGAGCACTAACAATACTTGATAAAACAAACATAATGGGCTTATTTATACATCATATCTATTTATCTACTAAACTTTGCTCATTGGATTAACATATTTCATAAATTTTTTTATTTTATTTCATGGAACGTCACTAAAAGTAGGGATTCATACAGTCAAGATTATTATGCAATATTTCTCTCTAGTCTCTACACAAAAACTAAGAAAAATGAAAATCTTTTTATGATAAGAAAGAAAATAGTGCAATTTTCTTTCCACTTAATTGTTATCTTTGCATTCTTTACTAATTGGATAAATTTATGCCTCTTTGAGCAATGTTTAAAATTTAAATCACAAAATACCAGTTCTGTATTCAACTGGACATGGAAAGATTCGACTTATTCAAACATGTCTTCGAGTGTCACACAATATGATACCACAAATACATTTAGGTATTATTACACCCTTCATTCTACACATTCAAATTTATGATCACAGAGATACGACACCATTGATTGTACTCGCAGCAGCACAGTCATTATGTTTATTCGTGTAATACGGTGTATCTAAATATTATAGGAATATTGTAATTTCCTTGCAACAGGTTACAGGTTCATGCCTGCACATATACACACAGATTCGTTATAGAGAGATTAAGCACATTGTCACAGTAAGCACCGGAAAGATCTAATCTTTCATGAAGATGAGCTCGAGGATTCGAAAACGGAGATCCTCTGCCTCTTGTTCGGAAGTGTTGCTCGTGGTGAGTATTCGAGCAAGGGAGAAGCTTTATCAAGTACAGAACTCAGTGTCTGGTGAACAACACTTGCAAGAAGTTGGGATGCCTCGGCATTATCAATATTCCCTTCGTTGCAACCGGTGAAAACAAAAACGTTTTTCAACCGTTCCCCTAGCGTTGATATTTCCGCCTTGATTATCCTCAAAGGGAGAGCATCAAGAGCCTGTCTAAGATCAGACATCAGCTCAGGTCGGTACTCGCAACACAGAGAAGCCTTGAATAAGAAAGTTCCATCTCCTGATTCTTCATTATACGGTTCAACTTTCACTTCATCAGCATCAATTGGAATGAGAGAACCTTTTCCTGCCTCCATTGCATTCTTCTTCAGTTCTTTCACTTGGTTTATGACTTCAGCAAGCAAGGCGGCTTTGTCCATCTATCAACATCGATCAAACAAACAAGATAAAGGAGATCATTGAACTAGCCATCAACACATTTAATTTTTCGATGCATTAATGGTAAAACTAATTAAGAAAACTAAGTTACAACTCTTGATCAAAGCATGCTAATAACTAAGGATGCTGATAAATGCTGAATTAGTTAAGTTTTAAAGGAACTCTTAACACCGAATTATTCAAAACAATGAAGATCTCCAACTAGATTGATTTAACCATAGTTTTCCAACTAGATTCCCAAAGCTAGGACAAGTTAACTAAAATTTACGGTATCATAGACTCAAATGCAGCAAGCTGCTGAGGTGAATATATTGACTTAATCATATAACTAATAACTTGGTAGAAGAAATTCAGAATAAGAAAAGAGTTCTTTTAATAAAACGTAGAACAAGAACGAACAAAGTTGGCCTAGAAATTTGTTTGTTTCTATAATATATGATTAGTTGAAACAGACATCTAAACATATATAATAAACCAAGACATAGACATCTTGAGGGATCCATACGAGAAGAGCTGACATATATATATATATATAGAAGTAAGTAGTCACAGATCATCTCATGAGAATACATATTGTTTAACAACCGCATAATCATATAATTGATTGGTCGGTTGAATTAACTATATTAGGAGCCTTTGACACAATCAATAAATCAATGAAGATTACACACAAGCATCTATGTCAATATTAAAAAAAACATTAAAAAAAACACCAGAAGGCGGTTATCCAACCACAGAAGTAGTTGCTACACCAACTATATACACCGTCTCCTTTCATATACCCCTGTTTACTTACCCATAGGGATAGTTTATTGTGGGCATGTCCACTCATGTTGACAGCCTCCTCTTTTCTTTCTGTAAACTTCTAATTTATTTCAATCCAGATATCTCCTGTAGACAAGCTTGAATGAGTGATTTCAAAACATACACCAAATTCACTCACTCAGAAGTCAGAATCATGAACATCCAGCTGATAATGTGGAGAGCAATACAATACAGATCAGCTGCACTAGTTAATTACTTTAAGAATTTTAAGTTGGGACCGCGAAAGATGTTTTGATAAAAGTATTTTGTATCCATTTAACCATAATTACTAGATTATCAAATTCTGACTTTGTTATCATATGAAATAACTAATATATCTCCCAGTTGACTTTCGTACCTTCCAGATGAAGAGTTGACCCTAACACAAATAATGTCATACTAAACAATTATGTAATTTAATGTAAACAATGTGCATTAAGGGTCAATAATATGTTGCAGTTTTTGCATAACCATAAGAACTCGAGGTATATAACAATAATACCGAGCTTAACGAGACATAGTGGAATGCGGCTTCTCAGAAAATCCAAACAGGATAAAAATTTAGTTGAACAAGGTTAACAACAGCTTATGTTTTACATGGTTGCAGAATTTCTTAGATTATCATCAGCATGAAATCAAAGAGTATGCCGACATTCTAAAAAATTGAAGCGAAATTGAATAAGAACTCTCAAACAAAACATGTCATGTTTTGAATGTCTTAAGAAAAATGAGACATAGTTGCAGAATTTCTTAGATTATCACCAGCAAAAGATCAAAGAATATGCCGACATTCTAAAAAAATTGAAGCGAAATTGGAATAAGTTCTCAAACACAACATGTCATGTTTTGAATGTCTTTTGAGAAATGAAGTCCTTACCTTAAACACAACATGTCATATGATGAGGTATATTATCTTTTCTTAATGGGATTAAGCAATGAAAAGAATAAAAGGTATCATGTTCTTTTTCTGTCCTAACTTTTCTTAGCAACCAAACATGATTTCCAAACACAAAAGCTTAATTGCTGAGTCAAATTCAGTATCAGCAGCAAACCATCCCTACAATTCAAAGAATGCTTAAAAGGCAACAAAATTCTAAAACATCAACAAATAGTCAAATACTCACAAAACCAGTTTCAATAAAGGCCTTTAAAACAATTAAATGATTAAACAAAATAACATAAATCAACTAAAACTGATTAAAAACCTACATGGAAGAGAAAATAACCTTTGTAGTGCAAGGCACGAGACCACGAAGTGTATCAAGATGAGCATTGATTCTCTCTCTCCTTCTCCTCTCTGCTTCACTGTGACTTTTCAAAGCAGCCATGGCTTTGGCCTCTGAAGCACCCTTTTTCACCGCCCTAACAGGCGCTTTAACAAGCTCTCCTCTCTGACTATCCAAAACCAGAGACTGTGACACAGACCCACTTCGCAAAACCCCATTAAAACCATCTAAAAAGGAGAAATCAGAGTTGGATTTAAAAGAAGAATAAGCAGCCATTCAAAGTAGTAGTGTTGACTGTTGAGTGTTGTTCGTTGTGTTTAGGACCCAGAAATGTAAAAGAAGAGTAGACCAGGAGGACGAATTGTGGGGGCAAACCAAAAAGAGAGCTTTTGAGATGGGAATTTTTGCAAGTTACAGACTTTGATGTTGTTAATGACACTTCTTCTTCTGATGGCAGTATCTTCCATTACGAAAAATAAATTACAAGTTTTTGAGGTATAAGAGAGAAGAGATTAGTGTAAAAACATCCACATTTTCCTCTTGAAGCTCTTGAATTCCAGCATTTTCCACTTCTCTTTGAAGACAGTGAGATTCTTTGGTGTTTAAAAGAGAGAGAGAGAGAGAGAGAGAGAGAGAGATACCTTAAAGTATGCAACTTTGGGATTCCAATGAATCAATGAATATTCATGGCAAAAAAGAGAGAATATTAAGGTGGGTCAAAGGAGATTTGCAGGGAGCTTTTGGAAGAGAGTGATGATCAAAAAATGGCTTCTTTTTTTTTAATAGAGATTGAGACTCCAAAGGTGGTATATTATTTATACAAGTGATTTTCAACTTAAATGCTATATATAATACAAACTTGGATGAAGAAGTCAAAGGACTAAATCAACCATTTTCAAAGGACACATATCATATAATTACAAGCTTGTTCATTCAAGTAAAACATATATTATCTTATCAATGCACACCAAGTTTTAGTTGTGAGATTCGGAATATTTTCGTCTTATCATTCATAATAATCGCTACAAAATAAATTATTAGATCAGATTATCAATGATTTTATATGAAAATTACGCGTAATCATAATAAGATTCTTTCTTTTATAAAAAAATAATTAAGTAGAGAAAATAAACATAGAATTTATGGTAAATTGTGCAATTTTACTCTATATTTTAATAAAAAGTATAATATTCAAGAAATAACTTTAATTATAAAGAAATCAAAATTAGATTCAATAGATAACTTTTAAAGGAAGAAATTGTATCACATCTTACGATTATGATTAGTTGCCTAAATATCACGTAACTAATGATTTTCAACCTATCACTTATGACTTTATGATTGATAGATCTATTATGGGGACATTTCATTCGAATTTTTCTCATATGATGGAGCATTTAAATTATTGGATGAATCATTTAAATTTTGTTGAATTTTGTCCTTTCTTGATCTAGACAGCTAGTATATGGTGCTGAATCCACACTGATACTTTGTGATGTGAGATGTTTTTTTTATTATTATTATTATTAAGAAATAAAAATCATCTATACAAATGATAATTGAAGTCAAATAATTAAAAATAAAGCAAGTATATAGAGAAATACTAGATCATTAAAGAAAAGTATTGTACTATATATTATGAAGTGATAGTATTAGTTTTATAGGAAATTAAATAAGACCCAACTGAATAAAACTATAAATTAGATTAATAAATACATTAGTTTCTGATTAAAAAGTTTACATTTGATCACATGTATAGTCATAAAAAATATAAAATAATATCTTCAAATTTTCTACAATGTTCTTTTTAAAAGAAAAATTCTACAATGTTGAAGTATAAGATTAGTCAAACTTTTATATTAATAAAGTAAAATGTTTCTTTTCATAATTAATGGTGTGAAAAAAGAGATATTTAAAATCTTATAAATACATTGAACCGTTAAAAAAAGAAAATACGATGTATTAATCAATAGTATAAGTTTTTGGTGTAATAACGAAATTTGATATGAAAAATATATTAGGATCTGTTGAGATCAAATATATAATAAGATTTAAATTCTCGACAAACGTAAGAGGTAAGCAGCACACCGCTTTTTAGCCGAGGGAGGATGTATCTCTACAATGCTCTTAAAACCACAATTATTCATCCAATTATCACTTGGTCTCTACCAAGAGGGCAAATTCATTTGATTGGAAATCTTTTTCAACTGTGTATTGATTTGGATCTCTAAACATCTTCACAATTGTTTAGTCATTATAATAATGAGTCTATTTTTTATTTTTTTTTATTTTTTTTTTGACAATAATAGTATGTCTACTTGAGTGTGACCAAAAGACAAAAAAATATTTAGAGGTCAAGAAAAGCTGCTAGTTTTGTTAGGGCCAATATATATGTTGTCTTCTACAACTTTTCATTGACATCAAAGATTCCAACTGTATATTAAAAACATCAAGAACAAAAACAAAACTTTGCTTCTACAAATGCCCAATTTATTAATTATAAGACTTGCTTTTGATAGGCCACCAAGGTCTTGCTTTGTCACCTAACCTTGAAGTGGTCATTAATTTCCAATAATGGCACTTTCTCTTCTAAAAAAATTAGGGTTTTTGATTTTTTAAATCAAGATGTTTGTCTATATTCAACTCATTGAAGATAAGACCAAACTAAATTTATATTTAATGGTGAGTTTTTTTTTTTTTTTTTTTTTTCTCTCTCTCTCTCAAAGTCTGTTTACATGTCACCCACTTTTGTATTGGTTATTTGGTTAGGCCATTGTTAATTTATTGATTTTACTTCAAATGACATATTAATCATCTAAGTTGTTTTCATGTCTATTTAAAAAAAAAAAAAATGGATCTAGACACCAAATGGGGTGGTCCGATAGATATGTTGATATTAAACGATATATGAGTGGTTCAAAAATCTAATCTTATAAATCGGAGATATCTACTTTCACAATTACGAGGAAGAAAACTCTCGATACAAATATATAATTCCATATAGTGAGACTTGAAAGCCCACACAAATATGGAAAGAAGTATTGGTTAGGCCATTGTTCATTGATTTTACTTCATTGACATGCATGTTGATCATCTCAATTATTTCTACATGTTTGTTAAGACCTATCGAGATTAAACAATATTTGAGCGGTCAAGAGATATCTAAAGACCCTTGTAGATTACAATACATTATAACAATAATATAATATATATAATTCTTTTACAATACAAGAAGGACTTCTACTTCTAAATGCTTTTTATAGGAATACAGAATACTATTATATATTATAATGATTTAGGATATAATTAGCAGTGTTGTTATGCTAATCACCTTAGCCAGGTAATGCTATGTGAATTCTCAGTTTCTACTAAGAATTCAATCGATTCTTTACACTAAAAAACTAGATTTAATTTATTCAATTAAACATTATAAAATTAATTAAAAAGTAGATTTATTCATTATTTTGGTAAGACTTTCGAGTTTGTCAATACAGTCATTCTTTTTTATAATATTGGAAATATTATCAAAATAATGTGTTACTCACTTCTTTGGATTTAAAAATATTACGCTCTCTGTCTTCCACATACCAAATATTAATCACAATAATATAATGGAGTTGATGTAAATCAAAGAAAATGATTTTCATGCCACTTCAAATAAAGCTTTGATATTCATCAATGGTCTGCTTCGTCTCATCCAACTGGGAAGAGACAGATTTAATTCTACCTTTTATTGGCAACCAAACAACTAACGTCTTTCATTAAAAGTTCTATTTATAAAAGGTTTACTTTAAAAGATCTATTTGAAGAAGATCTTCTAAACGGATTATTAGTGCTTATTTGGTTGAGCATTTTACTGTCTGAAAAGGTCTACAAACGTTTATTTAACGTCTATTTGAGTTTTTTTTAGAGTTGTTTGGTTGAGTTTTTGAGATTGTTTATTTTAAATTGAGTAAAGGCCAGTAGAGTTTGAACCTCTATTAGATAAAAGCTCATGGGGAGGTACTTCTTCAAATATATTTTTTTTATAAATAAAAAAAAAAAAAAATCTACCAACCCAACAACCATAATTTTTTTTCTTCAAAAAATCTATTTCTAATAGATCTACTATAAATATATCTTTTACCGGTAGAGATTTTTCAGAAACTCAATCTTCCTGAACTCTTGAACTCCGTGTGGACCATGTCTACCTAGACTTTTACGAAAATGCATGTTATATATCTGTTTGGTCTCTCTGATTAATTCAAGCACAACGTCAAGCATATTGAAAACGTTAACAAGAGATTGCGGTACTGTGGATTCATGTGACATTGATGACGGACCGTGCTTTTGACTCATTGAAACCATGGCCTCAAAAACTGTGGCTAATTTTCTAGTAAAAATGGATTTTAAGGGTTCAGCTACTATACAGGATTGTATGGTTGTTGGATTAATTTATACTCTTTAATTAAGACTTTTAAAAGTAATAAAAATTAAAACAGAAAATAATTAATCAACTCTTTCATATAGTTACCTATTAACAATACATTTGAGCTAAATCTGAAATATCACTTGTATTAAACACTAAACAGTATCCAGTACGGCGTTTTGGTTCAAAACAAACGTGTACAACTTCCATAGTTTCACTTGATTTCCACCTGGACCACGTAAGAGTGATCAAACTAAACCGATAATTTCCATTAAAAGAAAAAAAATAATTGTTTGTCTACAATCGACGAGAATAATCTCACATTGCATGTTGTTATTTGTGGAGTTCTTGAACATGGATCTACGTTTGTTTGGACTTTGGAGCAGAGATTATGGTTGGGTATTCTATGATTTTCTTAACAATACCGTACTTACTCATAAACTAATAATATAGTTGAATATAATCTTAATTATTAATTTTATTATTCCGTAAATTATATCATAATTTAATTAAAGTAAAATTGATATTAGCATGTTTTCAAAAAAAAAAAAAAAATGATATTATCCCACAGTTAATGATTAATCTCATCAGGTTTTATCAGACCTCTAACTCGAATGGCGTGACTGATGCAATATTCAACAATGTATTTCTTGCCTTGAAACCTTTTTCCAATTGATTCCCAATCCTATGGAAGTAGCAGTTTGATAAACGGGCAGCTCAACATAATTTGAGGCTTTAAAGGTGAAAAAAAAAAAAAAAAAGCTTCAATTTTATATATATAATAAAATTAAAAAATAGAACGTGATTAGAAATATCCAACTAAATTTAGGAGATTGTAATTGATTTTTTTTTTCTTGCAATATTATCTCTTAATTAATAAGACAAACAACAAAAAATAGTAAGTAGTAATTATATTAAAATTAACCACTTGATTTATCATGGAATTAGAAAAAATTAAATTAGAAAAAAAAGATCTGTAGACTTGTAGTTATACTTAAATTGTTGAAGATAAATGAGAATGATTTGTTTTTATTTTATTATTATTATTGATACTCAATTGACGATTAGTTATTAAATAAATAATTATTAATATGCTCCAACTTTTTAGGTACATTTCCATATAACTAAATAATAATAATAACAAAAAAAAAAAAAAAAAGAAGACCCTTCAACATATTATTATTATTATTATTTTAACAATATCTTTATAATTTATAAATAAATTAGGTTCTTAATTTTTTGCCTTTTTCTAAGACCCTAAACCTATGCTTTGTTTGCTTTGTACAAGAGCCGGCACTCACAAACATCACAAACACAGATGACTTTCTTAAACCTAGGATAGATGGATACTTAGAAAACAGAGGAATACATAGACTCAAATGAACAATACAAAGAAACTGAAAAAATCTATAGAGCTAAGACTAAATTAGAAAAATGGAGAAAAGAAGCCGAAGCTAAATACATTATAGTTTAGTGAATGGAAACACATATTTAATAAATGGGAAGGAAAGATATTATTTTTGTTTGGTCACGTGAGATGACCCCGTATTGCATCCCAATGGCCATCTCGAAGTACTAATTTGTTTAATTTAATTGATAAAAGCCAAGTTAACTTCAACAAAAAATAAAAATAAAAATAAAAATCTAAAACATAGGCTAGTGTTCAGTGTCTGATAATTTATTTATTAAATACGATTTTGTTTTCCTCTGAAATACTTGTCACGTGCTTTGGCTCTAATGATAATGCACGGTGACGGGGCAGAACTTCCAGATTTTGTTTAATAAAATCAATATTAAAATTACAAAATTAAAAATTAATTAATACATATTAACATCTATGTTGTACATCACATTTTCTCCAACTAAAATCTTAATTATAAAATTATAAATAAAATTGAGCTAAACTTAATTTAAATTTTAAAGAGAGAAACAATTAAATTTTTAGTTTCCAAAACTTTAGTCGTTATATATATATATAGGAGAAGAGCGGGATTTATATATATATATGAGAAGAACCTGGATAAATCCCGCTGCACCTAAGATTTAGTTTATATATATATATATATATATATATATTCATATGCCATTATTAAACAGACTCTAAAAGATTCTACTGAAATTCAGGGATCAATGCTTATTGACATGGCAGAATCCTAAGCTATCCGGTCTGACAAGAATAACTACCTTTGCTGATGTGGTTAGCAGACTGAGATCTAGAGCTGTGACTTGGATTGACCACAACACTCAAGTAACATGACCCTGTTGTTGTGCACTTGCAATAACAATTATGAATTTTATTTATTTATTTATTTATTTTATTTTTTTAACAAAAAGAAATTGGCTCAATAGCTTATATATCTCTCATATCGACACTATAATATCATGGTTTCATGTCATACTCCCTTCCACAAACCCAAGTTAAAGAAAAGTATTGTTATTTTATTTTGATTATAAATATATACATATATATATATATATATATATATCTATTTGGATTCTCCTCAAGATTAACATCGAAGGACTAGTAAACACTCTTGTAACTATAAAAGATTTGTGAAGTAGTATGGCCCTTGAAACAGATCAAATGAAACATTTATAGAAATCAAATAATATGCATTTACTCATAGTATAAATGGTTTGAGTATCACATTATCAATAAACTCATAAAGTCTGAGGATACCTCTCTTCTACTATGAGAGTTGTTTTTCGAACAATACTTTTAGCCATTGATTTTTGTCAAGTCTCAACAGTTTTTTATTCAAAAAAGAAAAAGAAAAAGTAATATAAATTTTATAAAATATAAGAGAGAATATTAATTTATTATTCGTGATACTAATTTTATAGAATCCTATTTATAGACATAGAATATTACATCAAATGTAAATATAAAATAATATGAAGAAAAAAAAATTCAATACAAAAGGTAACCATATAAAAGCTTTTATATATAGTAGATAAAATTTGGGAAAATCAAATATTGTACATTTCCCTTCAAACTCAAGGTGGCAAAGCAAAGCATACTTGAGTTTGCAAATGAAGCCTTGCAGGCATGATGATAGGTTCGAAGGTGATCCAAAATGATAATCAACTCCAGAGTTGATTTAGGATGTTGGTTGAACCGAATGAGATCTGAGTTAAAAATGAATCCAAAGGTGATTCGGAAAGATAATCGAGTCCGAAGGTGATTGGAGTTGGGATGTCTAGACTAGCATTATTCGAAAAGTAATGACGATATTTAAGTATTAATCTATTAAAGTAGTTAAAGGGTTAAACTATTGTACTTTTTCTATTTTCTTTCAAAAAAACCATTGTAATTTTGCTAAAAGATAAATAAAACAAATAATTAAATGACGTCGTTTTTCCCCACTTATTAAAAATCAGTTGAATATTTTAAAAATTGCGAGAAATAATTAAAGCGCGAAGATGATCTAAATTATCAAGAATTCAAGATATCTATACTAGCAATACTCAAAAAAGAAAAGCAATAATCGAAAAGAAACGAAGGTACTTTATTTATTAAATTATGGGGAAATTTCATTAAAGTATTTACTTTTTGGTGAAATGTCACATTTTTAACGTTTTTGTTATATTAGTAACTTTAATTCCAATTTTTTCCAAAATATATCACTTTAATTCTTTCGCCAATCAAATGTTAGTCAAACTTAACAGAACTAGGGTCATTTTAATCGTTTGCATAACAACACATGGCAACTAAATTAAAAAAAAATTAAATAAATATCGATCAACGGTTGGGATGCATCTCTGGATCTCTACCAGCGATGGAGATCTAGAGAGGGATCTCCATCGCCGAGGCAATGGACTTCTGTCGAACAATCTCTATCGCCTAGCCGATGAAGGTCCATCGAAGGATCTCTATTGTTGGATCGATCTAGTTTCAACGGTGGAGATCTATTGTATTCATTTTTTTTTAAAAAAAATAATTATCATTTTTATTATGTTAATTGTTTTTTTTTTTCATTTAAAAAATTGTGTTTTTAAAGTATTTTAACAATTATTTTTTAAAAATCTTTTAATTAATATTTTATATGATTTTTTGTTTTTAAAATTATATTTTTTTTAGAAAAATAATTTTTGGTTTATTGACCGAAATAATTTTTTGTTGTTAATTTAATTTTTATAAATTATTTTAATATTAAATCTTAAAAGTATTTGAGAAAAATTCAGAAAAGTAAAAATGTAATAACAAAAACATTTTAAGGGCAAAGTTGACTTTTTAACATGTATTATATATTAACAAGGGAAATTTTGTACGTGTGTGTGTGTATATATATATATATATAGTTTTTCTCTCATCAAGACCGAATTGAACTTTTAAGATTATGACACGAGACTTGTGAGTCATTGATTAAGTTTAAGAAGGCTTTGATTAAGCTGAAATATGTGAATTTAATGGTTGATATTTGTGGAACTGATATAAATAAAATCAATTCGTCATGAAGAGAGAAAAACCGTATGTATATCAATTTTTCTCTTCTGAGGGCCGAACTGAACTTTTAAGATTATGACGAGACTTTTCAGTAATTGATTAAGTTTAAGAAGACTTTGACTCAGCTGAAATATGTGAATTTAATGGTTGATATTTGTGGAACTGATATAAATAAAATCAATTCGTCATGAAGAGAGAAAAACCGTATGTATATCAATTTTTCTCTTCTGAGGGCCGAACTGAACTTTTAAGATTATGACGAGACTTTTCAGTAATTGATTAAGTTTAAGAAGACTTTGACTCAGCTGAAATATGTGAATTTAATGGTTGATATTTGTGGAACTGATATAAATAAAATCAATTCGTCATGAGGAGAGAAAGATTGTATGTATATCAAGTTTTCTCTCCCGATGACCGAACTAAACTTTTAAAATTAGGACGAGACTTGTGAGTTATTGATTAAGTTTAAAAAGATTTTGATTAAGCTGAAGTATGTAAATCTAATGGTTGATATTTTTAGAACTGATATAAATAAAATCAGTTCTTCCTAAGGAAAGAAAGATCGTGTATGTATATCAGTTTTTCTCTCATGATGATCAAATTGAACTTTTAAGATTATGACGAGATTTGTGAGTTACTGATTAAGTTTAGTAAGACTTTGAGTAAGCTAAATCATGTGAATCTAATTGTTGATATCTATGGAACTGATATAAATAAAATCACAAGTGACCGTTTAGTTTTTTGGTCAAAGGCACAAATGTGATGTATTTTTAAAAAAGTAGGGATTAAAGTTACTAACATTGAAAGGAAATTTAAATATGTGACATTTTAAATAAAATAGGGGCTTTAATGAAATTTCCCCTTAAATTATTAAACTAGTTCATGTGTTAGTACTACTGTATTTTCGGTAAGAAAAAACGACGCCGTTTCTGCCCTTCGTGTGTCGTGTGAGTCTCGTGTCTGCTTAAACCTCGATGCTTTTTTCCACTTTAAAAGCCTAAAGAGTCCCAGTGTCCCACTCTCACTATCTGCGTTTCTCACACAACAACAAAAATGGCCGCCACTTCGTTCGCAGCTTCAGGCTCTATCTCACTTGCTCAACACAAATCCAAAGCATTCGATTTCAAGCAAGCGTCTTTATCACCGTCGATATCATCTTTCTCGCCGACGTTGAAGCCTCTGATCGCCCGTGTCCCCACCAACAATGTATCATCCAACGGCCGATCCTCTCTCTCCGTCAAAATGGTCTCCTTCTCCTCCGTCACTCCCACGACTTCGCTTGACTTCGACACCGAAGTCTTCAAGAAGGAGAAGATCTCTCTCGCCGGTCACGATGAGGTACTATTACTATCACTTTCACGGCTCCAACATAAAAAAAATTCGAAGTTATGCATTTTTCTTTAGTCAATCGCACGACGTCGTTTTAAGTATATTCTACTTTTGCTGTTGTTGTTGTTGTTCTGTTATGTAGTATATTGTGAGAGGAGGCAGAGATTTGTTCCATTTGCTGCCAGATGCTTTCAAGGGTATTAAGCAAATTGGAGTGATTGGTTGGGGTTCTCAGGTTTAAATTTCTCTTTCTTTCTTTCATTTATTTATTTATTTTGTACATAAAAAATATGATTTTTGGTTCTTGTTATGAATTTATATTTATTATTAGATTTATATATAATCTTTGTAGGGGCCAGCCCAAGCACAGAATTTGAGGGATTCTCTTGCCGAGGCTAAATCTGATGTTGTAGTTAAGGCAAGTTCTGTTTGATTAATCTGATATTTTAGTGCTTTAAAATTTGAAGAAGTTGATTGTTCTTGTGATTGATGGGTTAATGATGGAATGGAAAGATAATTCAGTTGTGGTTGTTGTGTGCATTGCAGATTGGGTTGAGGAAAGGCTCGCGCTCTTTCGCTGAAGCTCGTGCTGCTGGTTTCACTGAAGAGAGTGGTACTCTAGGAGATATATATGAAACTATTTCAGGAAGTGATCTTGTGTTGTTATTGATTTCCGATGCTGCACAGGTTGGTAGAATCTTGATCATTTATAGTAGTACTGTTGTTGTAAAAAAATGCTTAGTATAGCAAATGAATATTTATAGTTGTAGTAGTTGCATGTTTGAGTGGTAGCTGTAATGGTGGTGCAGCAACAGCTGTGATTTGTAGTAGTGTTAATTGTTATTGAAGTTGAGTAACCCCTCATTTCAGTAACTATTCAATCTTGTTTAGTGATACCTAATATACTCAACTAGGTATGCTCTGCTCTTTATGTTGGTTTGATAAGTTCTCAAACCATCAGTATGGAGCTGGAATAAAGTCTTCAATTCCAGTTTCTCTGTTTGGTTACTTTATATGAATGTAGTTAAATCTTTAACATGAGTATATATTGTAAAAGACATTTTGAAGAATATGCCTGTAATCATTCTGAATTCCAATGCAATTAGATTTTGCTGTAACTTAACAACATAACACAAGGTTTTGCAATCTCACAGAGATTATGGATCTTGATTCTTGAGTTCACCTTGTCAGCTGACTTAATTCCAAAAACCTCTTCTTTAACTATGCAACATAACAAGAATAGACAAGGTCCTTTATGTGCATTTATTTTAATCTAATATCCCAAATGTTGACAACATCTCAACTTCCGCAAGTTCTTAAGGAAACTATGTGGAAATATTTGGCAATAGATGTTGTATAGTTATTCTTCCTTCACCTTCTGTTCAGATGTATTCCCTTTGATGTGAATTCTTTGAGGATGCAACATTGCATGCTCTACATAGTTGAGATCAATTTTACTTTGCTTTTAGTTATATATCGGATAATTTGTGTGTTTGTACTTTGTACTCGTGCCACTGAGGCATGTTTGATTCTAATACTTCATTATTTGCAGTTATTCTTTTTGTGGTGGCACTTATTTTCATCTATGAATTGCAGGCAGATAATTATGAGAAGATATTCTCTCACATGAAACCAAACAGCATCCTTGGCCTTTCCCATGGGTTTCTTCTTGGTCATTTGCAATCCATAGGGATTGATTTTCCAAAGAACATGAGCGTTATTGCTGTTTGCCCCAAGGGGATGGGGCCTTCTGTTAGGAGACTCTATGTTCAGGGTAAAGAGATAAATGGAGCTGGAATTAATGCCAGTTTTGCTGTACATCAGGTTTGTCCTTCTCTCTCCATTACTTAATTCATTTTTGTCATAAAATACTGGGGTAATATTGGAATTTGTGCCTTAGGAGACAAACTGAATGTTTATTCTCTTGTTTCTTGAGCAGGATGTTGATGGTAGGGCTACAGATGTTGCCTTGGGATGGTCGATTGCCCTCGGTTCTCCTTTTACCTTCGCCACCACATTGGAGCAGGAGTACAAGAGTGACATTTTTGGGGAGCGGGGTAATCTCAGTAGTTTATTTGATTTTTCAAAATGTTTTCTTGTTTACTTTATAACTTTTATGGCTTACAGCATCTCATTATGCCTTTATTCTCTCTTGTAGGCATATTACTTGGTGCTGTTCATGGAGTTGTGGAGTGCTTGTTCAGAAAGTATACTGAGAACGGAATGAGTGAAGATTTGGCTTACAAGAATACCGTTGAGTGCATAACAGGAATTGTATCCAAGACCATCTCAACAAAGGTTGTTTTTATCTTTAGATTCTGTGTGTGATGTTTTTTATTTTCTTTTGGTTGGACAATACACTCATTCTGGACTCTGCTTTTGGTCTATTCTTATGTGCTTTTATAGGGTATGTTAGCCGTGTATGACTCGTTGTCTGAGGATGGCAAAAAGGAATTTGCAGCTGCATATAGTGCCTCATACTATCCCTGTATGGACATCTTGTATGAGTGTTATGAAGATGTTGCCACTGGGAGTGAAATTCGCTCTGTAGTGTTGGCTGGACGAAGGTTTTATGTAAGTTGATATCATGTTATGTGGATCTCTTATGATTTTTATAATTATTAAAGTGAGTCATTAGTATCACAATTGTTGCGGGGTGGTTCATTGAGCTCTTTTTTAACAGGAAAAGGAGGGTCTACCAGCTTTCCCAATGGGTAAAATAGATCAAACTCGGATGTGGAAAGTCGGTGAGCGTGTTCGTGCAACACGCCCGAAAGGCGACTTGGGTCCATTGTATCCTTTCACTGCTGGGGTTTTCGTGGCACTTATGATGGCCCAGGTATTAAAGTCTATCATTATTCTTTGATCAGTCTTCACATTTCTACTCAATGGTTGGTGTTGCTCCAATGTGGATATTACGTGCTCATTTTTGTGCTTATACATACCATTTATTTTTGAAAAATTCTAGATTGAGGTCTTGAGGAAGAAGGGGCACTCATACTCAGAAATCATCAACGAGAGTTTGATAGAAGCAGTGGATTCTTTGAACCCATTTATGCATGCCCGAGGAGTCTCATTCATGGTTGATAACTGTTCCACAACTGCAAGATTGGGATCACGGAAGTGGGCCCCACGGTTTGATTACGTCCTTACCCAACAAGCTTTGGTAGCAGTAGATGCCGGTGCTCCCATCAACCAGGACCTCATGAGCAACTTCGTATCCGATCCTGTTCATAAAGCCATCGATGTTTGTGCTCAGTTGAGACCAACTGTTGACATCTCAGTGCCTGCAGATGCTGATTTTGTTCGCCCAGAGTTGCGTCAATCCCAATAGTTAGATTTGGAGAGATGCAGAACAGATTTTATGAGGTCCGAGAGCTAGAGAATTTCCTCTTAGGTAGAGTCCTTGATATCTCAGAAGTTTTATAGTCTCATCATTACAATAATATTATCGAGTCATGTCTTTTGTTATGTGTTTCCAGAACGAGGATCTCATAATTGCAATAGTATCGTCTAGTCGTGTCTCTTGTTATGTGTTCAGCAGAGGGATTGTCCTTTCAATTTGATACTCTGTTTCTTCTAGTTTTCTGAAAATTATGTATGAATTTAGCCAACATTGGATGTTTTTAGCTTCAATTATGTTTTCGGGTTCATTTCATCATTTGCCTTTAGATTATTGAAACTGTCATTTTCTTGAAAATGAAAAAAGAAATTGAATATATCTGCTGCAGTGCTGCACTGTGAGAGAAGTTGTACTTAACTGGCTCTCCGACGTAGCAAGAAAATAAGTGTGATTTGGACTGGCCGTCCCATTTATATTGGGGTTTATGACATGATTTAGTCATAATCAACAATTTCCATTACGCTAAGTTTCTTATATAAAATTCTTTTTATATTTGTCAACGTATAAGGTATAAGATTGGATGGCATCACCTTGCTCGGGTACTCAAGTGCCAAGGCTAGTCGACGAGATGATATTGGCCTGATGTATCCCTCGCATCACATCTACAGAACGAGTTGTGGATTCGAGTCGTGTCCTTTTTACTCAAACCTTGAATGAGCCGCGTCCCCTTTTCTCAAAACTTGAATTTATCTCAAAATATGAATAGAGTAAATAATATTTTGTAAATAATTGCACCAAAACAAATGAAAACAGAGTCATCTCCGGGATGATGCTGCAATCTAGTCGACAGTGCGGTGCCATGGTAGCCGGTTGCTGATGACCGGATGGCAACGTCGGGGTGGCTGATTCTGTTGGTTAGGGCGTGGAGTATAAAATTTGGAGGGGTTTGTGTTCCGTGATATCATTAAGGCACATATACATAATTTTGGGTCATTTTCGCTAAACTGTAGAATATAGCAAAAACAAACAAACTAAATACTATTACGTTTAAAAAAAAAAAAAAAAAACTATATAAATGAAGCATTAGAAAGTAAAATGATCAGAAGATCATTTGGGGCACGTAAGTAAAATGAGAAGTTTGTTTATTACACATTAGAAATTACTGAAATCCACCTGGATTTTGCTTGTAGGACTGGAAATAGTCGGTGTGTCAATGAATTTGCATTGCAGACCACCTGACCAATGATGGAGTTTACAGTCTCCAGAATTGGTTTATAAAAGCCTCTCACATTTTTCATTCTTCTGTGCATATATACATACATACATACATATATATATACCGTATACGTTCTTCAAATAACAAAATATGTATACGTACTTGCAGTTTCATCTATCAGGATTGCAGTTTCGTCCACTGACTATGGCCTCACAGTCACAGCTATTGGTTTTTCATTCCATTCTTTACTTTCAAGTATTCAAGTTTCAACTCTAGCTATGTTCAGGTTGGTCATTCTCAAAACTTGCTTATGATTTAACATTATATTCTCATATAATCTAAGTTTCTTAGCGTAAATGTATCTTTAAGTCATGTGATTGTATAAAATCGAACGATAGATTAGATAGATAAGGATTCATCTCTCCATTTGCTGATTTAATAGTACTTGTATGTATGAACTCTCTTGATGAGGATGTGAGTTCAAAGAAGAGACAGTAAGAACCCATATTATTAGCTTGCTGTGACTCCATCTTCATCTACAGCTATCACAAGTCCAAAGAGAACAAACAATAAGAAGCTATATGATCTTGAATTTGTGAGAGCCAGCCAAATCAATGGTTTGTGGAATCCCCTTCACAATTATCACATTAGTTAGGTTTGTGAATAACCTGATGTCAGGCTAATGTAAACTTGAACTCAATACCCTTTCTCATAACTACACCCCAATTACAAACCATTTGAAAAACCATCGGAATGGCCACCCCGACCCGATGGTTTTTTAATATGTCCGAATTTTTTTTGTGGTTAATTTTATTTTTTCTATTTATGTTCTTTGAAATAATGAATATTTTAATGATTGATAATATTTGTTTAATTATTTTTCAGGATTGACGATGAAGAATATGCATTTGGCTTTGAATTGGAGTGGAGAATGGAAAAATCATCATGGTGAGTATTGGTATGAAGGTCGTTTGCTTTTTTAAGGGATTCAAATTTTGATCAATTGTTAGATAAGGCGTAAAATGTAACCGGAATTATGATCAGTCGATACTGTAAAAATTTAGACTTAGTACATTATTTACAAAATTTTGACAAGGTATCTTTTGTATTTACAACAAATCCATATCTTTTCCGATCCCTGCAAATATATCACTTCTAATAGCCAAACAATAGTCTCTACACCGTTCACACAAATCACAACAACATATAAATATGGTTTTTAACTAGGCAAAAATCCATCGAGTCACTCCAACCCAACGAAAAAAATCATCGGGTCAGCTTGACTTAATACTTTTTTTCATCGGGGTTGGGGTCGGGTCGGCCTGAATTCTCCTAGAAAAAACAAAAGATTAGAAACTTAAATATAAGCAAACTTTACTGCTGAATTTTTTTTATTGATATCTATAAATAAGAGATACATCAAACATAAATATATTAACACTTCCAGACTGTACATTTAATCCCTCTCTCTCTCTTTTTATTTTTTTGGCAATAGAAAGAAAGGTTAACTTAAAAGTACATGATATTGACATTTGTTTTATGAAACACCATTCACTTAAAGTAGATGATATTGATATATCATATATACAAATTATCTACATGACCCTGAACCCAGATATCCACTTTTCTTCATGCAGTTGGATAAGAAGCCATCATGGCAATCCCGCAGAGGCCTTCGCTTGATTTAGTTTCTCTCTGGATCTTCATATACCCATTTTCGCCCCATCCGGTTCCCCAAGAATTCTTAATCAGCCAATACTTAGTTCCATCGGTATTAGTACCATATCCGATGGCTGTAACAGCATGGTCTAAATATGTGCCACAATCGCCAGTGAAGACACCGGTTGAGTAAAACTGGAAATTGAAACCACTACCTTCAATTCCCACAGAAACTGGTTGGCTTGCCACGGCTTGCAACAAGGCCTTCTCGTTATTGGCTGGCACCTTTTTGTACCCGGTTATTGTGGCTGCAGCTGTTGCTGCCTTCTTTTTATTGCAAGTACCATCTATTCCCTCGTAAGGGTAACTAGCCTCAGTTGTGAGGCCATGGTTGCTTTTAATGAACTCAAAAGCACTGTCCATCAAACCTCCGCTACAACCTTGATTCTCACCGTTTATGTCACAGTCCACGAGCTCTTGTTCTGATAGCGATACTAACTTACCAGTTTTGAGCTTGGTTATTCCTTCTATGGCTGCCACAGCTGAAAATGCCCAGCAACTTCCTGTATATTGAAAATAATAGATACGTAAGTGACAGTAAAATAGAATATATATATATATATATATATATATTTATATATATACCAAAAACCCACATGAAGACAATACTTATTTTGTTATACTTTGTTACTTACCACAACTGGCTTGGTCCTTGACAGAGGTGACAACACCATCCTTTCTCCAGTCCATACTAGTTGGAACAGCAGTCAAGTTTCCGTATTCAAAAGACGTGGTGGCGGCTTCTGATGTGGACATGACTTTGGAGGTTTGTCTGTTGTAACCGGTATACATTTTACGAAATTCATCATTACTTAGGTCTCCAAATTTGTTAATAGCCAGCTTATATCCGCGGTTCATGCCTTTGTTAAAGTTTTCGATATACTCCAAGTTGCTCTTAAAAACCTTATAGCGCCTCTCCTTCTCTAGTGCATCATTATAGACGCGTCCATGTTGAGCCATCCATTCCTCGTGCCTCTTTAGCATGTATTCCTCGTTCAGAGGGCGGCATAGAGCATGAATGGCCCAAATGGTCAAAATAAGGAGAGAGGCCAAGGATTTGTTTGTGAAAGCCATGATAGTTAGAGAATCTAGGAGAAGAGAATCTTTGAATGGGCACACAACATATACTGAATTTTGATGTGTATTTATAGACAAGGATTCTTGTAATCTGTCTATTCTCTTGATAATGCTAGAAAAGACTTGCCCTTCTAGGTGCCTTGAGAGATGTTCTCACTTTTAGCTGTAAAATCTGTTGTTCTCTGCATCAGTAATATGTAATATGGTTTTGTTTATGTTCATTGATTGGTGTCAAATGATTTTGCTTGTCAGAATAAACTGGTTTCAAAGGTCAATATCAATGGTGAAATTTCTTGTTTTGTAGCATTAAAATAGATCATATGTAATGGAGAAGAGAGTGAGAAAAGAATCTGCAAGAAACTTAACTTGATAACACTTATGGGACCTCCTTTCATGTTTGTTTGACAAGCAAGCAAGTCATTATCCATGTATCAATATTGAAAACTATAAGTGGAAGAAACTGTTCACAAAGCACTAAATAGTTGAACTAGATTATAATAATATCAACTTTAAAATTCTTTTCTACAGAAGCAATAATGGAGGATTCTACAATGACAGGAATTCGATAAGTTGAATTATTGTGAGGGGTTTCTTCTGCAACTTGGTTGATTTTTTTTGGTTTGGTCAATTATAATCAATAAAAGCAAGAAAAAATGTAGTAAGTGAAGTGATGATCACCTTCTTTGATCATAAACCTGGAAAGAGTGAAACCATCTCCTTTGTTTCAGGAATTTCAGAAAACATTAATAATATATTCTCTTCAAGTTGGATGATTCTTTTAGTCAGCAAGTGATGATCACCTTCTTTGTTCATAACCCGTAAGCATGTGTCGATGCCAGTTTGGTATTGATGTAACTTTTATAATAATCACTTTTAACTGTACTGGCAGTATACATATGCTTGATAATTTATTGCAAAAGTGCTGAGATTAGTTATAATAACTAAAATATACATGATTTTAGGGCCCTATTTTAATTTTTTTTTATATATATTAAATCAATATTTAAAAGTAGAATATTTAAATTAGAAAAAAAAAATTCATAAAAACAATAAAAATACTTTTAAATGGTTTTATAAATCAAATCAATATTTAAATAGAATATTTAATTTTGATATTAAATAAGGTATATAAATGATTTTAATTTGATTTTATAAGGATAAATCATTAAATGCTGAAATAGATTATTTCATAATTATTTTCAAAAGTAACCACCATATACTTCTCACAATTACCGTTAAAACTTGTCAGATTATCAATTAATCTCTTTTAGAAATTTTACCTAACATTATTTTATATCAAATTTATAAAATAATCTAATGTTAATTTTTTAAAAGCAATATCAAACTGGCCCGACTAGTCTTCGAGTCGTTTATTTTTTCACAAATTAGAAAAGAGTGTACTCACGTTAGGAATAAAAGGAAGTTGGAGTGATCAAGATGAGAACTCCCAGCAACTTTTATGTGTGGTCTGAAATCACCAACATCAATGAGAAAATCAGAAGTGTGTCGACACAAGCAAAGAAAAAGGCCGGCGACAAATGACGATAAAGAGATCTTACTAGCTAAGCTAGCCGATTCTTATGATACTATAACTCTATAAGAGACTTCATCGATTAAGCTATTCGATTCTTATGATTTGATTTGATATCGGTTAATAATAAGAAGCCAACATCATTACATTTTGTGTACACCATTAAATAATTCCATTCCCACGCAATAACCGATCCAGTTCTGCAAGTTTTCCAGAGTGATTCATTCAGCTGCCTAATATATGTGTCAAAATCATGAAGCAGACTGCAGATATGAGATACCAATAAGCAACGAGATTCTTTTGCTTTCTTTGACTAAATCAAAGATTCCTTGCCTCAGCAAACTTGGATTTGGATTTCCCACCAATTAAAACTTAATAAAATCACAATCGCAGAGGCAATTAGCAAACTTTATTACGTCAAGTATCTTCCTCTGGGTGGGGCAAGCTGGTCACTAGTCACTACTCAGTCTGATAACGGTCTGATGATGATTTTTATTTTTATTTTTTCTTGATTTTTATGTACATTCAATTGAATTTTTTGGCCACCACTACTGTTGTAAAATGCCAGACAGAATTTGACTGGTCAATTGTTGTTTACTTGCAGAGTTCTGTGAAAGGACTTGAAACTGAAAGTGCAACCTCTAATGTTGGAGGTACTCGTTACCCTATGGACTGCCTGTCATATATAGACTTGACAAGGTATCGGTTCGAACCGTGGAACCGGAAAAACCGGAACCAGTTTTCCGGTTCCGATTCCACATTTTATGAAACCGCCCGGTTCGTCGGCAGTTCCAGGTTTATTTATTTATTTATTATTTTTATTTTTTTATTATTAAAAAAAATGACACTTTATTTATAAAAAATGACATTGAAAAGTATTAAGCCATGGTCAATAACCCTTGTCCATTAGATTTTTTCTAGTGTATTCTCTTCCTTTTTATATAGGTTAGGACACTCTTCACTTTTGTTATTTATCTAATATGGGAGGTAAGATTTTCTTATCCTTTTTATTCTAGTTGTTTTGTTTTGTTTTTTTTTATTGATTTTTTTTTTTTTTTTTTTTATGTTAAATCAAATCAAATAATTGAGAATAAGGGCTATACAATTAACAATTTACACATAGAGGTTGTTATTTCACCATATACAACACCTTTAGCTTAGATATTGCACTTGATCGTCAACGTAGATGGAGATTAGTTGCACTTGATCGTCAGCTTAGATATTTTCATCTTTCAATTGCTTATATAAGGCCGGCCAATTAATATAGGAGTCCGTATTCTTGTAAGTTAACAAAAGTTATACTATACAGACCAATAGTTTAATTAACCAGTGTCTGTGGGGTCTGCTCATCAACACATTATGTATGGAAAAAAAAATAAAAATACAATTGTGCAACTATGCATGCACCACACGTAACATAATAATCCGTTATTAGTAAATTATTATTCAATATATATAGAGAGAGAGAGACTAGAGAGAGTGTTGCTTTCATGTAAATTTGGGTGGGATTGGAATTTTGTGAGAATGTAAAGGTCATATACTCATATATACTCGCATCTCATAATCCCACATTAGATAAATAAAAGAGTAGAGAGAGGTCTAACCTATATAAAAAGGAGGATAATGCAAAAGAAAATATACTTACTTGGACAAGGGTTATGGGTCACGGCCTAATACTTTACGATGTCCTTTTTAACATTTTTTTTAATAAATAAAATGTTATTTAAAAAAAAAAACAAAAAGGTTGGGAACTGGAACTTTCACAGGCCTGTTTCGGTTCCACCTAACCGCGGAACCGGAACCATGCCAAGCCTAGTCATATATGCTTACATTAATCTGGTAAAAAGACTTTGTTTGATTTGTGATTGTCATAGGAAGGTGATTGTTTATTATTATTATTATTATTATTTTTTGTTTATAAAAATATTGAATAAAAAGTTTACATAATATATGCAACTCCTCTTATTATCAGCGGTAGTGCACCTCAAAGGGGTTTGAATCGTATCTTGCGTATTTTACAAGCATGTGTTTCTCTTCGCGGTTGTGGGATTGATATTCGAACCGTCCCGAAAAACTGAAGACTTGTTATGTGTCATAATTAATTATAATACTTATAAAAAAAGTTTAAATAATATATATATCTTTTATAAGCATATTTGAAAGGTTTTTTTTTTTTTTTTTTTTTTTTTTAAAAAAAAAATTTTATTTAATTTAATTTTTTTTTAGCAAAAATGTCCTATTTTAGGGGCTACTATGTGCCCTAAAATCAAAATCAATCGAAAAACTACCATATTTTTTCCAAAATACCCTCACTCATCACTACCATATGTATTAACCTTATTTAATACTCTTACCAACCATTTACCAACCAATTTATCAAACAAATGAATTAAACACTATCTAACAATTATCTTCCTCTACAACACTTTCTTCCCCCACAATTTTTTTTTCGAATTTTTGGTTTTAAAAACATTGGAGAAGATTATATAGAGTGGTTTGATGGTAAGAATTACATTTTAAATTAATCTTTCAACCTCATAATCCTTATTTTCATGGAAATCACATATATCCTTGTAATTTTTTTTAATTGCAATGAAGATCCGCTATGAAAAAAGAGTGTATGGACAGGGTGACCCGAAGCTTAAAAAACATCGGAACAGCCTAAAGTTTTTTTCATATTTCAGGACCGAAGCCATGAAAAATAAGTTTCGGGTCAGGGTGACCCAATGCCGAGTCACCTTGTCCCAAGGCTTAAAAACTTAAGGACAGGGTGACTCGATATTTTCATTTTTTTTTTTTTTTTCAATTCAAAGTTTTGACAATTCATGGCTTGTGATGGTCCCAAAAGAATGATTTCGGGATGGGGTGACCCATGGGAGCCATCTCCAAATTTGTTTTTTAACAAAAGGGTAACAAAGTCATTTCAGGGTATTCTTACAGTTGATTTTCATTTTAGGGTAGATTTGCAAGTGGCCCCATAAAATAAGGCATTTTAGCTAAAATAACCTATTTGAAATTGTATTTTATAAATTTAAGGGATATTACCATTCCCCCTGACCTTTATCCTATTAGAAAGGTGAGGATATTATTTGCCTATAATGGCCGGTCTTCCCCCTTAGATAAAAATATTGTAAATCTCCCCCCTTCTAGAGGTGGCCGCGGTTCGGTTTCGGTTCGGTTTCGGTTTGAAACCGGCGGTTTCGGTTTGGAACCTGCGGTTTCGGTTTGGAGATCCACTAAAACCGAAACCGAAACCGAAACCGTGGCTCACGGTTTGGAGGCGGTTTGTAACCGTCGGTTTTTCGGTTTCGGTTTTGGTTTCGGTTTTGGATGGTTTCGATTTCGGTTTTGTACGGTTTCGGTTTCGGTTCGTTTTTATTTTTATTTTTTATTTTTTTTATTTTTCAACTTTTTTTCTAAGTGAGATAAATCATAAAAATTGGTTGTAAATATAAAATCTTGCCAAAAAATAATTACAATTGAACAAAGTTTAAAATAAAAAAAAATAATTACAAACATTTTCATTGAAGTATTTAAGTATTTAGCAATGTTTAAAAGAAAAGAAATTCACCTTTATTAATAAATACAACTTTACAATTTCACAAAAATAAATAAATAAATAAATAAGAGATTGGCCTTGAAGGCTCAATTCAAAGAAACAATATTACAAAGTAACAAAGTTAAAATTTAAAAAAACAAAAAACAAAAAAAAAAAAAAAAACCGGCCTTGCACTTAATTTTTACCACAATTAAGTTGCCTACGTATCCTCCACCAATGTAGAGGAATCAAAGGCCACGTAGTTCTTTTACCTTTAATAAGTTGCTCAATGTTGGAGTTTGGAAGTTTGAACGGAATCTAGTCGCTTCCTTCCGTACCGGTGGTTTGGTCATCTTCAAAGAAGTCGTTCACTATCTCCGGCTGAAGTTCTTGTTGTCTGTATTTTGCCTTTGTCCAATCATCAACACACGCCTGCATTTCAAGTGATTGTGGAGACATAACCGACCGTCTTGGTTCCAAAATATTTCCACCTGCACTAAATTCTTGTTCCACAGCAACGGTAGAAACCGGTGTTCCAAGAATTTGTTTGGCAATAATAGCCAAAATTGGATAATCTTGTTGATGAGTCTTCCACCAAACCTGGAGACTAAATTTTTCTTCTAAAAATTCATGAGTGTCTTCTAAATACCGGTCAAGCTCAGAGACAGATGAGGATGAAGATGTTCTTAATTTTTTGGCTCTTTGGGAAAACAGTCGATCCCCTAAACCCTTTAATTGGAATTTTGCGGAAGTACTAGTACCACCAGATGTGGGTGGGGGTTGTGAAACCGGAAAGTTCAAAGAAGGACCATACATTGTAAGATATTCATCGTATAATTCATAAAGCAAAGTCTTAACGGAATCACAATAATGAAGAACATCAATTTCTAATCCTAAACATTTGTAATAATGAGTCAAATAATCCTGCAAACTTTCTAATTTAAAACGTGGATCAAAACACGGTGCAAACAAATAAATATTTGGAATCTCCCCATAATAATTTAGCCATTTTGTTTTCATAGCTGCAACACATGGACTCAATTGAATATCGAATTCACAGTCACTAAATGCACCAGCAATATTAACACTTTGAATAAGAAATAAATGAGTAGTGGGATAGTAAACACCAGATAAAGCATTGGTAGCATCATTAAAAACACGTAGCAATTCAAGAATTTTTATACATGCATTCCAATGGTTCAATTGAAGAGAAATTGAAGGAACGTTATAAGTAATAAAAGAAACTAATAATTCCTTATATTCAACACTTTCATTAAGCAGCTTATAAGTAGAATTCCAACGAGTGGTAATATCTCTAGAAAATTTTTTGGGACGCATATTATTCTGAGAGCAATATTTTAACCATTGTTTCTGGATTTTGTTATACCTCCAAATATAATTAATACTATCTCTAATTGGTCTAATAAAAGCAGAAAGCTCTGTTAATCCAGCTTGAACACACAAATTTAAAACATGACATGCACATCTTTTATGAAATAATTTACCCCCAAAATAGGGATTGCACAAATCTTGTAACATAGGAATAGATGCAGTATTACTTGCAGCATTATCAAAGCCAATAGCAAAAATTTTGTTTAGGATATTATACTCTTGAAAAATGATTTTAAGGAGTTGAAAAATATTTTGAGTTGAATGTGAGTCATCGAAAACACGAAATGCAAGAATTCTTTTTTGCATGTCCCAGTCATTGTCCATATAATGACATGTGACACCCAAATATGAATGACTACCATAATTATCGCTCCATATGTCGGCACATATGGAAACGCGACCTTGAAATTGATAAAAAAAAGATTTCAATATGTTTTTTTCTTTTTTGAAAATGGCATTTAGTGTACGTGTGAGAGTGGATCTAGGAACACGTTGCGTTGCAGGATTTAATGCATTTTGACAATAATTACAAAACCTACTTTCTCACCAAAACCAAAAGGTAAGTGTTCTACTGCAACCATTAATGCTAATTCTTCCCTATTTTTTTCAGACGTATAATGAAATAATTGATTACCAGAGGTTGCGTACCTGGCAATTTGGGCTTGGTTATTGGATTTTTCAAATTCGGACGGGTGACTTCTTTTGATATGAGCCCAGTACGTGCCATATCCAAAGGATTTGGCAGTCTTGTATGATTTGGAGCAGTAATTGCACTGTATATGGAAAAATCCACCATCTAACTCCGTTTTCTTCATATGCACCCTGAAGAGTATGGACTTCATCTGCTTTTCTTCACCTTCACCTGCAAAAAAATCATTTGAAGGGGGTGGGGGGTTAGATAGATTTTCATTAGTATTTGGGGTATTGGGATCGTGGTTGAGTCCGTCGAATTCGGGAATTATTAGAGGAGGATTAGGACTAGAAGGGTGATCGGATCCAAATTGGTCTTGAAGGAACTCGTGGTATGATCGGTCGTAATTAACATCACCGCCAACGTGTTCCAACAAGTTGTGCATTGGACCCTTTTCTTTGTTCAAATTTCTTGAACTATTTCCCCCACTAGCGATTGAAAAATTAATAATACAAAAAATATTGATATATGTAAAGAAAATATTGTTGAAATAATAGTGGTAAACAAGTAAAAAAAAAATAGAAGATTGTAAAAAAAAAATATTGTTGGAATAATAGTGGTAACAATGTAACACTTTCAAAAAAAAAATAGATGTTTGAAAAAAAATATTGTTGAAATAATAGTGATGAAAAAAAATATTTTAATAGTAAAAAATAAAAGAAATAAATATTGTTAATCAATTTGATGATTGAAAAAATAGATAATAGTAAAAACTAAAAAATACAAGAAAGAATTTATATGTGAAATGAAAATTAAATAAAATTGTAGATTGTAAAGAGAATTGAGAATTTGAGATTGAGAGAGATTGAGAGAAGTTGAGAGATTGAAAGTGGTGTGAAGAATAATGAAGTGTGGGGGGTATTTATAGGATTATAGAGAGGGGTATGTTTGCAATTAGGAAAAGTTTAGGGTTTAAAAAATAAATAAAAAGTGGCCGTTGGCCAACGGTGTGCAAGCTGCACGCCTGCAGCTGCCAGGTGCCGTTGGCCAACGGCACCTTATTTTTTTTTCAAATTTTCTGCCACGTGTCACACGTTCATTGGTCAATTTTTTTTTAAAAAACCGGCGATTTAACCGCCGGTTTAACCATTTCGGTTTGATTCAACGGTAATTTTTTCAAACCGTATGCCACGTGTCATCTTCTGATTCGTCCATAATTAATTAAAAAATTTTTTTAAACCGGCGGTTTAACCATGGTTAAAACCGCCGGTTTGAACCGGGTTTTTACCGCCTCAAACCGAAACCGTAACCGGTTCGATCGGTTTCAGACAGGTTTTGGAACCGCCGGTTCCGGTTCCGGTTTTGTTGCGGTTTTTGGCAGTCCGGTTTCGGTTAAACCGCGGACAAAACCGTCGGTTTAACCGAAACCATGGCCACCTCTACCCCCTTCTATTAGAATTTCCATCCAAAAAATGTGTTGACTGTCAGTCTCATGGTCAAATGACCGTTTTATCCTTAATTTAATCAGGAAATGACCATTTAACCCCTAAAATATTTATTAAATAAAATATATATTAACAAAATAGAATTTAAAAAAAAAAACATAATTGAAAAAAAAAATGGATCTCTGTCCATCTTTGAGATAGATGGTGGACATATCTATTTTTATTTTTTATTTAATTTTAAAAACATAAATAAAAAAAATAAAACAAATTTGTTTTTATCTATTTATAAAAATAAAAATTCAAATATATCCATAAATTAAAAATAACAAAAATTAAAAAAATAAATCCGGTGATCTCTACCACCAGATCTAGAACATCTGGAAACCTAGATACACCATCTCTTTTTGTCATCGTGATCATCATCTTCTCCACTAGACCACAACCATCTCCAACACTCAAACCCTAACCTAATCCATCACAACTTAAAGACCAAACCGTGAACCACCCCCAAATCAAGACCCAACTGTGAACCACCCATCACCACCCCCAAAATCCAGTCACCACCACCACACAACAACCCACCTAAAATCCATATTCAAAACACCCAAACCCAAACCATCAAAACACCTATCAACCAAACATATCCAAAACATAAATCCCAAAAAATCAAAGCACCAAATCACCATCACTAGCCACCAAACTTCGGGGAGGTTTCGTTGGCGAAACAAACAGAATCAAACCTGTTCTCAACCACCCAATTTGGAATCGAACCCGGTTTTGGGTTCGAACCAACATACCAACCCAACCCCACACCCAAACGACTACCACCCATTCCAACCCCACCCAATCGAACCCATAAAACACCTACACCCAAACCCAATCGACGACGAAAAAGAAGAAGAATAAGAAGAAGAGAGAGAAAGAGAAGAAGATTTTTGTTTAAGCAGAGATGAAGAGATGGAAGAAACCCTAAAATCAAGAGTGGCGGCGGTGGTTGTTTTGGTGGTGGTGACGAGAAGCGAAAGTTGAAGAAGAAGAAAAAATAGGTTGGTGATGGTGGTGGTTTGAGGATGAGATGGATCGATGGTGGTGGTGGTTGGGTTTTCTAGGTTGGGTTCAGGATGTATTGTGTATGCGTGGTGAATCGGTGTGCTTGGTGAATGATGATTTGAGTTTAATTTGTGTGATGATGATATGAGAAGATGATGATCATGATGAGAGGATGAGATGGATCCATGATGATCTGGGTTTAATTTGAGTTTTTTAGGTTGGATTCATGGATCTGGAATTATTTGTTTTTATTTATTTATTTGTTTTTACGATATTACCCTTTTGATTTTGATGGTCAATGTGACTTTGGATGGAAAATGCGACAGAAGTAGGGATGGCAAATGTACCCGGTCGAACCGAAACTCCCAGTAGAACCCGGACATTCCTTACCCGGCACCAAATAAAGGTTATCTAGGTACCCGGGCTGGTTGTGTTCCACCCCGGGTCTAGGTATACTTGGATACCCAGTCGATTACCCGGGTTTTCTTTAATTAAACATTTCAAATTTAAAAAACAAAATAAAAGAGACAACTTTTTTCCCTATTTTTTTAATTTTACCTCTGATCATAAATAAATCGACTAAAACAAAAGGAATCTAGATGATGAAATTTACAATATGAGAAAAGAGAAAGAGAATAAGACTTACAAGAGAAGAGAAACGTGGTTTTGAATGTCATGAAGCAAGAACAGAGAGAGAGAGAGAGAGAGAGAGAAATAGAGAGAGGTAAAAAAAGTGATTTTTTTGAGAGGAAAGAGAGATTAAGAGAGGAGACTATGAAAGGTTTGCGTGTGGGCTTGAGTTTATACTATTATTACTTAAAACATCTACGTGTAGCGGTTGGAATGATCAGCCAGTCTTATCTGGCTCTGTTGTGGTATTGTGTTGTGGTGTGATGAGGATGCATTGTAGTTCATGATAAGCTTGCATGAGTTCTGGTTCTGTGTTTTGTCTTATCACTTGTTTGATAATAGCATGTGATAGGCTCTGAGTTTGGATATTATTTTGGTTGGATGTGGGCTTCGGCCCTTTTGGACTCGTATGGTAATTTGACTAGCCATAACACCCCCTCCCAAAACCAAACAAAAAAACCCGGGTATGGATACCCAGACACTCGATCGGGTCCGGGTTTTTGCCATCCCTAGATTGAAAGGGTTTATTTTTCCATCATTTCATTTTAGGGGGATTAAAGACCAACATAAGCAAACCATGTCCTCATCTTTCTAATAGAGTAAACGTCAAGGGGAAAATGGTAATATCCATAAATTTAATTGATAAGGTACCATGTCCTAAATAACAAAACTTTTATCTTTAGATGGGCTGAGCCTGGTCCAATGTCTAAAGATATAAGATACAGAGATAGTAATTAAACGATGTCGTTTTATCTGGACATTAATCAGTACAATGAAACGTAAGAGCAACGATGACGTTTTTACTTTCTGATACTGACCAGTAGTACTTTCTCTTCCTGTTTTCTTTCCATTAAGAATCAATACCCAGAGACGGAACTAGGGGTGGGGTGGGGTGGGCTCAAGCCCACCCTGGCCTTTTGTTAAAAAAATTAAAAGATAAAATGAAATTAATTATTAATATCATATACTAGGAAATAAGAATCTCTGATTGTAGGCAACAATTATATATAATATAACTTGTCAGACTTCTATATCACAATTCACAGCTTACCACCCACGTGTCAAGAGTCATCGAATATCAAATTTTTTTGTTTTTGATTTTGTTTTCCTTTTTCTTTAATAATTATTATCTCCATCATATTTCCCCAAAATTTGTTCCAACTTTCTCTTCAAAAATACAATCAGAGGAAAACCATTCATCTAGAGTCCAGACGAAATCTTTCTTTGGAAGGAGTGCCTTCTTTGCGGAACCAATGGCCACTTTGTTAGTCCCTTTACAGCCAGAAATCATGATCTTCCAATCAATTTTTATGAATATCGTGAATTTAAATATTTTGTTTCATAATAAAATTTTAGAATTAATCTAATTACTTATTATTCTAATTTTAATTTACTAACTAACATTATTGTTGAATGAATTTCTTTTTGTTTTGGTTAAAATTTTAGATAGATCATACATGCTTGTTAATTTTATTTTTATTTTGGTTTTTAATTAATGACATGCCTTCAATTAATTAACCTCGATAGATCATTCACATATTGAACAGTAGAATCATGAATTTGTTTAATTTTATTTTTATTTTGGTTTTTAATTATTCTTTTGTTTTAAGATTTGTTGTTATAAATTACTACGTTAGAAAAAGCAATACAAACAAGAAAATAGATCTCTGCTGTTGCTATTAATCAAAATTTCCATAAATTTAGTTACAAACTACCAAAATGAAGACTTGAAAAGTTGCTTGTCTCACTAACATTGTTTTTGGTAAATACTAAATAGTAATATAAGTTCACAACTTAATTAGTATTTGATTGTATTTGCATTTCATATTTATTTTATAATTTATTTTGACTTTATTTGTTTTTATTTTGTTAATGTTTTTATTTAGAAATTACATTTACATAGAAATTCCTGTTATGTCTTCTTAATTAGGTGTATCTTTATATTTTAATTAATGTAATTTTCTTATATTGTTAATGATCGAAAAAAAAAAAAAATTTCTAACCCACCCTAATATTTAATATTCCTGGTTACGTCTCTGTCAATACCAGATAAATTGTAATTGATTTAGGGTTTACGACATCATCGCTCACAGTCACTGCAATATAGAAAAAACAAACAAAATACTATTACGTTCTAAAAAAACTATATAAATTAAGCATGATCAAGATCTGGTCTTGATCAGAACATCATTTTGGGCATGTAAGTAAAATGAGAAGTTTGTTTATTACACATTTGAAATTACTGAAATCCACCTTGGATTTTGCTTGGACTTGAAATAGTCAGTGTGTCAATGAATTTGCATTGCAGACCACCTAACCAATGATGGAGTTTACAGTCTCCAGAATTGGTTTATAAACGCCTCCCACATTTTTCATTCTTCTGTACATACATACATACGTACATACGTTATATGTACATATACCGTATACGTTCTTCAAATAACAAAATATGTATACGTGCTTGCAGTTTCTGTTGGTGGAATGGGAATGTTGAGGTCACTTGTGGTGCACCTCTGAGAGAGATTGTAACACTAAAAAAAACGGAGAAGCTTTTACTTTATTTCTCTCTTGAAATTTTCTTACACCACTCCACTACTTTTACAACACAATCTGAGTCCCTTTATATAGGGAACTGAGATGAGATTAAAGACAAACAAAAATAAATACAAAACCAGCAAATTCAAACTGAAGTTGGGAGATGGCAGTTGGGAAGAAGGGAGTTGGGAGATGGTGGTTGATGAGTTTGGACAATGGAGGTGGTCAACAATATCAGCTTCTAGAAGTCAGTTGGAGCTGTTGAAAGTGACTGGTTGGAGGCAAGTTTAATATTCAACATCCCCCCTTAAACTTGACTCTCCATGTTTCGTCATACCAAGCATTGTCTTTAGTCTTTCAAACACATCATGTTTGAGCGGCTTGGTGAAAATGTCAGCAGCTTGATCAGATGTCCTGTAAGAGACTAGTTCCACCTCTTTATTCTTCACATGCTCTCTGATGAAATGATACCGCGTATCAATATGTTTGCTTCTTTCATGGAATACTGGATTCTTTGCTAGTGCAATTGCTGACTGATTGTCAATGTAGACCTCTGTGGGATTAACTTGTGGAAATCCCAAGTACTGCAACACATTCCTGATCCAGATACCATGACAAACAGCTGAGCAGGCAGCAACATACTCAGCTTCACATGATGACAATGTCACAATGGCTTGCTTTTTGGATGACCATGTGAATGCTGTATCTCCCATAAAATACGTAAAACCTGTGGTGCTTTTACGTTCATCCAGATCTCTTCCCCAATCACTATCTGAATAGCCAATCAACCTGCAATCTTCACATCTGGTATATAAAATACCATCATTAAGAGTACCTTTTATGTACCTGAGTATCCTCTTTGCTGCATTCAGGTGAGACTGGTCAGGAGTCTCCATGTATCTGCTGACTAGTCCAACTCCATAGAGTATATCTGGCCTGGTACACGTCAAGTATCTCAGGCTTCCAACCAAGCTCTTGAAATAGGTTGGATCAACATCTCCCCTTTCATTCTTTCTTAACTCTAATCCTGTTTCTACTGGAGTTGTGACAGGATTGCATTTTTCCATACCAAATCTTTTCAGAATTTCTTTTGCATAAACACTCTGAGAGATGAAGATACCTTTTTCGCTTTGCACAACTTCAATACCGAGAAAATGAGCCATTAGACCAATGTCAGTCATCTCAAATTCTTTCACCATCCTCCTCTTGAAATCTTCAAACATGGCTGGATTGTTGCCGGTGAAGATCAAGTCATCAACGTATAGACATGCATATAACAAGCTTCTGTCAGTCTCCTTCTTCATATATAGTGCATGCTCATACGGGCATTTCTCAAATCTGTTCTTTTGGAAGTAATCATCAATCCTCATATTCCATGCACGAGGCTCTTGCTTCAAACCATATAAGGCTTTCTTCAGTCTGCACACTTTATCTTCTTTTCCTTTCATCACATATCCAGGTGGTTGTTCCACATAGATTTCTTCTTCAAGAAAGTCATTCAGGAATGCTGACTTTACGTCAAGTTGGTAAATTTTCCAACTTTTCTGGGCTGCTAATGATATTAGCAATCTGATGGTCTCTAGTCTGGCAACTGGCGCAAAGACTTCTCCGTAGTCAACTCCTTCCTTTTGTTTATAACCTTTTGCTACAAGTCTTGCCTTGTATCTTTGGACTTCTCCTTTCGCATTCCTTTTAGTTTTGTAGACCCATTTCACTCCGATAGCTTTCCTGCCTTTTGGGAGATTAGTCAACTCCCACGTCTTGTTCTTCTCAATGGATCGAATCTCATCATCCATTGCACTTCTCCATTTTCCTTCTTGGTTAGCCTCTTCAAAGCTAACTGGATCGCTTGTCATCAGCAGACAATACAGAGTAAGATCTTCTTCCACCTATTCTGTATATTCATACAGATCTTCTAGACTGCGTGTTCCTCTAGGACTCATATCTGAGAAATCATGATCAATTGGTAATGGAGTGTCATACCTTTGTGGTGAAGGGGAACCACGTTGAGGTGTTTGCTGATCTCTGGGTGTTTGTGTCTCTGTAGCCACTTCTCTTGTCTCTTCTTCAGGTATCAACTCTGCGCTTCTGGAAGCTTTAGTTTGATCCCAATTCCAGGATTCATTTTCTTCAAAAATGACATCTCTGCTGAAGATTACTTTCTTGGTGGTGGGGTTATATAGCCGGTAACCCATAGTTCTGTCACCGTATCCAACAAGGATACACTTCTCTCCTTTATCTTCAAGCTTGGTTCTTCTCGCTTCTGGGACTTTGATGTAGGCAATAGAGCCAAAAACTCTAAGGTGGCTGACACTTGGTTTGTGAGTGCTCCATGCTTCGTGCGGTGTCTTTGTATCAAGACTCTTTGTAGGACATCTGTTTTGTAGATATACCGCACACAAGACTGCTTCAGCCCAAAAACTTTTAGGCATATTTTTATCCTTTAACATGCTTCTGGCCATGTTAAGGATTGTTCGATTCTTCCTTTCAGCTACACCGTTTAACTGAGGAGTATAAGCTGGTGTAAACTGATGTCTGATTCCTTGTTGCTTTAGGAACTCCTGGAAAGCACCTGCAGTGTATTCTCCACCTTGATCTGATCTCAATGCTTTGATATGATAGCCACTTTGCTTCTCCACAAGAGTTTTGAACTCTTTGAAGTAGCCAAACACTTCAGACTTCCTTTTTAGAAAATAGACCCAAGTCTTCCTGCTGTAGTCGTCAATGAATGTAAGGGAGTATTGATTCTGTCCATTTGATACTGGCGTCAATGGACCACACACATCTGTGTGAACGAGCTCAAGTGGCATGGTTGCTCTCCAATTTGCCTCCTTTCCGAAGCTATTTCTGTGTTGTTTGCTAAGAACACAGCTTTCACACATCTCATTTGGGTGATGGATGTTTGGCAATCCTTTCACCATCTTCTTACTTCCCAGTTGCTTTAAACTTTCAAAATTGAGATGTCCATACCTGAGATGCAACAACCAATCTTTGTTGTTGATGATGGCTGTCAGACATTTTGGCGTATCATGATGAATTGCGAGAGGAAACATCATATTCTTCGTCATCTGGACTCGAGTAACCAGCTTTCCTCGAGCATCTGTGATGGTGAGTTGCATATTTTGAAGACTAATGTGATAGCCTTTCTCCAAGAGTTGTCCGAGACTTAGGATGTTTGTCTTCATGTCTGGAACATAATAAACATTGGAGATGAAAGCATGATCTCCATTCTTCTGCTTTATCATGACATCTCCTCTTCCTTGGACAGAGATTTTAGAGAGGTCACCAAATGAGATTTCTCCATGAACTTTCTCATCAAGTTCAGTGAACAAGTCTTTTCTGCCAGTCATATGGTTGCTGGCTCCAGAGTCAAGAAACCACACATCTTGATTTTGATAGGTTGAGTTGTGTGCCATTAGCATCAACGATTCTCCTTCAACCTGCTCTTTCTCTGCAAAGTTAGAACTTTCATTTACTTCATTTGGGATACCTCTGCACTCGTTGCTATAGTGCCCATATTTGTGGCAATTATAGCATTGAACGTTTCTTTTGTCAACGTTTGGACGGTAGTTGTAACTGCCTCTTTTTCCTCGTCCTCGTCCTCGTGAGACATGGTTTTGTTGTCCACGTCCTCCTCTACTTGCGTCTCTTCCTCCTCTACCTCTGCCTCTACCTGTGGTTTCAGCATTTCCAGAACCTTTTCCACGAGATCCTCTACCTCGTTCTCTTCCTTGTTGTGAGGTCCCCCCTTGCTAATATCTTTTTTCATGGAAGGATAACTTTGACTGGAGAGCTTGCTCCAATACTCTGTCGTTATTTCTTCTTGTGACTTTCTGCTCATGGGCTTGCAATGAACCCACCAGTTCTTCTACAGACATCGTCTCCATATCTTTTGTTTCTTCCAGGGCCACCACTATAAAGTCAAACTTTGGATCCAATGATCGCAAAATTTTCTCCGAAATTCTCATGTCTTCGAGAGTTTCTCCATTTCTTCTTAGCTGATTTGCAACAACCATGACTCGTGTATAGAACTCTGCAATGGATTCATTAGATTTCATTCGTAAAGATTCGAACTCACCTCGTAGAGTTTGAAGACGGATCCTTTTCACTTTGTTAGCACCTTTGTAGGTCTTGTGAAGGGTGTCCCAGACTTCTTTCGATGACTTGGAGGAAGCTATAAGCTCGAACGTGGGTTCGTCTAGTCCTTGATAGATTATGGACTTAGCTTTACAATCCTTCTTTCGATCGGCTCTGAGAGTTGTTGTCTGAGCTTCTGTCATGGTTCCTTTAGCTTCTTTGGATGCGGGTTCTGTGTATCCATCTTCCACAATGTCCATAACATCTTGAGAACCTAGTAGGGCTCTCATTTGTATGCACCAATTGTCATAGTTGTCTTTGGTGAGTTTCGGGATGACAACTTGCGCGTTTCCGTTGGCCATCGAGCTTGAACTACTTAGATTAATGATCTGGAGTCTGAATTTGCAAAAAATGAGTGCACGGTTGCGTCCGGAATGGTCTAAAACCTTGGAAAATAGTCCGGGTTTGTCAAAAAACGAGTTCGGAAGTGTCTGAAACGGGTGGTCAAACTTTGTGACAAAAGTCAACCAAGATAACGAAATATTCCTTTTCTGACGGAATATTCCAGACCGACTAACGGCGTTAGTGACGTCAGCAGCACTCACGGACCGGGTCGGATTAGGTGACGGGTCGGGTCGGGTCAGGTTACGGGTCGGACTTCGGGTCGGACCCTGAAAACCGGGCGAGGAAGACGTCCGGCGTGTGACTGTGACGCTCCGGCCGGTTGGCTGCGCGTGGACGGCGTGTGGTACACTCTATAAATTCAAACGGCGCGTGACACCTCTCTTTAACTCCGATTTCGATGAAATTTTCACCGATGCACTCCTTGAGACGAGTAGAATACACTGGTTTGCTCAAATTTATATTTTGAGCACTTTGATTTCTGGGCCAATTTGGTTTTGGCCTCTGTTCTTCAAATTTCCGGCTCTCCTAGGCTCTGATACCACTGTTGGTGGAATGGGAATGTTGAGGTCACTTGTGGTGCACCTCTGAGAGAGATTGTAACACTAAAAAAAACGGAGAAGCTTTTACTTTATTTCTCTCTTAAAATTTTCTTACACCACTCCACTACTTTTACAACACAATCTGAGTCCCTTTATATAGGGAACTGAGATGAGATTAAAGACAAACAAAAATAAATGCAAAACCAGCAAATTCAAACTGAAGTTGGGAGATGGCAGTTGGGAAGAAGGGAGTTGGGAGATGGTGGTTGATGAGTTTGGACAGTGGAGGTGGTCAACAATATCAGCTTCTAGAAGTCAGTTGAAGCTGCTGAAGTGACTGGCTGGAGGCAAGTTTAATATTCAACAGTTTCATCTATCAGGATTGCAATTTCATCCATTGACTATGGCCTCACAGTCACAGCTATTGATTTTTCATTCCATTCTTTACTTTCAACTCATTGCAGTTCTCATATAATCATAGTTTCAATCCAATTCATTGCAGTTTGATTTGATCTGACATGTTAAATGAAACCAGAATGCAAAATAGAGGTACTAGCATTATTCGTTGATATGGCCGTACATTTTCCTTCTATTAATTTGTTAAATATTGCATGCACTATTCGCTTGGCTTTGAATAAATCCATACAACATAAATGATTCGGAAGAAATTTTCCAATCAATGGTTCTGCTTTTCTGTCACGCGTTATGTTTAGAAGTTTTTGCACATGATTGAATACTGGTTGTTATTGTAAGTATCTTAAAGTTTCGTTAATTGGTAAATCTGGATCACCTTAGTTTCCACATCCGTAGAAGTGTTTCTAAAATTGTTGATATATATATATATATATATATCTCGATATTGTTCTTACCGTAAATGTATCTTTAAGTCATGTGATTGTATAAAATCGAACGATAGATTAGATAGATAAGGATTCATCAATCAATTTGCTGATTTAATAGTACTTGTATGTATGAACCCTCTTCATGAGGATATGAGTTCAAACAAGAGACAGTAAGGACCCATATTATTAGCTTGGTGTGACAAAAGCATTTAGTATCCGATTAGTACAAGCAAAAACAAAGTGAGTTCAATACCCAAATAAAAGAAATCAAAGAACCAGAAAACAAATTTATTGCTTTATATTAATAATTTAAGGATATTTTTGGCTTTGTTTCTGGAGCATGTATGACTATTAATTTTCCTGATATATTTGGAACAAAAAAGGAAAACAAATCATCGAACATGAAGTTAATTTATCTGTTGAAGTACTAGAAGACTGATCATATCGATAGAGTATTTGAGTGAGTTTTCTTTGATTATATCGAACCAGAACACCGATCACTTCTTGTCAATAAGGAATGATTTTGTTCATTAATCTGTCTAGGCACGCAATTTCCCAACTATGACTTGCCTGTGCACATAAAAACACATATAATAAGCAAACTTAATTATATTGATATCTATAAATAGGAGATACATCAGCAGAAATATATTTAACACTTCCGGACCGTACATTTAATCCCCCTCTCTCTCTCTTTTTATTTTTTTGGCAATAGAAAGAAAGGTTAACTTAAAAGTACATGATATTGACATTTGTTTTATTCAACAACAATCACTTAAAAGTAGATGATATTGATATATCATTTTTCTTCATGCAGTTGGATAAGAAGCCTCCATGGCAATCCCGCAGAGGCCTTTGCTGGATTTAGTTTCTCTCTGGATCTTCATATACCCATTTTCGCCCCATCCGGTTCCCCAAGAATTCTTTATCAGCCAGTACTTAGTTCCATTGGTATTAGTACCATATCCGATGGCTGTAACAGCATGGCCTAAATATGTGCCACAATCGCCAGTGAAGACACCGGTTGAGTAAAACTGGAAACTGATACCACCACCATCAATTCCCACAGAAACTGGTTGGCTTGCCACGGCATGCAACAAGGCCTTCTCGTTATTGGCTGGCACCTTTTTGTACCCGGTTATTGTGGCTGCAGCTGTTGCTGCCTTCTTTTTATTGCAAGTACCATCTATTCCCTCGTAAGGATAACTAGCCTCAGTTGTGAGGCCATGGTTGCTTTTAATGAACTCAAAAGCACTGTCCATCAAACCTCCGCTACAACCTTGATTCACACCGTTTATGTCACAGTCCACGAGCTCTTGTTCTGACAGCGATACTAACTTGCCAGTTTTGAGCTTGGTTATTCCTTCTACGGCTGCCACAACTGAAAATGCCCAGCAACTTCCTGTATATTGAAAATAACAGACACTTAAGTGACAGTAAAATAGAAAAAAATAATAATAATAATTACCAAAAACACACATGAAGACAATACTCGTTTTGTTATAGCTTGTTACTTACCACAACTGGCTTGGTCCTTGACAGGGGTGACAACAGCATGCTTTCTCCAGTCCATACTAGTTGGAACAGCAGTCAAGTTTCCGTATTCAAAAGACGTGGTGGCGGCTTCTGATGTGGACATGACTTTGGATGTTTGTCTGTTGTAACCGGTATACATTTTACGAAATTCATCATTACTTAGGTCTCCAAATTTGTTAATAGCCAGCTTATATCCGCGGTTCATGCCTTTGTTAAAGTTTTCGATATACTCCAAGTTGCTCTTAAAAACCTTATAGCGCCTCTCCTTCTCTAGTGCATCATTATAGACGCGTCCATGTTGAGCCATCCATTCCTCGTGCCTCTTTAGCACGTATTCCTCGTTCAGAGGGCGGCATAGAGCATGAATGGCCCAAATGGTCAAAATAAGGAGAGAGGCCAAGGATTTGTTTGTGAAAGCCATGATAGTTAGAGAATCTAGGAGAAGAGAATCTTTGAATGGGCACACAACATATACTGAATTTTGATGTGTATTTATAGACAAGGATTCTTGTAATCTGTCTATTCTCTTGATAATGCTAGAAAAGACTTGCCCTTCTAGATGCCTGGACTTGGAATTCATCATTCTGTAAAATCTGTTGTTCTTTGCATCAGTAATAGGAATTTTAGCATAATGGCCCTATTTTATGGGCTGAATTGCAAACCTACCCTTAAACTCAAATTAATTACAAAAATACCCTAAAATGACCTCAATACCCTTTCTCATAACTACACCCCAATTACAAACCATTTGAAAAACCATCGGTTCAGGGTGGCCCGACATCTGGTCAGCCTGACCCAATGGTTTTTTTCATCGGGTCAAGCCGACCCGATGGTTTTATCATATGCCCTAATTTTTTTTAATAGTTAATTTTGTTTTTTCTATTTATGTTCTTTGAAATAATGAATATTTTAATGATTGATAATATTGGTTTAATTAATTTTCAGGATTGACGATGAAGAATGTGTATTTGGTTTTGAATTGGGGTGGAGAATTGAAAAATCACTTTGGTGAGTATTAATATGAAGGTCGAAGAGCGAAGGCGTTTACTTTTTCAAGGGATTCAAATATTGATCAATTGTTAGATAAGGTGCACAACGTAACCGGAATTATGATTGGTTGATACTGTAAAAATTTTAAACTTAGTACATTATTTATGAAATTTTGACAAAGTATCTTTTGTATTTACAACAAATCCATATCTTTTTCGATCCTTGCAAATATAACACTTCTAATAGCCAAATAACAATCTCTACACCGTTCACACAAATCACAACCACAACATATAAATTTGGTTTTTAACTATACGAAAATCCATCAGGTCTCCCCAACCCAACGAAAAAAAATCTTCGGGTCAGCATGACTTGATACTTTTTTTCATTGGGTTGGGGTGACATGACGTTGGGTCACCCTAACTCGATAGATTTTTTCATTGTTTTTAACTATGCATATATATATATATATATATATATATATAAGTCATGTCCCAAATCAAGTTACACTTACTTTTTTGTATTTTTAAATTTACACATCAAGTTGCATAAAGTATAATCTATGTCAACACAAATATAGTGGACTAAATCAAGTATAGTGGACTAAATCAAGTATAATCTATGTCAATATAATCTAAATCAAGTATAATCTATGCTTAATCACATCATCACACTAGTGAAGAAGAGTGCCCCTTCCACTATCAAGTCGTTTGTCATACACACTTAGTAATTAAGCTCTGATATGCAACCAAGTTACTCTGGAATCTGCAAGGCAATTCAAGAAAACATTAGCCTCCACATATTTGTATCTATAGCAATAGACTATGCACATGAGTCTCAAGTGAAGACAATCAGCAAGAAGAGTACATAGTTATGAATACCATCTGCAAGTACATAGTTACAATAAGTATTGCAGAGACTTATCAATATTGAAAGTTGTTATTGTGTGATCTATTTTAGACAAGATTAAGGGTCCTGGTAGCTTTCTCTTTGTTTCTTGGGACTTACCTACTCATGCTCATGCTACCAGCAGCTAGCATCACGATCTAGATTGGCTGGTCCCTGCATACATAGACAATAGTAAGTTTAAAAAGCGCATATAACTGAGAAGCAAAAAACATATAAACAATTGTATCATTGCAAGAAAAAGAAGATCAGATATGAGAAGAAACAAACAAACATGTTAAGAAGTTGTTTGTGAAAAAGGCAACCAGATAGAGTGATTCGAAAAAATGAACCAGCAAGGCTAGCTTACATGGGAAGGCTGAGTCCAGACAGATCTGCCCATGAAAATTAGCTATAATAACCAAACATTAAAACCAACATGGATGTAAAGAAACGAAGAATGAAGTTGAATTGAAGATGAAGAAGGTGTTTGACAAAATGCTTCAAACGAAGAATTGAAGATGGTTAAGTGTAGCATTAGTGCACAGCTTTTGGCAAAGATTAACTCAAAATATCTTATACAAATAATAAGATTATAAGAGATCTCACCAATTAAGCTACCCACAATAGACAACTTTAGGAGAGTGATAATATAATTTTTTTGCGAAACCCACAGAGCAGGGAACTTAGATTCAAAGCAGTGAACACAAAATAAAGACACAATAAAGAAACTCAGTTCCATTAGCTTCCAACAAAATAATTTACATATCCGTTTCATAGATCTAGATTCAAAGCAAACACAAAATAAAGACACAGTTGACGTTCCATCAGCTTTGAAAAATCAGAATTAAAACTTTGTGCCTTATGCTAGGGAGAGTGTGAAAACGATCAAAAAACAATGTAATTAGACACAATCCGAATTAAAACTTTGTGCACCCAGATATTAACAATTTCTAGCGACAGATATAAGAATCTATTTGAATCAATTCGACAATAAAATCTATGTGTTAGGATTCAAAAATCAACATCATCCAACCAAATCGGTGGTGTATCGCAGCGTCGGAAAGATTAGGCTGCCGGAAGAAGACGAACGGCGACGATGAATGACCTCGACGGCGTCAAAGTCTGCCGGAAGAAGACGAACAGCTCGCCGACGATTCTTTGCGGTTGCGAAGTCCGGCAACTCGCCGACGAAAGGTCGCTGGAAACGGTGGGATTTGTTTCGGCATGAGATTTTTGAAAGCTGTGAAATTGGATTTTTTCACATAAAGGGTAATAAGGTCATTTTAGGGTATTTTTGCAATTAAATTTGGTTTTAGGGTAGATTTGCAATCCAGCCTCTAAAATAAGGCATTTTTGCTAAAAACCCTCAGTAATATGTAATATGGTTTTATTTATGTTCAATTGATTGGTGTCAAATGATTTTGCTTGTCAGAATAAACTAGTTTCAAGGGTCAATATCAATGGTGAAATTTCTTGTATTTGTTGGGGGATAATTCGAATCGATGAATGCGGAAACACCATACCTAATACTCGCTCATAACTCATAGCAATTAATAACTTCAATATAGCAGAAGAAATAGATGAGCTGTGTTTGTAGTTGAGTCTCATCCTCGCTGGTCCCAGTTGTTGTAATCCATTTCAAGTTGTTGTAATCATATCAAAAAAAAAATAATAATAAATAAATAAAACAATCACAACACAAGATATACGTGGAAAACCCAAATCGGGTAAAAATCCACAGGCTATCAGGACAACAAAGAATGTTCTATTATATGATAAATTGTTACAACCATATATACTAAGATTTTCTCTCACACCTCAACCCCAAACCATGCTCACAAGATCCTCACCGAGTAACCCCCAATATCCTCTAGGTCTCCCATGAATATCACCTACGGATCTCTAACTTGATTTACCGATATTCCCTTGGATCCTTCCCAAGATATTCCCATGGGTCTCCCCGGATCTCACCATACTCTTTCTGATGTTACATGGTATTTTATTTGCTCCACAACCTTAAATCTAATAACATAGATATTATGTCTATTTATACTAGTTACAAAGAGTTTAAGATAAAAGGAAATCATACTCCTAAACGTATAAGACTTACTTGTTTCACATAAATATTATTTCCTTTTATGACAAGTCTTCTTATAAAAAATATTCTTTTTCCTTCAAGCACAAGAACTTTCCAAAAAGAACACTTTCATTTTCCATTGAAGATTTTCCGTTCCACGCATGCTTATAATTGACTATGATTTAGGTCACGGTTACCGCTTCATAAACCGTTACAAGTCACCTTAAATTACATTGCTCAGAATACTGCTCTCCATACGCTGAAACAAATCTGGCCGTTGTTACCCGTTGTTGGTACTGCTGTGAAAGCCACAACGCTTTCCACAGCGTTCTTCACTGGACAAGGACTACCGTCATTATCGCTGTTGAAACCCACAGGGCTATACTGCTGTAGGAACCACTATCAAAGCCACAACTCAACTCACAACAGTTTGCTTCATTCTTTCGTTCTTCTAATCTTCAACCTCCCTCAAACAACACCATTCCGACTTCCAAACGTATCCCACGTCTCCAAGAATCTCCACATCAGTTGAGTATTGTTTAATTCACATTTGGTTCGCTTAGAAATACAAGTCAAAATCTAACAGTATTGTAGCATTAAAATGTTAAAATGGATCATCACTTGATAACACTTATGGGACCTCCATTCATGTTTGTTTGACTAAATGTCTGCAAGTAAGCAAGCAAGTCATTGTCCATGTATCAATGAAAACTATATAATTTGTGGAAGAAACTGTTCACAAAGCACTAAATAGTTGAACTAAATTATAATACTATCAACTTTAAAATTCTTTTCTACAGAAGCAATGATGGAGGATTCTACAATGACAGGAATTCGTTAAGTTGAATTATTGTGAGGGGTGGTCCATTTTTTTTTTTTTTTGCTTTGGTCAAATTATGATCAATAAAAGCAAGAAAAAAGGTAATCATGTGAAGTGATGATCACCTTCTTTGATCATAGACCTGGAAAGAGTGAAATCATCTCTTATGTTTTCGGAATTTCAGGAAATATTAATAATATATTCTCTTCAAGTTGGATAATTCTTTTAGTGTCCGTTTGGAAGAGCTTGTCTACCAGATAATAGAATTTTTTTAATTAAAAAAGCTCTTTCCAAATTTTTTTTGTATCGTTAAGTTGTCACTCATTAGAGCTTTTAAATGATTAAAAAAGCTGTTTTACTTCTACTTGGAGAAGCCTAAATTTAAAGCTTTTCCTAGTAGATCTTTTAGAGTTTTTTTTAATAAAACTAAAATCTCCAATATAACCCTATAATTTAATATTTGCTAGAGTATTTTGGTCATTCAATCATTAAAAAAGCTATATATTAATTGACAACCAAACGACTAACAACTTTTATTTAAAAGCTCTACCTCTAAAAGTTCTACTTTGAAAAGATCTACTACGAAAAGATCTACTTGAGAAGCTCCCCCAAACGTACTCGTAGTCAGCAAGTGATGATCACCTTCTTTGTTTATAAACTATAAGCATGGGGGCCAGTTTGGTATTGCTCTAACTTTTATAATAATCACGGTTAGTTATGCTGAAGAAATAATCAGCTGTAAAGTTAATCAGCTGATGTTTAGTTAATTGTATTTTTAAAATTGATGTATAGCTCAAAAGCAGTATACATACGTTTGGTAATTTTATTGTAAAAATGATGAGATTAGTTACAATGACTAAAATATACATGATTTTAGAATCTTATTTCAATTTTTTTTTTCGTTTATTATATATGTATTAAATCAATATTTAAGTAGAATATTTAAATGATTTTAACTTAATTTTATAAGGATAATAATGATATTTTAAAAGATTCATTAAATACTGAAATAGATTATTTCATAATCACTTTCAACAAGTAACTCCTACATACTTCTCAAAATCATTGTTAAAATTTATCAGATTATCAATTAATCACTTATGGAAGTTTTATCAAAAATTATTTAAATATTGGACAATTTGTGTGTTTGTACTTTGTACTCATGCCATTGATGCATGTTATTTGCGGTTTTTCTTTTTGTGGTAGCACTTATTTTCTTCTATGAATTGCAATCAGATAATTATGAGAACAAAATCACTTTCTTTGTTCATAAACCGTAAGCATGTGTCGAGGCTGACAACCTAACACCGATAAAGTATTGTCTGTTTTTATCTATTGGATATTTTTGCCCTTAAAAAGGGTCATTGTGTAGTAAGAAAAAATCGCACACACAAATCTAAACACACATAGATAATATGAAAGCAATAAAAAGAAAAGGTGACATTAAAGGTTTTACGTGGTTCAACAATTTGTCTACGTCTACGGAACCCACCGTACTCAATCCACTACTTTTAGAGTTGATTACAATCTCTCTATCTCTCTCTCAGTCTCTCTACAATTTGCTCTCTATCTCTCTAGCAACCTTTTCTCACACACATTAAGGTTTACATAATTGTCGTATTTATATTGGAGCACTAGGATTGGCCAAATCCTAATTTGGAGTCTATTACTTTTTCCTCTTTCTTCACTGTGCAAATCTCATCACACACGGATTTGTACGTGACCGCTCTAAGTGCCAGTGTGCCACATCGCTCTTCACAGCGTAAACCTTTGGGACAAAACCGTTCTCAAAGCTGCTCTCGAAATTCACAACACAACACACAACGTAAAGCACCGTTGCCTGAGCTGCCTGAGCTGCTGTCGAATACACATCGCTCTCCCTTTAATGCCATACCGTTGTCATTGCCGCTTTGAAAGTCAAAGCACAATGCATAGTGGTTAGCTTGATTTGGCCGCTTCACACTCTGCTATGAAAGACACGGCGTGAAGCAATTCTTTTCGGATAATGGTAAATATCCAATATTTTTGTCTATCATTTACATCCAACTTGTTGTGGCAGTTGACATAACACTTTTTTGTCAACTGCCAAATTATCACATTATCACAATTTATTATTATTTTTATTTTTATATTAAAGTACTATATTTAAATACTAAATTTAAAGAGTATAAATTATTATTATTTTTAATTCAATTTATTTGATGTGATAAGATAACGGTTAACATAGATGTAAAACGATGAACAAAAGTGTTGGATGCTTACTATCTATTCTCTTCGATTGCTTATTTTTGTCTTTAGCTTTTATTGTTGCTGTTCAAATATCAAGGCACTCAATGCATTTGGCCATTATTGTTGACTTTGATGACAAGTAATCTCCACTAAACTCTAACAACGCAATTCACGTTTTTTTGCTTCTTTGTTGACTTGCTTTTGCAATTTGACTTGAAGTCTTCACAAAACCCCGACGCATTGTGGATTAAGACCGAGTGCATTTTTACTCATCTATATTTTTATAATTAAGTATTATCTCTTTCCATATCATTTAATATTTGATTAAAGAGGGGGTATTTTTGTTAATATATTTTAATAAAAATACCACCTCTCTAAATATATATCAAGTACCGGTGAAGGAGATAATATTTACTCATAAAAAGTATGGGTGAACAAAGAGTGGTGCTGTTGGCACATTTCTATCAATCTATATATGTTCCACTTTTTAAAATTTTGACTTAATAAAATCAAATAAAATATTTTTATTAATTGTTTTGATTTATTTCCAAAACTACCCAATTTACTAATTTTTCAAACTTAATCCACCTCATCTTTGATCTTTGCATACATCTTTCTCTCACATCCATTAAATGATTATTTTTTCTTCTTATTATTTTATTTTATTTTGAGTTTTTTTTTTTCTTCTTATTTCATTGTGGAAGAAAAAAAAAATAACATAGTTACTTCAATACAACGATAGCTTAATATCATTCTAAAGAACGATTCTTACATATGCTTGATATCTTTCAAAGACTATTTGATAATATTTTTGTATGTGTGTAAGAAGCAAAATTTAGGGTTTAAGAGTTAAGAAATTAAAAAGTTTAAAAGAACATGTTTTTTTTTTTTTTTTTTTGAAAAAAAATGTGAGATTTTAATAGGTTTACTTTATAGAAGATTTTTTTTCCTTAAATTATGTCTCTTTAAGTAATTTTGATAAAAGAAAAAAAAATACTGTATAATAAAAAAAATAGAACACAAACATACAGGTAGGTATGTGCCAATAGCACCACTCGTGAGCAAATTCATTCTCATTAAAACCGGTCTTTGCTTACTATCCATTCTCTTCGATTGCTTATTTTTGTCTTTAGCCTTTATTGTTGCTGTTCAAATATCAAGGCACTCAATGAATTTGGCAACTATTGTTGACTTTGATGACAATTAATCTCCAGTTCTCCACCAAACTCTAACAATGCCAATTCACTTTTTTTTTTTTTTTCTTCCTTGTTGACTTGTTTTTGCATGAAGTCTTCACAAAACTCCAACGTATTGTGGGATTAAAACCAAACAATAAAATATCGGTATCGATATCGATATCGGGTTTCTAAATTTATAGATATATCGGGGATATTATTGATATCGGTGAATATTTGGTAAAAAATTAAAAAAATGATCGATATTTATATCTAAAGTTAGATTATTTTTATAAAACTTTAGGACAAGCTTAAACAAGTAATTATACATCAAATGAATCATATTTTAACAATAAATTAGCATGGTTATGAGTTTATTATAAATTATAACATAGATAGAGTTTGTATATAATTTTTAAAATTGAGTATTTAATAGAATCATATTTTGTTTCACTTTTACAATATTATATACAATATAAAGAGATTAAATATTTAATAAAAAAATTATTATTAAAAAATATATATAGTTCCATACTTCCAAGATTCTATCATAAATCATAATTCATATATAATAATACATTGCATATCTGAAATTTAAAACCAAAATGAATTCCTTACTGATTCAAATACATAAGGTACATTTCTATCTTGATTCGAACAATAATTTTTCTAAGAAAACGTGCTAATATAGTTTTCAAGGTGGTTATTAATATGACACATATATGTTATTTGATCTCTTCCAACTGATCCATGAATTTGGTAGTTTGGATTTACTCAACTTGGTAGATATTGTTGATCTTAATGCATAGGTATTGTATATGACATTTATGAAGAAGGATAATCAAATATAATGTAACCACCATAACTACCATAATATGGTACATGAGAACCTGACCTTATCTGCGAATCACCCAAAGAACTATTTTCTGTGCCCATACTCATTAAGGAAAGAGTCATATTCAAAGAATCTTCATCAATTTGACTTGTTCCTCTATGTTGTCTACAACGATTTTGATCAAAATTACCTGCATGAGCATCCCAACCTGCCGCACTAGCATTCCAACCTATTGCACCAACATCCCAACCTCAGGCACGAACATCCCAACTTATTGCACCAGCATCCCAATCTCTTGCACCAAAATCCCAACCTCCTCCATCATCTCTATCATCTCCATCATCTTTTCCTCCACTATTTCTATCAGAGGTATGTTGGTCATCGGAATAGCTGCTAACAGTAACTCCACAATCTACACCAACTTCTTCTCTAATCATTTGTTCAACATTTATTCTCATGTCTCGTGCATGAAAAGCAATTTGTGAATTATGATTTCCCTCATCATCATTCAAATAGACATGTCTAACCCAGTCAAAAAAATGATACTCATTATCGTCCCCTACTTCAGCAGTTACTTGAAGTAGATCCATAAAATCAATTTCATCTACTTTATCTTTTTTAGCTGCTATATCCCTAAGTTTCAACTTCATATTATAATAACAATAAACAAGTTGTTCAAACTTAGAATAGGCAAGACGGTTTCTTTGTTTTGTGTGAATTAAAGCAAATGTGGATCAATTTCTTTTGTAGGCAGAAGATGATGCTATTTGTGACAGTACGCGAACTACTATTGCACGCAATAAGGAGCACAATTTCCATACATTACCCACCAATCAGCTGTAATAAAAATTATTAAGTATTATAAGTATGAATACAATTTCAATGATATTATTATTTATTATTATTACATAGATTTTTGTAATAAAACTTATATACCCGGTTGCATTTTGCTTCTAACTGCCATGGCTGCTCGTTCACCAAAACTTTTCTTTCTATCCTTAAAGCATATGAGCTAGATTCATGACTCATGAGATCAGATTATGTCATATACTCATATATAAATAATATATATAAATATGAGTATATGACATAATACTTCCATGCAAAGAAGTTATAATATTGGAATTATAAAATTGATTGTAAGTTGTAACTTTTTACCTTATTTCCAAAATCAGTGATCCCTGCAGCTTCAGGGTCTAATTACATATAGACAATATGTACGGCTTTTAAAAGATCTGAATTATCCATAATATTGTCTCTATATTGGTACTTTAGATTCAAATAGTAAGCTAGAATAATAAAAAAATATATATATTAATTGAGGTACTTTTTGTTTTTTTGTTTTAATTTTTTAATAAAAATTATGGGTTTTACACGTTTTACACAAACAAATCAGATTGCTTTCACAATCTACTTCGGTAATTGTACTATTGACTATTGTGTTGGAAATTTTTATAAATTTATTAATGCTTCTTTTAAAATAATTTTCAATATAGATTATTTGAACAATAATTTAAGTGTTTAAGATTAATTTTTTAAAAAAATAATTTGTAAAATATCTCTGGATTTCGGGATGAAATTCACAATATTTCGAGAATATCGGGATATTTCAGGAATATCGGTAGATTTTTATGGATTTTTCGAAATCTACCGGATATTTACTAGACATTGGATATTACACCTGTTTCGATATCGGTCCCTCCAAAATATTAATATATCGGTGGATATATCAATTTTAAGTTCCTTGATTAAAACTATTCTTTGCTTATTTTATCACAAATTAGAAAAGAGTGATCACAAAAGGAACAAAAGGAAATTGGAGTGATCAAGATGAGAACTTCCAGCAACTTTTATGTGTGGTCTGAAATCACCAACATCAAAGAGAAAATCAGAAGTGTGCCGAAACAACTCACAAGCAAATAAAAGGCGACAAATGACGATAAAGAGATTTTACTAGCTAAGCTAGCCGATTCTTATGATCCTATAACTCTATAAAGAGAATTTACCGATTAAGCTAGTCGATTCTTATGATTTGATTTGATATCGGTAAATAATAAGAAGCCAACATCATTCCATTTTGTGTACACCATTAAATGATTCCATTCCCACGCAATAACCGATCCAGTTCTGCAAGTTTTCCAGAGTGATTCATTCAGCTGCCTAATATATGTGTCAAAATCATGAAGCAGACTGCAGATACCAATAAGCAACAATTCTTTTGTTTTCTTTGACTAAATTAAAGATTCCTTGCCTCAGCAGACTTGAATTTGGATTTCCCACCAATTAAACTAAATAAAATCACAATCACATAGCCAATTAGCTATTATGTTTAACTTGTATTCCTGAGCGGACCAAATGTGAACCAAACAAAACTAAATTGATGTGTTATTTCTTGAAGACATGGGATAACGTTTGGAAGTTGAAGGTGGTGTTTAAGGGAGGTTGAAGATTGAAGAAGAACTGAAGAAACGGATTCTGGAAGGAAGCGCGGAGCAGACCGCGATGCTAACAAAGCGCGCATGGATTGCAACATACAAAGCGATCGATTTCAGAGGATCAAGTGCAGTGCAGACCGCGGCTGAGGCAAGAGACACAGACCGCGGTATCTGGAGCGGTCGGTTCTAGAAGTGTTCTGTGGTGTAGGAAGCGGGGTGCACACCGTGACCCATACCGCGAAGACGATGTATTTTGCTGAGATCATGAATGTTGCGCGAAAACAAAAAGGTTATCTTTCTAGAAGTTCTTGTGTTTGAAGGAAAATGATTTACTCTTTACAAGAAGATTTGTCATAAAAGGAAATAGTATTTATGTGGAACAAGTAAGTCTTGTATGTTTATGAGTATGATTTTTTTTTTATCTTAAACTCTCTGTAACTAATATAAATAGACCTTGTAATTAGGTTATTGTGAGTGGAGCAAAAAGAATACCATGTAACATTAGAGAGAAAGTGGTGAGATCCAAGGAGACCCATGGGAATATCCGGGGAAGGATCCAAGGGAATATCAGTGGATCAAGTATGAGATCTGTGAGTGATATTCAAAGGAGATCTAGGGGATATTGGGGGGTTCCTAGTGAGGATCTTATGAGTGTGGTTTGGAGTTGAGGTGAGAGAGAGAATCCTATAGTATATGGTTGTAACAATTTATGACGGCCTATAGTTTTTTACCAGATTTGGGTTTTCCACGTATATCTTGTGTTGTAATTGTTTTATTTTCTCTTATCTATTTTTTCTGCTGCTGACGTTATTAATTACTATAAGTTATGGATGAATATTAAGCATGACGTTTCCGTGTTCATCGATTCGAATACCCAATATTAGCAATCTTTATTAAGTCAAGTATCTTCCTCAGGGTGGGGTAGTGGTGGCCACGGTTCGGTTTCGGTTCCGTGGCCACCCAAAATCGAAACCGTAATCGAAAAACCGGTTTGGTACACGGTTTCTAACCTGCGGTTTTACTGTTTCGGTTTTGGTTTCGGTTAGAAACCGTCGGTTTTGGGTTCGGTTTTGGTTTTTCAAAAAAAAATTCAAAAAAAAGTGACACGTGGCAGCTTTTGATTAATTGATTTTTTTTTAAAAAATTTTTTTTAAACCGTCGGTTTTTGACGGTCCCAAACTGAAACCGTAACCGTAACCGGTTCATTCGGTTTCCAACCGGTTTTGAAACCTCTGCTTCGATTCCTGTTCCGGTTTCGGTTCCAGTTTTGGAACGGTTTTTGAAAGTATGGTTTCAGTTAAACCGCAGGTAAAACCGTTGGTTTAACCGAAACCATGGCCACCTCTAGGGTGGGGCAAACTACTCAGCCTGATAACGGTCTGATGATGATTTTTATTTGTATTTTTTGTTGATTTTTATGTAGGCCACCACTACTGTTGTATAATGCCAGATAGAATTTGACTGGTCAATTGTTGTTTGCTTGCGGAGTTCTGTGAAAGGACTTGCATCTGAAAGTGCAACCTCGAATGTTGGAGTTACTCATTACTCTATGGACTGTGTGTCATTTATGCTTACATTAATCTGGTAAAAAACCTTTGTTTTGTCATGTTTGATTTGTGATTGTCATATGAAGATGATTGTTTTTTGTTTTTGTTTCTAAAAACATCGAATAAAAAGTATACATAATATACGCAACTCTTCTTATAATCGACGGTAATGCATTTTCTCTTCCACGTTAGTGGTAAGCAGTTCGAATCTCATTATACGCATTTTAAAAGCATGTGTTTCTTTTCGCGGTTGTGGGCTAGATATTCGAACCATCCCGAAAGACTCAAGACTTGTTACATGTCATAATTAATTATAATACTTAAAAAAAAAAAGTTTAAATAATGTATATATATCTTTTATAAGCATATTTGAAAGGTTTTTTAATTTTAATTTTAATTTTATTTTAATTTTTATTTATAGCAAAAGTGTCCTATTTTAGGGGGCTACTTGCAAACGTGCCCAAAAATCAAAATCAATTGTAAAACTACCATATTTTACCCAAAATACCCTCACTCATCACTACCATATGTATTAACCTTATTTAATACTCTTACGGTCTTACCAACAATTTACCAACCAATTTATCAAATAAATGAACTAAACATTATCTAACCATTATCTTCCTCTACAACACTTTTTCCCCCATAATTTTCTTTTCGAATTTTAGGTTTTAAAAACATTGGAGAAGATTATATATAAGTGGTTTGATGGTACAAACTACATTTTAAATTAATCTTTCAACCTCATAATCCTTATTTTCATAGAAATCACATATATCCATGTAATTTTTTTTCTTTAAATTGCAATGAAGATTGACCCGTTATGAAAAATGAGTGCTAGGACAGGATGACCTGAGGCTTAAAAAGCGTCGAGACAGGATGGCTTGGCATCGGGTCACCTTGACCCAAAGCTAAAAAAGCTTTTGGTCAGGGTGACCTAATGCCGGTTCAACTTGTCCCAAGGCATAAAAAGCTTAAGGACCGGGTGACCTGGTATTTTCATGATTTTTTTTTTTCAATTCAAAGTTTTGACAATTCATGGCTTGTAATGGTCCTAAAATAATGACTTCGGGATGGGGTGACCCCATGGGAGCCATCTCCAAATTTGTTTTTTAACATAAGGGTAACAAGGTCATTTCAAGGTATTTTTGTAATTGACTTTCATTTTATGGTAGATTTGCAAGTGGTCCCCTAAAATAAGGCATTTTTGATAAAGACCCTATTTGAAATTGTATTTTATGAATTTAATTGATAGGGACCATGTGCTAAAGAACAGAACTTTTATCTTTCAGATGGGCTGAGCCCGGCCCAATGTCTAAAGATAACAGATACAGAGATAGTAATTATACGATGTCGTTTTGTCTGGACATTAATCAGTTATCAGTACAGTGAATCGTAAGAGCAACGATGTCGTTTTTACTTTCTGATACTGACCAGTAGTACTTTCTCTTCCAGTTTTCTTTCCATCGAGAATCAATGCCAGGTTGATACACTGTAATTGACTTAGGGTTTACGACATCATCGCTCACTCAATCTCGAAATTCAATCTCAGAACAGGTAAAGTTTCTGCCTTATTTTTTTTTCCAACCACGTGCCGTCCAAATGCTCATCTTCATCACCTATTTTAAGTTTTTGCATTTAATTTGCTATTATTTCTTGATATTAAACTCATGCTTGTGTTGATTTCTTGTTTAAAGTTTGTATATGTATGATTGTTTATATATTCTAATTTTTTATGGATGTAGTTGTTAGAGGCTTTTAAACAGTGTCAAATTTGGTCATTTTCTCTTCACGAAATTAAAAGCAATGAAGAAGAAGCGTGTGATGTAGCTGTTCCATTCTTGTTGCTTAGATATGAATTATGATGTTAACAAAACCATAAAAAGGGTGAAACCATCTACATTGTATGCCTAAATTTCGATTTGTATTTCCAGATTTGCGGATGAGATTAATTTTTTGAACATATCGGGGGAAATTATTCAATTGTTAGTCAAATTCATTAATTAAGATTATGGCTTTTTTAAATTTCTTGATTATCTCATTGGAAACGGTAGGGTCACATAGACATTAGACACCAGAGGACATGGAGTCCATGATGGTAACTATCGTTTGTTAACTTAGAAGCCTGAAATCTTCACCTGAAACTAAGATTTCTGTTGATTAATAAGTGGTGTGATGTGATTGAAACTAGAAATAGTCAAATAGACATGTCTCTAATAGAATTTCACACGTCTTGGTCCTTATCTATGGTACATTGCTTGATTTGATTTGATTTGGTTGAAGTCTATATTTTGATTATAAGAAGAAACCAGAGAGCGTCCCTAGCTATTAATGTAAATGTGTTTTTGTCATATGTCTAGATGATGAAATCTTTTAATCGATTGTTTTTTCTTTTATTATGTATTTCAAAAAACTTATCTATGTTCATGTTTTAATTTTCGTTCTCCACCTTTTTGTTTTTTAATTGGTACTGGATAGGTTGTTGAAAATATCCACTAAGCAAATGCAAATGGCAGCAGCTAGTAACACTGATTCGGCAGAAACTGTCCCTAAACCTCAAGTCGTATACCGCTGCAAAAAATGCCGGAGAATCGTTGCCTCAGAGGAGACCATCGTTCCCCATGAACGAGGGAAGGGAGAAGAATGCTTTAAATGGAAAAAGAGAAGTGACATGGAAAAGGAACCACCTGAATGTTCCTCCATATTTGTGGAGTCAATGAAGTGGATGCAATCCGGTAATTGCAAACTCATAACTATTTTTTTTTTTTTCTTTTCCATTTATATATACATTTACCATAGAGGAGTACTAAGGTAGCTCTGATTTTGATTTGCCAGTACAAGAAGGTTTTGTAGAAGAGAAACTTCAGTGCATTGGCTGCAAAACCCGCTTGGGTTCCTTCAATTGGGCGGGTTTGCAATGCAATTGTGGGGCCTGGGTGACTCCAGCATTTCAGCTGCACAAAAGCCGATTAGATGAGTGTCGTATATGAGCGAATCTACTTTTCTTGAATGATAGATAAGTGAGAAGTTTTGAGTTACTAATAGAGTAATTGCATATTGATATAGTTTAATGGAGTTTTGATGTGTTATTGACCAATCATAATTGACCTTATAATCCTTGTTAGCTACTTCATGGAAATCCAGTGGAATTGGTAGCCCAATTGTTCGGTTTTGGGTCCAACCTAAAATGCCCACCCCTAACTCCTTCCTTACCTTTTACCTCCGGTTCTCTACGATCAGGTTAGTTATTGAAGCTTATGGTCTAATACAAAGAAGAAAATTTTATTCACAACTTTTTTATATATTGGTTAGCTTTAATTTTCACAGATTTCAAATGCTATTGTTGTTGGTACTTGAGACAATACACTAATATACTAGGAGTGTGGGTTACACTATGGTTGCAGAAAAATTGCATTTTTTTTGTTTGGGTTAATATGTTTTTAGTCCCTGACGTTTGCATTAATCTGGGTTTAGTCCACGATTTTCTTATATTACTAACTGCAGTCCAATAGTTCTCTGACAATACCAAATTGAGTCCCTACCGTCCAATTCCGTTAGGAATTCGTTGACTTCCGTTAGGTCAACAAAGGCAATATGGGAAATTCCACAAAACCTTCTAGAAACCTGACTAAAAATGATAAAATGACCCATATGCCCTCCTATTAAATAAAAAATGAAAAAACAAATAAAATTTAAAATTAAAACAAATAAAAAAATAATTAAAAATTAAATTTAAAAATTAAAATATATAAAAAAACTAATTAAAAAAAATTATTATTCACCGTATAAGTTTAAATGTACCAATTTTTTTTATAAAAAAAAAAATTGTTAATACTTGCTCTTTAAATATAGTGGTTATCAATTCTCATGTTCATCGTTTTATATTAAGTTGTTTGAATTGCGAGTCAAGAGATGCATTAGCTTCGGTTAGTTCAATCTCGACATTGACAAGCCCAATCAAGAACTTTTCACATTTCAAGATTTTGTCAACAACTCCGTATGAAATTGTATGACTATACCATTACAACTCTGCAAGTAATCCACATTTCTCAAAAATCTTAATAATGTAAATCTCAAAAATACAAAATGGGGAGATGGAGATCCATCGGGATCTCCAAGGGAGGGGGAGTAAAAAAAATTGGACAATACTTGGATACTGACCATCACCCAATAACTAATAGTCACATAACCGAAAGCAAGGAGAAAAGTGAAAATAGTAAAAAGATTTTTACCCCCATTAGATGGTTATGGGTGGTCAGTATGCTGTGGGTACCCAAACATTTTCCAAAAAAATTTCCCCTCTCTGTCTCACGTGTGTATACATTTGCAGACATTACTTACCGATTAAAAAAAATATGAGTGGCCCGGTGCAACATTACTTACCAATTCTCACACCTGACTACTCTCTGTTTCATCTTTAAAAAAAAGGGCAACATTAGTTACCAATTCAAACTACAAGTCTACAGCTAAAAAAACCAAAAATATTTATCAATTTAAATAATAATCAGAAATTACTTTAAAATTTCTAAAATTCCATAAACAGTATATTTTTCTTTCTAATTTTCTTAAAAATACCTCTTAATCATTTCTCTCAAAATTCAATTCATACAGATTTTTTTTAATACAACTCTAACATACAAAATCCTTCTTCATAATAAAAAAAAAAACTCTAACATACAAAAATTAAAACAAATATCTGCCATATAAAAATAAAGCTTCCAGGAAACCTCCATTCAAGCTCCATTAAAGCTTCAGTGAAAAGCTTCAAAAAAAAATTAAAACAAATAGCATGCATATACTGAATCTTAATCTAGATTTACTAGAATAATATGTGTTCAAAAGCTATTTTCACCAAAAATATCCCAAAAGTTTACCGTGAAGACAGATGAAATACAAGTTTCAGAGGCAATATTCAATGTTTGTTAGAAAAAAAAAAAAAAAAAGAGAAAAGAAAAGCGTTTTTTCTAATACAATACAACCTAAAACCACAAAATATAATGTATTTGCTAATACGTTGTTTGTTGTATTAAGCAATTAAAATGTACTAAAATAATGCAATAATAGTGTTTACACCAAATTAACACTATACTGTATTGTTTTAATACATTTTAAATGGATAGTTCAATACAATTTAAAAAAACAAACATGGCCTAAGTGTACGTATGAGTGTACGGCTTTCTCATCTACGTACCTTCTTCTTCTTCTTCTTCTTCTTATTATTATTATTATTATTATTATTATTATTATTTTCTTTTGACATTAAGTTTTTACACATTTTTAATTTTGTAGGTTTCAGCTTGAATATGGGATGTTGATGAAAAGCTACCAGGACCATCAAGATCAAGTCCACCAGGAGCTTCTAATTGGCTAGTTCTAACTTGGCCACCTGGCTATTATTGGCATCCAAGTGGATATAAAAAATATACTCCAAACCTGTCCTGTTACCCATTCCACACCCACCCTAAACGGGCCGGAGCCTTGTGGGTTTGATGCAGGTCGGGGACTTTTTCTATCCCTAGTCTCTTACACTCTAATGATGCGAAGAAGGCACATGCCTCCTCCATTGATATTAGAGTTTAGATACGTACTATACATCATAGTTACAAGAGAGAACCCTTATATATTTTTATGTTTTATATTTTAAATTGCTCATTCATTTCGGTCATTGAATTGAAATCTAAAGGATATTAAGCTATCAGTATTATTAATGTCTAAATCGTTGATAATAAGGGTGTTTACGTAAAATGTACAAACTTCTCCGTCTAGATGTATGAATCCCCAAACCACAAGGAGTCCGGTGAAACTTCCCCACCGACATATAAATGAAATTGTCAATAGGATCAAAAAGAAGGGTTATGTCACGCGCATCAGTCGAAACTGTAACATGCCGTGCGCGAGCTGTGGTTCATATTCTCTGACCCCTGAAGAAACCACCGGTAATCTATTCTGTACATCATGCGGCACCATCCAGAAGTACAGCAACTACGATCCCCAGATTTTCGGCCGCGATGGCCCCACCGGAAGCTGCATCCATCTCGGCTCCTCAGGTATCGGTTCTTCCCTCAACTACAAAGACAAGAAAATCTACGAATCTCAAAAAATAATTGATGAAACAGCTTCTCAGTTAGGTTTGACCGATGAACCAGCCGTCGTCGACGAAATTAGAAGCATGATTAACCAAATCACCAAGGGTGAATTCGGGTTGGGAGAATGGTTTCCGATTTTGATCGGCGCCTGTGCTTATGCTGTTAAGAGAAAGGCAAATGTGTTGTTATCTCTTGCTGAGACTGCGTATGTTTTGAATTGTGATCAGTTTGAATTAGGTAGAATGATTACACGTGTTGTTCGGTTTTTGAATTTGAAGTTGCCCGAGGTTGATATCTTTATTATGTTTGAAAGAGTGTTTAGGGATTTGCATCAATTAGGTGAATTGGAGAGTGATAAATTGGAGCAGATGAGGAAACAAGGGATTTTTATGTTGAATTGTGCGGTGAAGTGGTTTTTGAGCACGGGTAGGAGGCCAATGCCGGTGGTTGTGGCTGTGTTGGTTTTTGTGGCGGAAGTGAATGGTGTTGATGTGAGGATCAAGGATGTTGCTCAGGAGACGCGTTGTGTGGTGAGCACATGTAGGAAGAGGTATTCGGAGTTGTTGGAAGCGCTTGTGAAGGTGGCTCAGGCCTTGCCATGGGGGAAGGATGTAAATGTGAAGAATATTTTGAAGAATGCGATGTATGTGATGAGTTATATGGAGATGAAGTCGATGGAGAAGAGAAGAGAAGTGATGGAAGGGGTCAACTGTGGTGGAGTTGATTTAGGTGATGTTGTTAGCGAGTGTTTTAAGAAAGATGTTGAGTATGAGATTGACCGGGATGGTGTGGAAAGTGATACTCGGTATTTTGAAATGGATGATAGAAGTGGGTCTGCAATAACAGTGGCTGGTGAAGGTGATACGATTCAACTTTCTCATGAATGTTTGAAAATGATTTATACTAAATTCTCAAATGAGATTGATGGTGAAATGTTGTTAGGAGAGAGTGGGAGAGAGAGAAGTGAAAGGTTTGTGTTTCAGACATGTAGGAAGTGGTGGAATGGAAAGTCGGAATTTAGCAAGAAGCTTTTTCTTAAGCAACTATTGGAGAAAGATGTTGGATTGGATATTATGCCACCATCTTTTGTTAAAGGTTGCATGAACAAGAAGAGGAGAAGAGCAAAGATAAATTCTGCTAAGGTACGAATTGGTAAGATTATGCATCCATCAGGTACTGATACTGGTGACAATGACGATGTTCGCCTTTCAGAATGTGAATATACTGGGAAGAGGAGAAAGAGGAAACGGGTTGATGAAATTGATTGGGAAGATTTTATCATTGAGACTCTCCTTTTGCATCAGGTTAAAGAGGAGGAAATCGAGAAGGGGCATTACAATACCTTGTTGGATTTGTATGTGTACAACTCTGGGATAATGTGAGAGGTTCCATCAAACCATATCCAAATATATTCATACATTTTTTTTACTGCAAGATTAAATTGATTTTATTTTATTTTTTGGAACAAAAATTTTAACTCTTACTGCAACAAGAATGCTGATGTACAATTTTGTCTGGATTCTCACAGAATTAGTATACTTTGGGCCTTTACATGATTATTTACTATTAAAAATTTTGAAATATTATCGTTATAAGTTTGCTAGTTATGATGCAACAGCTGTTAAAAAGGTTGTGGCTTTGTGTGTATGTTGATTGTTGATCAGGGTAACAATTTTTGTTAAAAAGGTTTTGGAATCTTCTACACTTTCTTTTTTACCCTTAATTCTGAATCTTTGATGGTTCTTTATTGTTATTTGTCATAGCATTCTATTGGGTTTATTTCGTACATAAAGGGATGACACGTTGCTTGAGTTCTTGCAATAACATTGTTGGCTGCATGAGGAAACTCTCATTTCATCACATTTATTCTTTTAAATTATCTTTCGATCTGTCTTTTCAGACCTGTGGTATAAAAGCAATAATTGGGGATGCATGGTTTTCTGTCCTTTAAAACATGTTCATATAAATTCTTGTTCACTAGAGAAAGTATGGCTGTAGTATTTAAACTTAATAATTTCATTTATTGCATTATAAATAGTATCACTGCTGAATTTTATTTCATTTATTACCTTCATAAGAAATTCAATTGTAAAATAGAAACTTGGAAAGGATAGCTGCTAGGCTATCTTAGTGATAAATGGAAGCATATGAAACTGCTCCTGGCAATTGACTACCACTAACCATGATATGGTCAGTGGGTATCTCACTTGCCGGCAGCAAATGCCTCAACTGGGAAAGTCTTGGTGATGCCGGCAAGGCTCTTGAAGTGAATTTTTCCTGTGGGTGGATCGTCAACGATGATCTCATTGACTGGAGGCCAGAGTATGAGTTCCTTAGCCTTCACTCCCTTAAGCTTCTTGATCTTTTTCTTGTTAACATAACCAGTTATATCAGTGTCATAACTCACAAGCTTGCTGATCATCTTGAAGTTGTGTTCCACTTTCTTCTTCTGCAGGATCCACATGTAGCCAGTACTCCTAACGAAGCCAACTTCGATTACATCTGCAAGAGGGAGAAGTCCTGCAGGAAGCTCGAACTCTTCAAGAAGAGCACTTGCCATTTTTATGCCCTTGTCATGGCCCTTCACGACAGTTCCTCCTTCCTTCTCTGCCATGGTCGATACAATTTCTACTTTCCTGGTAATACTTACCTTATGTTTACCCGGATTTGATTTATGCTACTTTCAAGTGAAGGGGTTTATATATACCATGTGAAAACATGCATAAAACAATAATTAATGGAGAAATCTTGGCCAAAAGCATTGTATGACCCTCCCAAATTTTGGTTTTTCATTAAAAATGCCGCTGAAGTGCTATTTCTCCCTTGATTTTTTTTTTCTGCCTAATGGGACACCATTTGTGGCAACTGGCAAAGACTGATCAAAGAATATCTGTTTACGTGGAATCATTATTTTGATGTTTCTTCATCGAGTCTAGGTTTACTCATGGCAATTATGTTGCTATTAATCAAGTTTATTAAATTATCCTCTTTCATGGGAACTGTTGGAGACTAACATGGTAATTATCGTCCAAATTAAATATGCCAGAGCAAAGGATCAACCCCAGATTCCTGTGGAAACCTGGGGGAGTCTGCATAAGTATATACGATTTTTATTTGACATAAATTTCTTGTTTTTTGTCTGTTGTTTTTTCTGTTTGTATGTAGTTCACTTCTCTTGTTATTAGATGTTCTGTTAGCAGAAGCATCATTTGTTTGCCTTCTACAGATGCCAGCAACGGAGTATGTAATTCTATTTCTTAATATTAATGTTTTAGTTTTTATATATCCTGTTTCTTGTGCCTAGAAGCAACTTGGTGGATGATCACTATCAGTGATAATTTACTGTGAATGATCATGAAGAATTCTGCAGAAATTTAATTGTTATTGATTCTTGCAACTCGACAGTTTTTAGTTGCTGGTAAATTCATTTTCTGAGTCATGGACAGCATGTAATTCAAATGGATTATAGATGTTTATTATGAATTAGTTGCTTCATGCACAAAAAATTATGGGTGTAGATCAATGTGCTGTGCTATATATATTTCCAGTGTATGAGCACATCAGTAAATTCCAGTGCGTTCGTTATCTATGGTGAGATCTTTAGATGCATAAGCATTTACATGCACAATTATTCACATCAATACAGTAACAAACTTCTTTCAGATTATATGCAGGTAAGTATTCTGGTACCGGAAAAGAGATTACAGACCAGGGGGAGTTGCCGTTGTTTTGGATTTTTGATCAAATGCGGACTGCGGTAATTTTTTAAAAATAAGTTACAACATCACGATACATGTATGTACATTCGACCCCTAATTAATCTTCGGCGCCGAACCAACCCACTTGAACTCCATTTTGGATCGACTTAACTTCTTTTCTGGCTTGATAAAAGTCATATAGGAGAGCTTGACATGTGCCTAAATGATGTGCCCCTTATTGATTCTCCAACATAAATTAAACGTGGGTGTGCAACTTAGGGATAATTGCACTAGGGTACCCTGACATTTATGCGATTAGTCAACTAATATTTAAAATAGGGGGTTTTTACAATTTGGTCCTTATCTGATTGGAAAAAGACACTTTTTTACTTGCTAATTGATTTTTTAACAAATTGGTCCTAATATAATTCAAAATACAACAAATTTGTCTTACGGTTAGTAAAAAATTAGAACTAATTTGTTGTATTTTGAATTATATTATGACCAATTTGTTGAAAAATCAATTAGCAAGTAAAAAAGTTTCTTTTTCCAATTAGATAGGGATTAAATTGTAAAAATCCCTTAAAACAGAGGTTATTAACAATAAAATAATAAAATAAAATAAAAAATAAAAAATTTAAAATAAATCTGAGACGACTCTTCTTTCTCCTTCAAAGTTCAAAATCATATCTATCTCTCTTAATGTATTTATTCTCCAAAATACATAATAAATTCATGTTGCACAACTTGCACTCGTGTTGCGACTTGCGTGTAGCCGTGTACCATGGTTGATGGTGAAAATGTGATAAAGATGCTGTCAATCAAATCATTAAGATACATGATAAAAAAAAATCACGCTAATCACTGCTTCATAAAAAACAAAGATGTTTCTTTTCAATACTATTGAGTAAAGGGATATATCTATTGGATTATATTATCAATCAAATCATTAATCTATTTTTTTAGATTTTTCAAAAGATATGTTTTTTAAAATAAAATAAAATAAAATAAAAATAAAAAAATTGGTATGAAGAACAATGTTAAACATTACACCAAATATTGGAGTTGCAATTTGGAGCTCAATTATTGGAGCACCAAATTGGTGCTAATCATGATTTATAATTATTGGAGCTAAATTATTGGAGCACGAAATTGGAGCTCAATCATGATTTATAATTATGTACAATTTGGTGCCCATTAAAACTGTCCTAATAAGGAAAGGGATATACTGTCAATCAAATCATTAAATTATTCTAATCACTGCTTCATAAAAAATCAAAGAGGTTTCTTTTCGATGCTAATGGGTAGAGGGATATATTTATTAGATTGAATAATGCTAGGCATCTAAAATTTTTTCCCAAATTTCTTCCAAACAGTTTTGGCACGTGACATATCAAAATTATATAAATATCTTATAAGATGAGTGATGTGATGTTCATGACCATTTTTCAGATATTTTAGGGTCCAAACGATTTTAGGATATTAACAAAAACCGGAACCCTATAAACAAGAATTTAATTACCTCATACTACAAGAAATCAAGAATCGAAGATGAAGTATCATCTCCGAATCATAGGAAATTAGAAATCATAGACAAAACACGCACTCACACACACACACACACACACACACTCACACACATAAAGGAAAATAACGTAATTAACAAGTTTTTACTATCAAAGTCTTAATCAAATAGGATACTAAGTTAATTAAAGAAGAAAGCATAAAGAAAACTGGAGATAGTTGACAGATAATAAAAATGAAAAAAAGTAAAAATAAATGGAATCTATGAAGCAAATCGAAGACGAAGTGCCGGAGCAAAAGGAGCAGAGGGCGACGATTAAGTGTTTGAAGAAGAAGCCAAGATGAAGCCAAGATGGGATTCAACGAAGTAGAGAATGCTTTACAAATTACAAGCACAGATAACAGATTCAACGAAGCAACAAATCAACAACAGCAATAAGTAAAGGTTAGCAAGCAATAGAAACAAGTCCGATATAATCTGCTAAATTGACTTGTTGGACCTGATGTGAAGATTAAAATAAATGTTTAAGAGTTGACCTATTTATACTTAAATAGATTGAGTCCTTAGGTTCCAATTAGATTGGATGTGAAGGTCCCAAATTTTATAAAATATAAAGAAGTTGATTGGGCCAATCGAGGGCCCCAGCAAATGGCTGAGTTTGCTGGGCCCATGGGCCGGCCCTGGTGATGTTGACATGTTACGTACCAATACTATTTGGAAAAAAATTTAGGAAACCTAACATTACTCTTATTATATTATATTGTCAATCAAATCATTAAACTATTTTTTTTTTCTTTTGAACAATTACTCAGAGTCTTGACTGCTTTATGAAAAGTAGGAGATTTCTTTTCAATGCTTCAAATAATTAAAGTGATAATTATTACTTTAAATAAAATATATATATATATATATATATATTATTACAATAACAATCGAGACCAGTAAGAGGAGGCTCTACTAGCACATTCTAGAAACGCAACTCCCACAAAGGAGAGAGCGCACCCACACCAAGGTGGGACAAGACCCACATAAATGGTGGGAAAACCTCCATATACACACCAAGCCAGGATTTGAACCTTGGTGGCGAGAGTCATAGAGAGACTAGGCCACCAAGGTATAGGCCCTCGAGTGTAAAATAAAATATAATTAAAACAATCTAATATAATACATTACAAAATATACAACTGTATAAAAGTCAATACAATCAAAATCTATACTATACAATACTACAATATACGATGGTCTTGGGCCTTGAATCATAGGAAAGTAGGAATCCTAGACAAAACACACACTCACACACTCACAAACATAAAGGAAAATAATGTAATTAACAGGTTTTTACTATCAAAGTCTTAATCAAATAGGATACTAAGTTAATTAAAGAAGAAAGCATGAAGAAAACTGGAGACAGTTGACAGATAATAAAAATGGAAAAAAGTAAAAATAAATGCCTATGAAGCAAATCGAAGACGAAGTGTCGGAGCGAGAGGAGCAAAGGGCGACGATTAAGTGTTTGAAGAAGAAGCCAAGAAGGGATTCAACGAAGTAGAGAATGCTTTACAAATTACAAGTACATATGACAGATTCAACGAAGCAACAAGTCAACAATAACAATAAGTAAAGGTTAGCAAGTAATAGAAACAAGTCCGATATAATATGCTAAATTGACTTGTTGGGCCTGATGTGAAGATTAAAATAAATGTTTAAGATTAGGCCTATTTATATTTAAATAGATTCAGTCGGAGGCCCCAAATAGATTGGATATGAAGGTCCCAAATTTTATAAAATATAAAGAAGTTGATTGGGCCAATCGAGGGCCCCAACAAATGGTTGAGTTTACTAGAGTTTACTAGGCCCATGAGCCGATCCCAGTGATGTTGACATGTCACATGCCAATACTATTTGGAAAAAAATTTAGGAAACCTAATATTACTCTTATTATATTAGATTGTCAATCAAATCATTAAACTATTTTTTTTTTCTTTTGAACAATTACTCGAGTCTTGACTACTTTATAAAAAGTAGGAGATTTCTTTTCAATGCTTCAAATAATTAAAGTGATAATTATTACTTTAAATTAAAAAAAAAAAATATATATATATATATATTATTACAATAACAACCGGGACCAGTGAGATAAGGCTCTACAAGCATATTCAAGAAACGCAACTCCCACAAAGGGGAGAGCGCACCCACACTAAGGTAGGACAAGACCTACACAAATGGTGGGAAAACCTCCATATACACACCAAACCAGGATTTGAACGTTGGTGGCGAGAGTCTTAGAGAGACTAGGCCACCAAGGTATAGGCCCCCCGAGTGTAAAATAAAATATAATAAAAACAATCTAATATAATACATTACAAAATATACAATTGTATAAAAATCAATACAATCAAAATCTATACTATACAATACTACAATATACGATGGTCTTGGCCCTTGAATATACAAGAATTTGACACGTTTTATGTAATTTTTAATTCAAAAGAGTAGCCATATATTGACCGGTGTTCGAAAATAAGCATATAGGCGGCCCCTTAGGCCCCATCTAAACTTAAGACAACCTTTGACCGTTTCGATTAGGATAAAATCGTCTATATTAAGTGATGGGTATAAAATGAGCGATTTGACCACATTATTAACCGATTTTACCGATTAATCGTTTCTGCAAATTAAAGTTATTTTTATATACTAATTATACTATTTAAATTTTGAATATTAAATATTTTTTATTTATTAAGAGATTGAATATTCATTTCATATGTAATAAAAATAATTAAAAATAAAAATAAATTTCTAACCACCTAGATGCCGTCTACGTGCCGCCTAGACAGTAGGCGTTGGGCTCACAATATTGGCGCCGAACAGAAACAAATACAATTAAAGTTGAGGTGCGTCATGCGTGCAGCAACAGAATAGCGCTATGTGGCCCGACTCTCTTCACGAAATGTGATTGGCCAAACTACAAAATGACCAAAAACACCCCACCCCAACCTTACCCCATTGGTTGCTTAGCTTCCTCTCTAACAGTCTCACCAACAACATTAATATACAACACAATTATCTTGATCAAAACGATATCGCTACGCTTCGCTTTGCTTTGTCCCCTACCAACAAAAATCCTCCAGATTTTTCTTTCCACAATTTCTTAAAAAAAAAAAAAAAAGGATTCCAAAAAAAATAGGGAAGAGACTAGTGAGTGAGTGATTCTAAAAAAAGAAAAAAAAACAAAAAACAAAAAATTCACAAAAATGTGGCAGGGTATGGGCAGTATCGAAATTAGGAATAACGGAGCTCTACGATACGGTGCTGCAAATGCGATGCTGACTCTGCATTGGAGTCCGAGATTTTAGGCAACAGTTGAATATATACATATATATAGACATGGCAACAGCTTCTCTTATTCACGCTAGCGTTGCTTCCTATAATCCCAGACTCGGTCCTAGTAACAGCAGGAATGGAGCAGCTCACGGACCTTTAGGCTCTTCGGCGTCGTTTTCGAATTTGTGTTCCTGTTGTTCTTCGCTCAATTTCAATTCCTATTTCGGTATTCAATCTCTGTATCTCTCTCTCTCTCTCTATATATATATATATATATATATCTCTGTATCTCTATATATCGCGTTGAAGATTTATGTTTTTCTTGATTTGGAGAGGGTTCGTATCAGAAACTGGAAATCGATGCGTTTTTTGTTTTTTGTTTTTAATGTTATAGGAATTGGAAATATTAAATGAATATTCGTATTTGTTAAAGCTTAGATTTATGAATCTGAATAATCTTTGAACTTTATTAAGTGGAGTATGTGATTGAAGCGAATCTTTAGTTACTGAACCTCGAATATTGATAGATGGAACTTTTAAGTTTTCAATGAATTTTAATATGTTTGTTGTCATCATCACCTGTAGTTATGTGCTGACTTAATTTTTTTGCTTTTTCGAAACCGGTCTGTGACATCACTTTGAAGAAGCTCAATTACTAATGAGAAACTATTAATACGTTTGACGTTATATATGTGATATTGTATTTCTAATGATGCTCTCCTCTGAGTGGATAAATAGTCATATATATATATATATATATTTAAGAAATTAAGTTAGAGGTAACATTTTGAGATGGATTTAAGCAGACGGTTAGACGTTCCTTGTGAGATAGAGGCGATATTATTTTGTGATACTTTTGCTGGTGACTATTCCTGTTATACCTTTCAATCAGTTTTTCCAGATTGTTTTCGAATATGTTGGATGGATTTTGGCAGGGATTAATAATTGGAAACATCAAGGCCTTAAAGCTCATGCTATGAGTACTACCACTCAGGGACATTTTGCATCATCAAGGGGAATTTTAAATGGGAAGAATGAGCCTGATCATCTTCTTGTACTTGTTCATGGCATCATGGCTAGGTATATTCTGATCTTTCATTCACATATTGTGAGTGCCCAATTACGGAAGTGAAAAATAAAATATGCTTGTGTTCATCAGTTAATTCCTTTTCTAAACCGTTTATTATAATTATATTTATACTTTCAGCATTAGAAGCATATATCTTTTTTAGGCTTGAGATTCCTTTTTCAGCCTTTCAGTCAATTGTTTATTTATTATAGTTAAGTTTTGGCTCTTAAAGAAATTAAGCATCATATCTTTCAATAAATATAATTGCAATACATTATAGGAAGCAACGTCTTCTGCATGCGTTCATTACTTTCACAGCATACGTTACTTGATAAGATGAGCACATCAGATATATGTAATAACTGATGCTTCAGTTGCATTAATGAATCCTCTCAGTTCGGACTCAACTACAAAGGTTAAATGTAGTGATGCACCCTGTTATAGTTCATTTGGTCTCATTTTCAATTGACACCTCTCTTCAAAATGCAGCCAAAGTGATTGGACATATGTAGAAGCTGAGTTAAAAAGGCGCCTCGGAAGGAACTTTTTAATCTATGGTATGTTTATCCCATTCTTCGTTGTCAGCAATCGATCTTCTTAAATTTTTTTGTTCATGTTGATGGATGATAAAAGCATGAAAATGCTTAGGAAAATTTAGAATATCCGCAGTTTGTGAAATATTTGAGAAATGGATTGTGATAACTTGGCATTTTACAAACAAAACACTAAGTAATTGTAAATACTAAAATACTTCATTGAAGATGGGATAGCTTGAAAGAACAAGAAACATTTTCAAAAAATAAAAAGAACAAGAAATAGTTAGTCTGAAAATATATTTGATTATTTGACTGAAAGATGTATTCAGAATGAACCCTTATAGGTCGAATTTGTGCTGATGAATACACAATAGTTAGACCAAGTGCTAGAAATAACAAAGTAGAAATCCTTTTTTGGCATTGGTATCTTCCATAAGCTTTTTATTATATTATATTTTTTTTAACTTTGTTTTCTGGCACCTTAAAGTTTTCAGTTGTTTGATGTGGACAGCAAGTTCAAGTAATTCCTACACTAAAACTTTTACTGGGGTCGATGGAGCTGGAAAGCGGTTAGCAGATGAAGTGAGTCTTGATATCTATACAAGTTCGTATTCTGTTTGAATGTGTGTAGCTTGCAGCTTTGACTTAAATGTGTTTCATGACAGTGATTTTTATTTTTCCCTTGATAAAAGGTTATGCAAGTTGTGAAAAAGACAGAGAGCCTCAAAAGAATCTCCTTTTTAGCCCATTCTCTTGGTGGATTGTTTGCAAGATATGCAGTTGCTGTGCTCTACTCGCCAACTGCCTTAGATAGTGGTGAACCTGTTGACCTGAGCAATTCTAAAATGGCAGATTCACAAACAGCCTGCTCTTCAAGACGAGGTACGATTGCTGGACTGGAGCCAGTCAATTTTATTACCTTGGCAACTCCACATCTCGGGGTGAGAGGGAGAAAGCAGGTTTGTTCCGGAGAGAATTGGTTGTCATGTTTATCTTATGTTACATAATTATTATCCAATTTCCATGCGAATCTGGTCTTCTTTGTTGCTTCTCTTTCCCTAAGTTGTCTTAGTATTTCACATTCTGAACATAGTTGTATGTGCTCATCTGGTGCACATCAGAGCCTTTCTGACTAAATGTTACAGCTATATTCCATACTTGCTTACAACTTGTTAAAGATGATTTGAACTTTGAAGTGACAACTAAGGTATATGAAATATAGGAGCGCGCAATTTGAAAGAAAATGGATTTACATTTTGAAAAAAGAAAAAAAAAATAGCTTTCTTATGCTAAAATATCATTCAATGTATTTGACATGTTGATCTGTTGATATGGAAAGGCAGGTTATAACCAACCTAAAAATCTGTCTACTGAAGTTTAGTGATCTTTTTTTTTTCTTTTTTTCTTTTTGTGTGTGAATAAACCTTGTTAACAATATAAGATATGGAAAGAGGCCCTTGTCTTTTAGCTGAGATGGTAAAAAAAGGGCATTTGTTCCAATGGCTCTGAAGGCCCATCTGCTAATGCCTATAATCCTTTGTTATTATTATTTATTTTTATTTGTATTTTATTTTTTGAAAAAAAAAAAAAAGAGAAAAGATTCACAAGCTCAGTAATCATCTTCATATATACAATTATTCAATTCATGATTATTGATTCTCCTTGAGTACGTTTATATCAAGGAGTATGTTTATTTGTGACTAGTAGGATCTGATCTATTAAATCTCTCTTGATTGATTTTCAGCTTCCATTTCTTTTTGGAGTTCCCATTCTAGAAAAACTTGCTGCACCAATAGCTCCAATTCTTGTTGGCCGGACTGGTAGTCAACTGTTCCTTACAGATGGTAAACCCAACAAACCACCCCTGCTTTTAAGAATGGCATCTGATTGTGAAGATAGACAGTTTTTGTAAGTAAGAAAGTTCTTAAAGCTATTAGTACCAATCATCCTCTTAGCCAAAACAATCTAATGTCTGTATTATGTTTTCTCTTGTAGATCCTCTCTTGGTGCATTTAGATGTCGCATTCTTTATGCAAATGTATCTTATGATCGTATCCTACTGCATATTGTTAATTTCTCTTTTTAAGAAATATAATTACCTAGCTCTCACAATCTTCTTAGTATCTTATTTCATCAAATCAGTTTCTTTGACCTCAAAAAGATATGGTCGGTTGGCGCACGTCATCTATAAGGAGGGAGACAGAACTAGTGAAGGTGAGCAATGTTTCTCCTCAACTGCATCATATGCTGATTCATCCATCTCTATTAACCCACTATTTTAGATATGTGCATCTAATTGAGGACTGATATCAGAAAAAGTTGTACTTAGTAATAATTGAAAAATCAAATAATGTTATCAATGAATGTTTAGAGTTGATTCTGATTATGACGAAATGTTTGCTGTTCTTATGCTTTGTGCATGTGTTCCTGGGCAAGCATGCTTGTTATGTGCATGTGCATGTTTAGTATTTTGTTTATTAAACAAGTTTAAGTTTCAAAATGACTTATTTCCTTCATCACGCCTTTCTTGTGCGCAAGTGACACTGCAGATTTGTACTGCCCTTAAGGGCTAAATAAGCACATTAGGTTTAAAATAACTTTTTTAATTTCATTTTTTCTTTCTAACTGAGGCCTACCTTAGTGCCAGGTATCTCCTTTTTTTCTTTATGAAGCCATAGAGTTGTTTCATAACTGCACAGTTGGTTATAGTGTTTTACGGAAATTCATATTTGCCCTTGGTTGTTTAAGATGATGCCATAGGATAAAGAATCCCATCTTATTTTTTTGGCTGTTTCATTTAGCAATCGTTAAATGATACAGATAGCAATGAGTTTAGATTGTGTAGTGATGTAGCGGAAGCTCTGTCGAGAAAAACCTGCGTAAAACGATTAGAAACAACCTACTAAAGTTCCGTTGATTTACGCACAAATACCGGAAAGTTAGGCTTCAATTCGTTGATTCACGATGAATACCGAAATTGGAATAATTAGAGAAAACTCTAAAATTTTATAAATCAAAAGCTGAATGGCCAATTCGGCCTACATCATTATTTAAAGCAAAATAAATCCTAAACCTAATCGAATTCCTTGGAAAGCAAGAAAACGACTTAAAAACGGAAATTTACCAAAAAAGGCAAAAACGAAATTAAAGCAAAAACTAATTCTACTGAGAATCCTAAACACTCCAGAATTGACGGAAGTCGATTCGGAATTGGGAAACTCAAATTATTGCGAAAAAGAAACTTTCCTAAAACGGCAAAAATTGCAACTTCAAGGCCTAAACGACGGAATTTGCCTAAAAAAGGACGTGCTTACGCAGCAAAGCTACGTAGTAGTTCCGGAAACGCCGAAACGCATCAGCTGTCAAAATTTCAAATCATTCTGATTCCGCCGCCCGGGTTTAGCCTTACTTGGTTTGTTTCAAATCCCACCCCTCCAAATAATCTAATGCCAGTTGATCCGCCGCATCATTCTCCCCAGGTTGGAGAAAATTCGTCCTCGAATTTATCGCGGTGTCATCATCAGAGGAGTCGCCATGGAAAGGAATCAAATGCTTGACATTGAAGACATTATGAGTTCTAATATGGCTGGGTAGTTTCAGGCGATACGCATTTGGATTAATTTTTTCCACAATTTCCAGCGGGCCTATCTTCTTAGCAGCAAGTTTGTTATACTCCCCCACAGCAAACCTGTCCTTTGTGAGGACTGCCCACACAAAATCGCCCACATCAAACTCCAAATGACGCCTTTTCTTGTCCGCGGCCAGCTTGTATTTCTCTACCGATTGCAACAAATTTTCTTGCACCTGCTTATGAACCTCATGTAACCCTTGAACGAAATCTTCAGCTTTCCCATGAACTCTAGTCTTGCTAGGTAGAGGAATCAGGTCTATAGGGCTTCGAGGAACCAGTGAGTACACGACCTGAAAAGGACTGAAGCCGGTACTCCTATTGACAGCATGGTTGTGGGCAAATTCGGCTTGGCTCAACTTTAGATCCCATGACCGAACATTTTCTCCTACCAGACATCTCAGTAAATCTCCGAGCGCTCGGTTCACCACCTCCGTCTGCCCATCAGTTTGCGGGTGATATGCACTGCTAAAATCCAACCTTGTATTGACCATCTTCCAAAGGCTCCGCCAAAAGTGACTGAGGAATCGAGTGTCCCGGTCAGAAACAATTGACGAAGGTAAACCATGAAGGCGATAAATCTCTCGGAAGAACAATTGGGCGACCTTGACAGCATCAGTAGTTTTTTTGCACGGGATAAAATGAACCATCTTGGAAAATCGGTCAACCACTACATAGATGGAATCACATCCACGTTGGGTTCTTGGCAGTCCCAAAACAAAATCCATGCTCAAGTCCGTCCATGGTTGAGTAGGAATCGGTAATGGCCTGTACAAACCAGCATTAGTCGCTTTCCCTTTGGACACTTGACAAATCCGACAACGTTCCACATATCTCTCTACTTCCTTCCAAATTGTTGGCCAAAAGTACGATGCCTTAACTAACTGAAGCGTGCGATCTCTGCCCACGTGACCCTCCCCATGTATTTCCGTAATAATTTGCAGACGCAAACTACACTCGGGAATACAAAGTTGATTTCCCCGAAACAAGAACCCATCTACCAATACAAATTCTGAATTTTTTTTCTCTCGAACAACAACCATTATCTCTGAAAAGTGTGGATCTGAATCATATAATTCACGAAAAGAGTTAAAACCTGGAACCTGGACAACCATTGTTGATAACAGATTGACTCTTCGACTCAGGGCATCAGCCACCCGGTTCGTAACACCTGCTTTGTGCTTCAGGACGAATGTAAATTGTTGAAGGTAAGCTGACCATGAAGCATGCCGGGAAGAAATTTTTTCTTGACTGTGGAGATGTCTCAATGAATCATGATCGGTGTATAGAATGAATTCTCGGTGGAATAAGTAATGCCGCCAATGTTTCACCGCTTGGACCACAGCATAGAATTCTATGTCATATGTACTATAACGTACTCGAGATCCCGACAGTTTCTCACTGAAATATGCCACCGGTTTCCCACCTTGACTCAAAACAGCTCCGATGCCCACCTTGGAAGCATCGCTATGCAGCTCGAACGGTTGAGAAAAATTTGGTAGAACGAGTATAGGGGTTGTTGTCAATTTCTCTTTGATTTGATGAAAACCTTCTTCAGCTTCGGTCGTCCACTGAAACTTGACTCCTTTCATACACTCAGTGACAGGTGCCATAATGCTACTAAAGTGCGGGATGAACCGGCGGTAGAATGATGCCAATCCATGGAAACTCCGTACCTCAGTAATTGTTTTCGGTTGCGGCCACTGCCTCACTGCCTCTATTTTGGACTCATCCACCTGTAGACCCTCTCCAGAAATAACATATCCCAAAAATAACACCTTTGGTGTCATAAAAACGCACTTCTTGGCTGCAGCAACAAATTTTTCTCTACGCAACACACATAACACTTCCCGAATGTGCTGAAGATGCAGCTCGGGGTTTGCACTGTAAATTAAGATATCATCGAAGTAAACAACAACAAACTTACCGATAAATGGTCGAAGGGCTTGGTTCATCACTCTCATGAAGGTGCTAGGCGCGTTTGACAACCCAAATGGCATGACTAGCCATTCATATAACCCCTCTCGCGTCTTGAACGCTGTCTTCCATTCATCCCCAGGTCGAATACGAATCTGATGATACCCACTCTTCAGGTCCAATTTGGTGAACTCATGTGCCCCGCTCAATTAATCTAACAAATCATCTAGTCTCGGAATTGGAAAGCGATACCTTACTGTGATCTTATTAATTGTGCGACTGTCGACACACATCCTCCATGTTCCATCTTTCTTGGGAATTAACAAGGCGGGAACAGCACATGGACTTAGACTCTCACGGATATGCCCCTTTGACTGAAGCTCCTCAACCTGCCTTCGTAACTCTTCGTGCTCAGTGGGACTCATTCTGTAATGTGGTTTGTTTGGCAACATAGCTCCTGGCTCTAGGTCGATATGATGTTGAATGTCACGTAGAGGTGGTAGTCCTTCAGGTAATTCTTCCGGAAACACATCAGCAAACTCCGAAATCAGAGGAGCTGCCGCACTAGGAACCTCCATATCAGCCTGTGTTTCTTTTCCCATTAACACATACACCGTTTCTACTTCCTTTATCTCCAACTCGAATTTTGCATATGATAACAGGTTAGTAGTATCGCTATGCGCCTTAATCTTCTCAGATGGTTTGCTCGGTAGTAGCACAATTTTTTTTTCATGGAAAACGAAAGAATAGGTATTCTTAAACCCATCATGATACACTTTTCTGTCATATTGCCACGGCCTCCCTAGCAGTAAGTGACATGCATCCATGTCCACCACATCACACCACATCTGATCCTTGTAGTTAGTTCCCATCGAAAACGAAATTAGCGCCCGCTGTGATACAGTCACCTCGCCCCCCTTTTGCAGCCAAGCTAGTCTATATGGTTTTGGATGTTTTTCTGTCGTCACCCCTAACTTTCGTACCGCTTCGACTGACACAATATTCTCACAACTCCCCCCGTCTATGACAAATCGACACACCTTACCAAGGATGGTACAAGTAGACTGAAATATGTTATTTCGCAGCCACTCTCCTTCTCCAGTTCTCGGTGCCAAGCAGGTACGTCGCACCATCAACATCGTTCCGGTGTCACCATCTACCAGTTCTTCACTCACTTCCTCCGCTCCTGATTGTGGTTCTTCAATTATTTCCGCATCTTCCTCATTAAATTCTGCCGGGTCAATAAATAATACCCTCTTTGCTGGTCTTGGACACTCAGACAGCCTGTGACCTGTTTCTCCACATCCAAAACACCGAAATCCACCAGTGGTTGCCCTGGGAGTTTGAACGTTGTTTGTCGAGTTCCGTGGACCAGTATATGAACCACTGCTAGCACTAACACCTGGTCGACTTCCAGTATTTTCGCTGGAACTACTTGCTCTGTTTCGACTGCTCATTCCTCCTCCGAAATTCAGCGTCTGTCCACTATTAGATTTTCGCGACAATGTCTTCTCCAATTGTAAAGCCCTCTGATGCGCCTCAGTTACTGTCACGGGATCGAAAAGATTAACCATATCAAGGATTTGTGTACGCAACCCACCACAGTAGCGCGACACCAACTGATCTTGTGTCTCCTCTATATCGTTTCGCACCAACAACTCATAGAACTCGGTTGTATATTCATCAACAGACCTCATACCTTGACGCAGATTCTGCAACCTCTGGTACATCAATCTCGTAAAATTGTGAGGTAGAAACTCTTTACGCAATTTTTGTTTCATCTTCTCCCAGTCAGAAAGTTTGGGTTTTCCAGCGCGATTCCTAGCGAGTTTAAATTGTTGCCACCAAGCCGCGGCTCTACCCCGAAACCTCGTGGCCACCAATGCCACCCTCTCATTCGCAGGAACTCTTTTGAATTCCAAAATCTCGTCAGCGATTCCAATCCATTCCAGAAACTCTTCTGGCTGCATGCTTCCACGGAATTCCGGAACCTCAGTCCGCATCCCTGACTCCCATCGCCTGACATCTTCAGTTCTGTCATCAACCCTGTCATCAGTCACAGGCGCTCTCTGTCGACGTCGTGGTTGCGGATCCCCTTCCACTTCGTCACTACTTGTCTCAGGATGTAAGGCCTGAAACGGGTTTTGGTTGGCTCTTGACGCCGCAAGTTGCGCCGTTAATTGCTCCACCTGTCGCTCCAACTGTATCACACGGTCACGTTCGATGGCTAGGTCTACAGGAATCTGGTCTGGTCGTCTTCTCGGCGGCATGATGATGTCGTCCCGAACGAACACGGCTCTGATACCAACTGATGTAGCGGAAGCTCTGTCGAGAAAAACCTGCGTAAAACGATTAGAAACAACCTACTAAAGTTCCGTTGATTTGCGCACAAATACCGGAAAGTTAGGCTTCAATTCGTTGATTCACGATGAATACCGAAATTGGAATAATTAGAGAAAACTCTAAAATTTTATAAATCAAAAGCTGAATGGCCAATTCGGCCTACATCATTATTTAAAGCAAAATAAATCCTAAACCTAATCGAATTCCTTGGAAAGCAAGAAAAACGACTTAAAAACGGAAATTTACCAAAAAAGGCAAAAACGAAATTAAAGCAAAAACTAATTCTACTGAGAATCCTAAACACTCCAGAATTGACGGAAGTCGATTCGGAATTGGGAAACTCAAATTATTGCGAAAAAGAAACTTTCCTAAAACGGCAAAAATTGCAACTTCAAGGCCTAAACGACGGAATTTGCCTAAAAAAGGACGTGCTTACGCAGTGAAGCTACGTAGTAGTTCCGGAAACACCGAAACGCATCAGCTGTCAAAATTTCAAATCATTCTGATTCCGCCGCCCGGGTTTAGCCTTACTTGGTTTGTTTCAAATCCCACCCCTCCAAATAATCTAATGCCAGTTGATCCGCCGCATCATGTAGGCAAGGCATTTGTCATAGCAACAACAAGTGTTGAACAAACAATATATATTTAATTTATAGAAAGCGTTGGAATAAATACAGCAGCACAACGTTTGATCAATAAGTTTCATCCCAGCAAATCTTTTCTTTGGTAGCATGGTAGTTAGGATTTCTTTGCATTAGAATCATCAAAAGCTGTAGTTAGAATTTCCTTGCATTGGTATTGTTAACATATTTCTGCAAAATGAATCGGTTTCATGCATCCTTGGTTAAACTTGAGAAATACCACTAAATTACATTTGGCCCTCAGTAGTTTAAATACGAAGGTGCAGGGGAGCAACAAAGAGTTAGCCACGGCAGAGCCTAATGAGTCATAAAGAAGTTTACTGGAGACACATTTAGAATAGAAAGAATTTACAATTCAGAAGTTTTAACACCACTTATGATTTACGAATATAAGTACAATCATTAAAAAAAAAAAAATTGTAAAGATTTGTGGAAAGTAAACCTATAGCGAGGGCGCAAGAAGGCCTGGGTTGTGCTAAATAAATCTGTAGATTAATTTTGTTCACAAGATTTTTCATTTCTACAGTGGAGTCAGTTTGTGTCATATAAAAAGAAGTGTATTGGTTTTCTGAATTTAGAATGAGCTGCAGTTAAATTGAATTATTGAAACAATAGTATAGTTGAATTTATATTTTATATCCAGAATGTATTTTACGTTTTGCATCATTCTGACATTACATAATTAATGAACAGCCTCCTCGTCGATCACTGGATGGTTACAAACATGTCGTAGATGTGGAGTTTTGTCCGCCCATTTCCTCTGATGGCCCGCATTTCACTCAAGAAGCTGTCAAAGCCAAGGAGGCAGCACAAAAGGAACCTAACATGCAGAATACACTGGAGTATCATGAAATTATGGAAGGTAATCGCTGATGGCACTAGATGCTGAATCGCATGAAAATGGTTTAATTAAAGCCCGTTGTTCTCTGTGATAGAGTTTTGACTGTTTTAGGTTTTTTAACAGATGAAATGATCCGCGGTCTACAGCAGTTGGGGTGGAAAAAGGTCGACGTCAGCTTTCATTCAACATTCTGGCCCTTCTTTGCCCATAACAATATACATGTACCAAACCTTTTCCATCTCCCTTTCAAAATTGTTTAATTCCCTCTTCAACTTTCGATATGATTTTCGTTTTTCGTTGGTAATCTAGGTGAAATACGAATGGCTTCACAATGCCGGTACTGGCGTGGTTGCTCATGTAGCAGACAGCCTAAAGCAACAGGAATCCTCCTCGTTCATCGCAGCTAGCTTGTAGTTACACTGTATGTAAAAACCACTTCCCATCTGTTGTTATTATACATGTTGTAAAATAAACATACAAGACTCTATATATGAAATTACAAAAAATAAATTATTGGTCAAAAACATTTTTCTTTCTTGCCTCGTTCGAAAACATTTTTCCGCCAGGCTTTTTATCTTTTGTGTTTCCCCTTTTTAGTGGTTTACAAAAGAAACCAGTATTGACTTTCATTGCGGTCATTGTTATGCACGAGTGTTTCTATTGTCAGGATGGTCCCGAAGAAAATAATTCAGGACCATTTAATGTTTGAAAATTAGACAGTTTAAATTATTAACTTAACAAAAATGCTGAATATCCTTTTAGGAGAGAATGACTTAATACCATACCCTATAATAAGTGTATGAAAAAAAGGATTTGGTACACCTAATGTGTATGATTTGTCAACGTCTATAATTTTGATGCGAGATCTTTTTAACGGTTGAAATGATCACATCACCAGAAAGTTTCTTCAAACTATGAGTGGCTAGGTTGAACGTGTAGTCCTTGGATTCTCTTTTAGATATTTGTTACCCACTTTGTATAATATATTATTATATTTGCTATTGGGAAGCAAAATTTCACTCACCTTAAAGAGATTCATCTTTTAACCGACCAAGATGGTCATCATCATATAACATTATGCTTTCATGGTAGATCTTAAACAATTAAATAAATAAATAAATAAATAAATATTCTTATTTTCAAACCACATGAACAGGGATTTTTTTTATTTTTTTTTCCTTCTTAATTGGACAAGATGAGGTAGAACTTGTATTATGTTTCTCACACCTACATCCACCTCATTTTTCATTATCTAAACCCCTAAATTTAATATTTAAGTAGTTAAAAAAAAAACTTAAAATTAGGATATTTAGGTGTAAAATAATAATTTATTGTATAATTTACAAGGTGTAAAATTATAATTTATTACGTAATTAACTAGATTTTTTTTATTATAATCTAGATTCTTTAATTCAAAGAGTGTTGAAAACGGAAAGAACAGTAAAGAGCAAGTTTGTGTTTTTATCCTTAAAGCTCACATGTCGACATGCCGTTAATATAAAGTCATTAATGTAACCGTGGGAGGGTATTTTGGAGCTTTCCAATGAAATATCAATCATAGAGAAATTTCAAATTATAGCAAATTACACTCAACCTTAAAACCAGTTTGGTATTACTTTTATAATAATCAGTGTTAGCTTTGCTGAAGGAATAATCAGCAGACATTTGGTTAATTGTATTTTTAAAGCTCAAAAGCGGTATACATATGTTTAGTAATTTTATTGCAAAAGTGTTGAGATTAGTTACAATGACTTTAGGATCCTATTTCATTTTTTTTTTTTAATTAATTATATATATTAAATTAATATTTAAGTAGAATATTTAAATTGGAAAAAAAATTTCATAAAAACAATAAAAATATATTTAAAAGATTTTATAAATCAAATCAATATTTAAATAGAATATTTAATTTTGAGATGAAATAAGATATATAAATGATTTTAACTTGATTTCATAAGGATAATAATGATATTTTAAAATATGCATTAAATGTTGGAATAAATTATTATATAATCACTTTTAACCCCCTACTTACTTCTCAAAATCACTGTTAAAACTTGTCAAATTATCAATTAATTATTTTTTGAAAGTTTTACCGAACATCATTTTATGTTAAAACTATAAAATAATATGATTTTAACTTATCAAAAGCAATACCAAACTAGCCCTTACTGAGGTTTGCCCTCTTACATCCAGAAACAACCTTATCAATAATTAACACTCACACCACTTATCGTTAGTCAAATTTAACTATCGACAAAATCTAACAATCATAAGACTAAACTACCCCTATCCCTAAATTAATTTTTTTAAAAAAAATCTAAAAACTAAAAACCATGGAAAGCTGAATTAAATTGAAAAAAAAAAAATCTAATTAATCTAATATAAAAAATGCAGAAATTAAAAAACAAAGGAATTTAAAAAAATTTAAAATACTGAAAGAAAAGAAAAAAAAAAATCTTTTTATAATGGATCTCCACGTAATAGGATTTTTTTTAAAAAAGAAAATCTTAGGTGCACCGTGCACCAATTGCCACTTTTTTTTTTTTTTTGAAGACTGAATAGTGACTGAAACCTGAATCTGAATAATATATTTGTTTTTTTTTTTTTTCCTCACATCTGAATGTACTGTCAACATGTTTGTTTTTTAAAAATAAAATTACCTGAAAAGAAGTAATTTTACATCTATACCTATGTTAAATAATTATACATATACTATAGAATAAAAACAATCCAAAAATAATAATTATATATGAACACATATGATCATGATCTTCTTCTTCGATTATATACAAACTTTATTTTTACCAAAAAAAGAAAAAGTGTTTTTTTTTTTTTCAAAAAATAAAAGGGGCAGCAGGAAAACTCACATAAAACACTCTAAATATATATATATATATATATATATATAAACATCACCTTAATACTATAATACAGTATTGATATTAAACACAAATATGAGAAGTGATTATGATTCTTTTTTATTTTTAAAGCTATTTTAAATAAGTAATATATTAAAATAAAGATTTTTATACAATATATAATTATGATTAAATTGGAGATATGTTATATATGGAGGATTATATCGGAAGAAAAGATTTTGGATTTCATTTAATGCAATTAAGTGATTTACAACTAAGTAAAAAGTCAGAATTTTTTTTCTTTTTATTTTAAGTTGTTTTTTAGTATTTTGAAGTTGTTTAACCACTTAAAAAACAAATAAAACAACTTAATAATCATAGTTCAGACCCATTAAGTTTTAAATGAAAAAAACAAACGACCCTTATTTATGTCTATCTTAAATTTAATATTGTTTCATTAAATGCATTTTCATTTTCATTTTAAACAATCATAAACTTGTGGCATTTTGGTCTTCTTATAAGTCAACCAAAATCAATAATATAACAGATTTGTTAGTCTTTGTGGTAGCCAAAAACTTCATCAAGACTAAGTCAAACTTCAAGTGTTATGTGGTAATAACAGAAGTTTATCCTCAAAACAATCAAATCCCACGAAATAGGGCGGGATTTCTAGGATTCAATCGTTTCATAGGAGCCTCCACAAAGGACCTATAAGTACACTGTCCCTCTCATGGATTAAGTATTCTGATTTCTTTCGATTTGAAAAAGCTTACTAACGGGCCAAAACTCTGTAAAAATACTTTCTTTGATCACCAGAAAATTAATGTTAAACCCATATAAATCATTTTTCTAAGAATTAACTTCATCTTTAAAGTCTATTGTTTTCTATTTTTTTTTTACACTCAACCCAAACAAAATAAGGTCAAATCTAGGGTTTGACCAACCTTGTTCATGTTTCTTTTTCTTTTTCTCTTATAGGTTTTCAATGGACAACAAGTTTGATTTGACCAAACTCTAACTACAAGTTGTAAGAATCCGGTCTACAACAACCGTAGACCATAGAGCGACCCCTTACCGTCTTCACTAACGGCGGGGTGGATTTGAGTATATAAATGCCTACTCTTCCGCTTCGTTACGTGGAACTTATGGGGCAGTCAATGTCACGTAACTTATGGGGCAGTCAATGTATTTATCCTATCCCTTAATGGAAGCTTAATTTTACAGCATTTATGAATATGGTTGGTGAGTAGACGAGTAGTTACCGCACACAGAAGAGTAGAAAACTACTGTAGACTACCGTACAAAAACACAGTAGGAAAATAAATAATCAACCGCAATGCTGACTTGTCATCATCACTACTTAAACACACTCTCACCCGCCATACAAGACTTGTGAAAATCACTCCCCAATACTCTGTACTACAGATCGAACGTGTACTCCACATCCCGCGTCAGCGAGTGGAAATATCCATCGCCGACCTGTCGTGTTCTGCGCGCTCTCCACTCATCAGACTTTTAAAAGACTAAAAGGCAGCATCTTCTTCTCGCTCTATTTGTAAAAACTGAAATCGAAAGAAAAAAAAAAGTTTGAGAAAAAGAGAGAGAGAGATCAATGGCCAAAGATCGCGAGAACTACGTTTACATCGCCAAACTCGCTGAACAAGCCGAGCGTTATGATGGTCTGTTTTCTCTGATTTTTGAAATTTTTTTGTTTTTTGTTTTCGTTGTGTTCAAATGTCAAAACTACAATGCTGTTTTTGTTTCACGATCGAGTTAAATCTGGAAAGTTTAAGACTTTTTGAAGGTTTTTGATATCTGTTTATGTGTTCAGAGATGGTTGATGCGATGAAAAAAGTAGCGAATCTGGATGTGGAACTGACGGTAGAGGAGCGAAATCTGCTATCAGTTGGTTACAAGAACGTGATTGGTGCACGAAGAGCATCGTGGAGGATTCTCTCTTCAATAGAGCAGAAAGAGGAATCTAAAGGGAATGATCAAAATGTTAAAAGAATTCAAACTTATAGACAAAAAGTAGAATCTGAATTAGCCGACATTTGCACTGATATTATGTGTGTGATTGATGAGCATTTGATTCCTTCTTGCTCCGGTGGTGAATCCACTGTGTTTTACTACAAAATGTGAGTGGGTTTGCTAACTGTTTGTGTAAATACATCGACCCTTTTTGTTTGATTTGGAGATTTTTTTTAAAGTATCTGTTTTGTGGTTCTGTGTTGTTGGGTACAGGAAAGGTGATTATTATAGGTACTTGGCGGAGTTTAAGGCTGGTGATGAGAGAAAAGAGGTTGCTGACCAGTCATTGAAGGCTTATCAGGTGTGTTTTTGGTGTTTGATAATGCTCTTGATCTTGATTCGTCTTCATTTTGTTGTTTGATGTGCAAAAAAATTTATGTTTGTTAATTGATTCTTCCACGTATGTGCTGTTTGGTTTATCTACTAAAGGCAAATCTGATTTAACTTTTTCAAATGGATTTAAGAAGATTGATAACATTTGTTAAACTCCTTTTATGGGATCTTAATTCTAGTTGTAATTAAATGTGTATTTGAAATTTGGGTAAAATACTGTATGCAACAATTCTTTTTGCTATACTACACTTGAAGTTCATGACTGGTAATTTTGTGGTGTTTATTATGTAATACCAACTTTCAGTTATACTGAGTTTGATGATGATATTATTTTTATACAACGATTAATCATTAAGTCGCTGATATATGTACCTGATTGGTACTGGATTTGAAGCAGCTTACCGATGTGTGACTACACTTTTTGTTTGAGTTCCTTTATGAACCTGTAGATCCCCTTATACAAGTGGTGTTGTATTATTCTCTCCTGATAGTTGTATATACTTACTGACGATAAGTAGTTGTTGGCTCATATTCTTGAATTCTCCATTTCCTTTTAATGTTCATTTTCTTTCGTAGTTATTGTCTCTCTCTGTTACATGTATGCTCAATGGATGACAGTGAATGTTGAAAGGCTTAGTAGGTAGTTTAGTGCTGTGGAGTGCCATGACCGGTTTTAAGTGGATGGTAGCATGATTCTCCTGTTAAACATGTGTAGTAAATTGTCTTGAGCAACCTGTGATTTTTGCTGTCAAACGAAAATATCTTCAGTGCTATTTGCTAAGATGATTAATCTAGTGCCAAAATAATCAGTTCATTATTCGAATTGATCAACTTTATTCACCTATTGTATTATTTATTTGCAGGCAGCTTCTACTACGGCAGCTGCTGATCTATCTCCTACCCATCCTATCCGACTTGGTTTGGCATTGAACTTCTCCGTTTTTTACTATGAAATTATGAACTCACCTGAAAGGTAACATACATCATTTTTGTTGGGACTCTGGAATTCTGTGGCTTCTCTTTTATTCTATTGGGGATCCTTGTGGAATTGCTTTACATGTGAACTGGTGCTCCAGGGCATGCCACCTTGCAAAGCAGGCTTTTGATGAAGCTATTGCCGAACTGGACACATTAAGTGAGGAATCTTACAAAGACAGCACATTGATTATGCAGCTATTGAGGGACAACCTCACTCTATGGACTTCTGACATACCCGAGGATGGAGGTAACACATTTATTTTGAAGAAAAATGAATATACCTAGACAGCTAGACTCTTGCTTTTTGATAGAAACATCAAAGAATACTTGCATACAATTAGTCATCTACTATCAGCCTCACACATGCATACACACAACTGAAAAAGGAAAAAGAAAAATCCTCATTCTACCTTAACTGCTTTATTTCAAACGGGCTCGTTTCTTTAATATATATATATATATATATATATATATCGTGCTGTTTTTTAACATCAATTCTGCTCTGAATGCTGCTTTGTTTGTCTCGAAAATCAAATATCATTTTCATATTTATAGTTTTTCATTGGATTCTCATTTAAAAATTTGTTGTTGGATTCATTGTCATGCTTTAGCATTTGCAGTCGCCAATTAGGGTACAAATTTGATATCTGCAAACGAGGGATCACCTGAATCGTGAACTTTGCTTGAAAATGTGGTAATCGCTGAATGTGGATTATCCTAGGTTTGCGAATGAGTTTGATATAGGTTACATACAAATACTTCATTAATTTCTCCGGATTGCAGTTTAAATGACTGTACTGAAATCGGTTTATCTTAATTTTTTCCTTGTGCATTAGTATTTTGTCTCCTATATTTGATTTCATTGCTGGAAGATTTCTACAGAAATTGATGTTCTTTCTAATATCTTTTCCTTGTGCGTTCATTTTAGTATATTACGTTCTATTTTCACGTTTCTGTTTTAACTAGCCCTTTGTCTATACTAGTGATTTCCTTTTTCGTTTTGGTTACCCGTCTTTAATGGGTTGCTATGTCACTATAGGAGATGAAGCCCACAAGGGGGATATCGCTGCCAAAGCCGGTGAAGGTGAAGATTAAAGAAGCAAAGGTGGGCTATTTGCCTATTTAGCGATTTGTGTTCCAAATTTGGTGTTTTTTTTATACTAGATTAGTGTGTGACTGACCTTGCCTTGCTGTTCTTCTGTCATTGAACCAGCCATTGGCTTGAGGACTCCGGTAGCATGATAGCAAGAACGATGTATAATGCCTTGATAACTCCAGGTGTTTATTCTCAGTTTCCAAGCAACATTCAAGTACTGTGTTTATGTTACTATTATGTGGATTGTATCTCTGTGATATCAATTTGATGTTTGTACTGCTAGCCCCCATTTGCTATTGATCATCAACCTGGAAAATATTGTTAAGATTGCTTTCAAAGGCCGCATTGCGACTCTTTTCGCCATCTGTCTGTTTAACGAACAATGCTGACAACACATTTAGGCATCCATTTACCAATCAACATTTGACATATAGCATCAAAGGGACCAGTTTCCTCCATTGAGAAAAACTAAGCCGACCTGAAAAAGATGTATATATATGTGCTGTAGTAATAATTTCATTATATATATTGCGACCCAGAAAAAGTGCTTACAAGAAAAATAACTGGTTACAAAGTATTGCCTTACCCTGATGAAACGGTAAGAGATCCAACTACGGAAGTGGTGTGAGTTAGTGGAGAGAGAGAGTGGAAACCGGATTCAAAATAATTGCTGTAACCACAAACACACAAATCCAAAGCTAAATTACTACCAACCTCACAATAATTACAACCATATATATATATATATATATATATATTTATAATATAAAAGGACCCTTCTTTTAGTAAGTGAAAACAAAAACAACAGCAAGTAATAATGGAAAACTCTACAACTAAATTAGTTGTCATGATCCTGGTCTCAGGTTTCTGCTTCTTGTCTCTCCTCGGGTCAGCCTACACGGTGGTGGCGGAGGACGACTCGAAATTCTACGTTGTGGGCACAGTCTACTGCGACACTTGCCGAACCCAGTTCATAACCCGGGTCAGCGAGCTGATGGCAAAGGCAAAGGTGAAGCTGGAGTGTAGGGAACAAGAGGACGGTAAGGTTACCTACACAGTTGAAGGTGAGACCGACGAGCTAGGCGTGTACCACCTGCTGGTAGAAGGAGACCATGAAGAGGAAGTTTGTGAGGTTGTGCTTGTGGAATCCAGTGACCCTGACTGCTGTGAATTAGACAAGAAATCTCACCAGATTAGCCTGACCAAGGAAAATGGAATTTCCTCAGAAAATCGCATAGCCAACCCTCTTGGCTTCATGAGGAAGGAACCTCTCGCTGAGTGCCCTGAGGTCCTCAAAGAACTTGGAATCACAGATCAGGATATTGCAGTAGTATAAAAAGATTTTGATTTCATTATTATTAATCTAATTATAAGAGTCTTCCTATTTTATTTAATTAATTGGATATGATACATGTTGTATCTGAGTATTAATTTCAGCCTAATTGTAGGCAACTGTATTTGTTAGGTAATTTTGGTTTTAGTGATAATAGATTTACAAGAAACGGGACTCTGATATAGTCAGCATTTATGTTGCATTGTTTCAGGTTTTTTTATACTTGGAATTTCTTGTAAGTGTTAATTTGTACGTTTTTTTTTTTTATTTTGTAATATTTTTTAAGCTTAATGGGATATATAATTAGCGGTTTTCAAAAACAGTTATCTCCTAACTCTTGATAGTTTGTTTGTCATAATATTTTGTAATATTTTTTAAGCTTAATGGGATATATAATTAGCTGTTTTCAAAAACAGTCATCTCCTAACTCTTGATAGTTTCTAAAACCGATTCTCAGACTATCTTTTGTGAAACCTTTTTTTTTCTATTATTTTTTACGGAGGTCGTTTCAACAATCTCTAATGGAGTCGACCGTTTTGACAACCTCCATTGGAAGCCGTTTTGATCTCCATTGATGGATCAATGGAGGTTTTTGAAAAAAAAAAACAGAGGAGAGAGGAAGAGAGAGAAATTTAAAAAGTAAAAAAAAAAAAAAAGTTAAAGAATAATTGAGTATATTTTAATCGCACCACATACTTTGTTGCTAAAAAACATAGAATTAATAACTTGTAATATTCCCACAAAACCAAATCCATTTGGTGCTCTTTCCTCCTATTTCTTCGCAATATTTTTGGATAACTTTTAATAGAAATTTCCGGTTTCATTAGATTTATTTTGCTGCTTTAGGACCTTCTTTTTTCAGTTTTTTTGGACAATATTTTTTGATTCTATTAAGTTCTAGTAGAAATTTCCATTTTCGTAAGACCTACATTTCTTGACAATTTCGAGATTTTCCATTTTCCTTTTTCCAAGTTTGTTTTAAGTGTCCGAGTCCTAATGGAAAATCGGTTTTGTTTTGTTTTTTCCATTTTAAGCAAGGATCCGAAGACTTATTGTTAGCTTTGATTTTCATAGGTAAAAGTGTTCACTTACAACAAATTACTGTTGTCTATTTGATTTTACTATTGCTTTCGTAGTTTTGCAACTCAAAACCAGGTTGCCTGAACTAATTGAAATCAAATTCTAAGGATGATTCTCTAGTTAGGCCAACGTAGAAAAAAATTTCAAGACTTTTTTTTTTTATTAAGAGAACACAAATTTCATAGAACTAAAGAAGGGATTACAGCTGAACTGGGGTTTTCCCAGAACGATTAAAGTTTGTAAATTTATTTGTCTAAGTTTTAAAGCCTCTCACACCTACGACATTAAATTTGTAAATTCGACCGTGTCTCCCCTAAATCCCCGGATTATTTATAAATAATTTTTTTCTTTTTTCAGAAAAAAGGTAGGTACAAATCCTGAGAAATAAAGAAAAGTCCTAAAAAGGACCACAGCTTTGAAATCCCAAACGACACAACCCATCTCTCACTCTCATAAGTCATAAGTCATAAGTCGTTCCCATAAAACAACAACACAAACAAATCCCTCCTCTTAAATCTCTCTCTCTCTCTCTCTCTCTCTCTCTCTAAATCCCCACAACAACAACGACAATGACTTTTCGACACAATCAAACCGTTGAAATATGCAAGAAAGAAGAGGGGTCTCACTCTCCGGGGACTACTTCTTGTTATTATTATTACACTGCAACAATCCTGGCTGCAATCGGACGGACCCGTTACTTGGTCCGCTACCAAAATCGTTTCTCTGAAGACAAAACAAGATTGCTCACAGAATCCGTCGATGAATCCGTTATCAGGCCCTGTCCGCCCTCCGTCCCCTACGCCGGTTTTCAAGTTCCTGATAGAGTTGACGCTTTTATCGACGGAGCTTGGCGATCGGGAAGCATTGCAAGAAAAGTTGATCCAAACTATTATGTGAAGCTTGACTCTAATGGCATTGAAGTGCATTGTCCTTTCCATAAAGTTAGACTCCATCTTGAATTCGAAGATGGAAGGTGGATTTATTACAGGTTTTTTCTTCTTCTTCTTCTTTGGCTCTTTTCTTGTTTATTATTATTTTCTTGTGAATCAATCAAGAACTGTTTTTGGGAAAGTGATTCGGTTAGCTTCTTCGAAAGTTCTCTCTTTTTTTTAATTACTTTTTTTTTGACTCGCTTCTGTTTTTTTCTTGGTCAATTGGGACAAAACAAGAATTCTGAAAAGTTTGTTTCTTGTTTTTGGAAGTGCACTGTTGTTAAAAGTAGTATATTGGAAAATTTGAAATTCTCCCAAAAATGTTCATCAAATTCAATAATTCAAGAAAGATTCGACTTTATATATAATTTCATTGGATTCTTTATGGTGGCAGTTTTGCAGTCTTTCTTGTTTTTGGGATTTTGAAAAAAAAAAAAAAATTCTTGCTATTTTGGATAATTGACGCCAACGAAGGTTATACCACTAGACCAACCTTACCGTCTTCCTAACTACTTATTCTAGGACATATACACATCGGTTGGTCATCTTTTTCACCAGAAAGTGGGGCTTTTCACTATGGTAGTTAGAAGTCAAGGTCATGTAATGAATGCTTGGTTTTATGTAATTTTCGTGGAATTTATGTTCACCTGTACCTGGAAGTTTCAACTTGTAGCTAGCAGCTATGAAATGGAGTGATTTGAATTTAATTTAACCCTATTGATATGTGCTTACACAAATACATAAATAAAATATAGGAATGGACCTAGATGTGACATATTAATGTATGGTGACTCGAACCTGGATATTACAGGCTAAATTGACGTATTTACCATCAAGCCACGTTAAGCGGTGGTCCTGGTTTCTTTACTTAATTATATGCTATTATTTACTGTTTATTTTGGCAATTGTGGCAATTGCAATGCAGAGCAGAAACCAGTTATGCATAATTCACTCCCTGCTTTTCTTTTAGCTAAGATTGATGATCTCTTTCTACTCAATCAATACTTATCTGTTGTCGTAGGCCTCGAAATGATGCCGGTGAAGCAATTAAGACTGGCGTGACTAGAAATGATGATGGTAAAGCAAGTACGAGCGAGGAGCCGCCTCGAAAAGATGCTGATGATCAAGCAGATAAAAGTGAGCCAAGAAGATAGTTTAGGATTCTACGTACTACTCAAAAATTTGTATTCCTCTTCTAGTGATCAAAGAATCATATCTGGAAAAGCATTGATAACACAAATTATGGCACATAATATGGGGGTTGTTTTGTAGCAGTACGTGTAGAATTAAAAAAAAATCTGACAAATTAGTCATCAGTTTCATATTTTCATGGTGACTGGAAGGTGGAATCTCATCATATAAAACACTTTTTTTTTTTTTTTTCCTCTTTTATTAAATGATCCAGTTAAAGGAATCTCATATCATATATCCAATCCCTATAAGTGATGCACCCACCCATCAAAAATGTAATATTTGAAAAGAAATATACAAGCGTCACAAAAAATACACATATGTCAATGACAGTGGTGTAGTCAGGATTTTTGACTTAGGGGGCTAGATTAAAAACTTCATTAAAATATTTATAAGTTTGATGATTAAAATGGGTACATATAGTAGGGGAGACCTGAGCTTTACCCTTCAAAATGGATATGCTATAAAAAAAACATAAAAAATTACCTACATTACAAGTGCATCGCTCTTCCATTTGAGTGATATCCTACGAGGATCCACATCACAAAATTCATCAATTATTACATCTGGATCAATGGTATTAGAAAATTCTCTTTTAATATAAATCACCATACAACTTACAAGAAACTCATTTTCCATCTTATTGCAAAGTGTTGTTTTAATAAGCTTCATGGCTGAAAATGCTCTCTTTGTTGTTGTAGTAGAAATAGGAAGAGTCAACACAAAACGAATTAAAAGACTAATCAAGTGGAAATGTTATGAGCTTTTAGTTTCAAATAACCTATGACACAATTTAGAAAGTGAGGAGATATTTTGAAACTCTGAATCATTCGGTACATCAAGCTCATAATGCTTCATTTGTCTTCTCAAAGTGCCAACTCTATTTAGGCTTATTTGGTTCTCACTAATTGGAACATCAACATTTGATAGAGAAGCTATTTTACTTGATGATTAATTCGCATTTGATTTTGGAAAGAAAAGAAATACAAAATATTTTTCCTTTGCTTTAATTTTTGATTATTTGACATTATAACCTATGAGCTACAATAGTAAGAATTCAATAAGAAACAAAGTAAATAACACATACACACATATATATATATCAAAAATCATCCAAATAACATGAAATATGTAAATATATTTCTCTAGAACGATTTATGTAAATATATCACTAAATCAGGTCCAAATATATAAACATATTTTCTAGAACAATTTAATTTTACATCTCTATTCTCTAAATGACTAAATCAATAAATCTCATCATCTCAAACCCAAAATTGAAGTATATTTAAAATAATAATAAAGATCCACATACCTGATTGGAGATGAGACCGAGTTGTTACAACTTGTAGCCTTGTAGACTTGTAGTCCTGTAGATCAAAAATTAAAACTTCAATTTTTCTTCAAGAAATTTTTTGACCTGTTTCAAATTTTCAATTCATAAATCATAATACGAAAATCATATAAAAGTATAAAACAATCTAATTTCTTATAACAAAACACTTTCTAATGGAAAGAATAACTAAAAATATTTGTAACAATTGTTACAATTACAAATTAGAGGATTTTCGAATGTATAAACCCTACAACTAAAATTTGTGGTGTATAGAATACAAAAGATAAAATTATTACCAAAATCAAACTAAGGGAAAGGAAAAAATTTCACCATTGGCCATTTGGCCGTTGCTTGTGAGTTATGAATTGTGGTGTTCAATTTGGTTTTTTGAATTATTGCCTTCCAGGTAAACAGTATCACCCAATCAGCCTATCCTAAAGCCTCTCGTCTCATAATAAAAAGAAAATAAGAAGAAGGAAAATATAATTTGTTTTTAATTGGAGGAGTTGTTTACTTTTTTTTTTTTATTCTCAAAGATTTTAATAATAATTGGCCAATAGGCCTCCCACCAAACAAAGAGTAGTGGGCTGTAAGTAAAATGGGCTTAGAAACATTTTATTAGTTGAAACTTGAAAGAAAACCAAAACAAATAAATACATGTATATAATTTTTATTTTATTTTTTAAGATTAGGACCCTGGGCTACAGCCCAGTGTAGCCTCTGTCTGCCTCCGCCACTGGTCAGCGATATGTACCATCTTCGGTTGCCGGGTGCACGCAATGCAAACTGTGTACAAGATTTTCTCCTTATATTAATTCATTGGTATTTTGAGACCTCATTAGAATTTCATTCGAGAGGTATATATGTTGGACTGGACTGACCTGGAATCCAAATACATACGTTCTGGGCTGGCCTTGGTCCGATTCCTGTAGAAATCCAGTGTAGAGAAGATCCATCGGATAAATGAGGTGCAAATGTGCAATTGATGAGGATAGTGATATTCGCTGCCTATTCGGGTATTCATTGAATCATTGGTTTGATAAAATTCCATATTTATATTCACGAGCTTTGTGCTTGTGAGTTTTCTTTAATCTCAACAAAGTAGGTCAATTTTAAACCATAAACAATGATAAACTAGCTCCGGAAAAAAGTTACACATCGCCTCTTAATACCGGAGCTAGTACACTTTCCCTCTCATATCAGTGGCAGAGGTTCAAATCCTGTGTATTTTTCCTAGAGTTTTTACCGGCCACCCATGTACAGTAAACTTTTATAAACCACCACTCAATTGTTGAATTAACAATTTTATATTTTCTTTCATTTCTAACTTCTAAGTTACACCTTTTTAAATCTGTATATTCTTAATTAGTCCCTTGTATTAAAATATATTTTCATTACTAATTCATTCTTTTTTAACAGATAAATGAAATTTCCCTTGATCAATCACAGAAGTGAAGGAAAGATCATCCCAAACATAAGATATTATTGTATATGCATATATATATATATATATATATATTTTTTTTTTAAAGTGTGACACCTGTATATGGTAAGATCAATGGTCACAAGCACGGTTCAGAATGCAACTCCTACTACTGAGGAGGTATCTCCTCACATTTTGTGACAGAAGTGAAGCCCAAAAGTGAAACATCACTTTAATAAGAATGGATATGTAAGATTAGATGCTAGTGTTTCATGCATTTTGATTGAAATCTTGGCCCCTCATATCCATATGATTGGCTAAAAATGGAGTACACCATTTATAATAAGATTTTGTATTACTGATCTATCATCAAATCAAATTAAGATTTCACAATATCTCAAATTTGATTTGATCAGTTTAATCATAGTGTACCGTGGATTAGCCTAGAGATGTCCACATGAACCCAGATTGACCAACATGTTTATTAATCTCAAACAGTCAACATATGTTGGTTGAGAGGTGTGGTTATGACCCGATTGACCGGCAGTTGTATTAATCTCAACATATATTGATCAAGAGGTGTGGTTATGACCCGATTGACCGGCAAATGTATTAATCTCAACATATATTGATCGAGAGGTGTGGTTATGACCCGATTGACCGGCAAATGTATTAATCTCAACATATATTGATCGAGAGGTGTGGTTATGACCCGATTGACCGACAAGTGTATTAATCTCAAGATATACTCATCGAGAGGTTTGGTTATAACCAGCCTATGCCTGCAATCACAACATGCATCGATCTCTTAACATCCAGATCCAGACATGAGTGATCATTGATCTTCATTTTGAGCTTGCATATGGAAACACCATCTCTAAGATGTATATCTCTATCTATATCTATAATATCACCCTAATTATTGATAATCATATTATATTACTATGCATATAAATATATAATTTAGGACGGATGATACATAATTTAATTATATAAATGATCACATCAAACGACTAAATTAATCAAAACCAGCCTGTATTTACACCATTAATTAGTCAATAATTATACAATTTTTTAATTTTCATTTCTTTTCATCTATCTGAAAGGTTGAGAGAGGAAAAAAGATCTACAACAATATTGATCATACATGATCATCAACAAGGTTGACCACCTGAGTTGCTCCGTCGCCGCTTCACCGGGAAAACATGCCGGTAATCTCCACGCGCCGCCACTTGCCACTCCTCCAAAACCATACCATCCAACTCAAACTGGTGCATCATCAGCTCATGATCACCACCAGAACCTTCATACAAGTAACCTTCGGAGAACCCGTCTAAGCCACGGCCAGGAAGCTTGGTCTTCCGACGGCCAGCACCCACCGGAACGTTCCGGAGGGCCCCACCGGCAGTCCAGTATCTCTGACAGCCCTTGCAGAAATGCCTAGGTTGATTAACGTTGTAATTATTGAAGTAACAAAACTTGGTCTCTGTGCTCTTGCATCTAGGACACGGTATGATCTTGTCTGGTCTTTTATCAACCGTTTGATGATCAGCTTGGCTGCCGTCTTCTTCTACTTTTCGACCATGCAAGGTTATTGTAGTCCCAAACAGCTTGATCCCTTGTTCTTGCTTCGCCATAATCGACGACATAGACAGAAAGAGAGAGAGAGTGTGTTTATCGTTTTAAGAGAGACAGAGGGTTTTATCTCTATTTATAAACAAGACTAGAGAACTAAAAAGTGCACCAAACTACAAAGTAGAAGAAAAAAATAATTAATATCATGTTAAGTGAATGTAATACTTTTTTTGAAATGAGACACCAATTAGATAAGTGATTTTTCGAGACTTAATTAGATTTATCACTATAATTTTATTTTTATATATACGATTTGAAATATAACTTTTGTAATTTTTATCATTCTAGATAAAAGTGAGATTTGAACCTTTAATGACTTGTAGCGAAATATTTCCTAATAATTACGCATGGGAGGAGCCGCCAAGATTAGGGTTAGGTGGAGTGGAAAAGCTGATGATGGGCTTTTTGTCCACGTCAGGAAGATGAAAGGTTAAAAAAGTCTAGAGAGTGGGACCCAATCCAGGCAGGTTGCGTACAAAGTGTCAAAGTGTGGAGGGAGCATAAAGAGATTGGCATAAAGTTGTTATTGATGTAATTTAAGTTTTCTTCTATACATGTATATGTTGCAATAAAGTTAGATTAGATAAAGATAGTTAAAGTAAAACTAAAAAAAGTTTTATGTTTTGCTTTGAAAAGTTATTCATTATCGATTTTAATGGATTGCTTTGCCACGTCATACACTCAACTGTAAACTGTATTGCTTAAGCTCTCCACAGGTACATCCGTATATATACCAAATTCTTTCCAAAAAAATAAAATAAAATATGATATCCATAGGAGATTAGCCTGCAATTATCTTGATAACAATTTTTTAACATTATAAAATATAATTATAATGTGTTATATAGTAGAACCCCTCTAAATTAATATTCTTTTGACCCACTCTCGAATATTAATTATTAATATTCTTGTGACCCACCATTGAGTATTAATTTAGAGGGGTTATTAATTTGAAGGATTTTATATTGTAAAATGTTATTTTATTCTAGAAAATGTGTGGAAGTCGGTTTTTTTATTTAGGGAAGGTTCCTTTTTCGGGATTCCTTATTTAGTCGGTTTTCTTATTTTGAGGAAAGTTCTTTTTTTTTTTTTTTTTTCTTCAGGATTCCTTGTTTAAGAAAGATTTATTAAGAAAATTTTCAATTCCTTTTAGAAATGTGATTACTTAGAAACCAAGGATACGCACCCTATAAATAGTGAGGTTTATTTTTTGGTTGTATATAACAAGAGTAATCTCAAGATATACCTAAAAATTTTATTCCTAACAACTCCTAAAAATTTAACAAGAGGACAATTCAAAAAATAAAAGATTAAGTCAAAAATATCAAACATGGTGACATTGTGCAAACTAGCATCTTTAAGTACTTTTCTAGTTCTTGATTATTATGTAATATATTTTGTACTTTTATGTAATTATTAATTTATACGATAGTTGGGACCGAAATTTTACATTGGGTTTCAAAAAGAAATTATTAATTATTACGATAGAGGGGTTTATTTATTTTTTACATTGACCCAAGTCAAGACAGAGATTTTTTATTAATTTAGAGAGAATATTAATTTATAGAAGATTAATTTAAAGGGCTTCTACCGTAATTCTTTAACAAACGTGAATTTTGAGTCATTGTGTCCCTTCGATTTGTCCTATCAATTTGATGAAGTATTATCTAATGAAACGTATAAATGGTAATAAAAAATCGCATATTACTATAGCTTTTAAATTGTAATGTTTCAAGTAAAATTCTTTGTCCAATCTGCAGATTCCACCAGTCATGGAACTTGTTTCATAGTAGGTGATAGAACACTTTCATGTAATATAACAATAAAGAAAACTAAAATAACTAAGTGGGTCATATATATCCTAATTTTTATAATAATCAATCAAGACATTAGAGAGCATAATAATCCTTAAAGTTGTATGGATGCTGATTATGTTACATACATAGCTTTTTCCTTTTGACTCATGCATGCCCTCTTTATTAAGTTTTCAGATTTAAGTGGTTTTGATGATAAGGGGTAATTTGTTTTTTCCGTTTAAAGTTTAACGGGTCTGAATTGAACTCATTAAGTTGTTTTATTTTTTTATTATTTTTTTTAAATGGTCAAATAACTTAAAAATATCAAAAGACAACTTAAAAAATAAAGTAAGAAATACCGACTTTTAACTTAATTTCAAATCACTGGATTATAATTAAAATATTATATTCCAAGTCTATCCAGCCTCCTAAAAAAGATATATTTCCAAATTTATCATAATTTGATATGATGTAAATATCTTTCTTTTAACATATTTCTTATTTTAAATGGTTTTTTTTTTTTAAAAAAAAAAACCTAATCACTTATCATAGAGACCGGTGCATATAATTTAGAAACCTATTTCAAAAAAAAAAAAAAATAATATCTTTTTTTTATACTTGGTTTCCGGTGCAAATGATCTAGGAAACCAAAAAAACAAAAATGGTTTCCTCAATTATATTCACCGAAAACGTGGACAATATACAAAATAACTTGAATTTTTTTTTATATATAATAAATTGAACTTGAAATTTGTTTGCAGAACATACAAAATTATATTCCTTGATGAATTTTTTGTTTTGTTAAATTAAACTTTGTTTACATAAGAATATACATGTTAAATTACTTCTTTTAATTAGTAGGGGTATAAATGTAAAATTACTAGTTGTTTTCAGACAATTTTATTTTTTAAAAACAAACATATTGACGGTACATTCAGTATGTGAGGAAAAAAAATATTATTTATATTAAGATTTCAGTCTCTATTCCATCTTTAGAAAAAAAAATAATAATAATCATCAGAGGAAAAAACAAACGACACTAACTTTTGTGCTGTGTGATTTCTTTTCATGAGTTTAAAAAGGAAATATTGCTGATAGGTTTGTGAGTAGCTTTCAGTTGCTATTGATTTGGGGATTTGTTTAATTAGTCTTCAATTTCTTTATGAAAAGAATCTTTATTTGATTAATTCAAAAGTGGCTTCTTTTCAACTGCTTTTGAGATTACAATATTATGTAGACAAAGAAGCATTTTGGATAACTATTTTACTTGGAAAGAGAAGCACTTTTTCTTTAGGATGCTTTAGAAAGTCTCTTTTCAATTAAGAAAAGAAAAGAATATATATGTAAAGTACTTTTAGTCATTTGCATGGGTTCACAATGCACTCCTTTTTGATATGCAGAGCGCCCCATCTTAGTGTCACATATGACATATCTGTAAATTTTATAAATCCAATTTATAACATTGAAATAAGAATTTGTAGAGGAAAGACACCTCTAGAAGCTCGCAAAAGGGTCAAAATAAAAAAATAAAAAATATATCGGATTTAGATTCATAATATATTGTTTTTAACTTTTAACCCCATCATGCATTCAATTTGTCCAAATTCATGAGTAGTCCATTTAGGAAAGGTACAATGTTAATATGATTAATTTTATTCTACATTCAAAATTATGAAATACGAAAAGAATTGCGAACATAATACTGAAGGTTTCAAATTAACTTTTTTTAGTGCAGAATAAATCTTATAAGATTAGAGGATCGGATCCTTTGTTTATTTGAGTTTTCATGTGAGCATATTTATAATTAGTTCCTAAACTAAAAGAAAAAAAAAATTATAATACAACTCAATACTCATTATCAACAAGGTTTTTTTTTTTTAATTTTTTAATTTTTTAATTTTTTTAATTTTTTTAATTTTTATAAATAAAAAAAATCTGGTATCAAACGAGTTAAAAGTCTACGGAACATACCGAAATTAAGCAATATATATGAGTGATATGTGTTGGAAAATTCCATCATATGGGGCCACACATATAAATATTAAATGTGTTATGCTATCTTTGGTTAAGCCTAAATTAAAGTGATCTAATTAAGATTTAAAGTTTTAAGGTTTAAGGGTATAATTGTCATGGAATTAATGTATAGATACCAGAGTGTTATATCTAATTTGATGAGAGGTCAAATTAGAAATAACAAAACCTATAATAATCTAATTATTATATATTAGGGTTATGGTCCCCAAATTACTCTATACTTTTAGTTTGTCTGTATCCCCATTAACAGAGAAACAGAGAACACTTTAGGGTTCATAAATATCGTGATAATTTGGAAGATCTCAACCTGTCTACCAACCTCGGACAATGGATTCAAGTACGCTTCCGTTTTCTCTTATCTCCCTTTCTCTTGAATTGACATGGGTTAGTAATATGTATTTAGGGTTTGATTAACCATGATATAGAAACATGTTTAGGTTAAACTATGGATATATTTTGTACCTATGCATGTCAGATTAAGTGTTAATCAAATTCCTTACAATATGCAGATCTATAAAGTTTATCATGTATTATAAGATGTATTATAAGATGTATTATAAGTGATATGCATATCTATTATATACCGAATAAACATAATAGGCACCAAATAAGAACACGTTACGTGCAAATGATATCTCTCAAAATAAGAACTCTCACCGAGGTAGGATCGCCATCAGTGGATAACGATCAAACGATCTGCAGTCACCCAATCCATCGAAGGAAGCAACATCGATGGGGTTACAGGGAGTTGTCATCTCACCGGCATGTAAAATAACACTTATCAATGTGAAGCAAATAAGTGTCAATTGAAACCTACAACGAAGCTGACAGCAAAACAATTATGAGTCGGAGATAAATCTATATAAGCACTTCAAGCAGGTAAAACAGAGAAGTAGTACGTCTTCCATAGCCTTACTTAAACTCTAGACCCATACCTGTACTGACTTAAGAGTGTTCACAAATATTGCAGGTTGACCACCCTAACCTCTTGTTCTCTAACTTTTTAGGATTCAAAGAAGAACAACTCAACATCTGAATTCATCCTCCAGATCCTACTTCGAATATCACCTACGGATCAATTCCATAGAAACTCAGTAAACACTCAAACTAGTAAAGGACACTAATTAAAGATTAAATTTATTTTTTTCCCCTTAAAGTATTACAATTAATTTAAGATTTGAAGGTAGACAACTGGAACCCACAACGTCAGTGTGAGGGGGTTAAGATTGGCCAACCTGATAATCTCATCATTAAAACCTTCTTAATAACTTTTAAACTTACCATCCTTGTGAATAAATGGAGAGAGAAGGTTTGGCTAGAGCTAGGCCATACCTATACACAGTCTTTCTATTATCGGTTTGAACTGATAAAAGTTATATCAGTTCCTTGCATGTGGACTACTGGATTTAAATACTTTGACTGATAAATGCATACAGCTAAGTCAAAGTATTTAAATCTAGTAGTCCACATGCAAGAAACTGATATAACTTTTGTCAGTTCGAACTGATAATAGAATTTCTGTACCCATACATATATAACTAATTAATTAAATTAACAATGTCCTGATTTCACTGTTGCCTTTAGATTTTCTTGAAAGCAATAGAGAAATTAAGAAAAAAACTTTATGACCATCCATAGACAGAGGTGTGCCCTGATCACAATCCCAAGATATTATGTTTAAAATATTAAGATAATTATTTGAGTAGCATGTTGCTTGCTCTTTGATGTGCTTAATTTAAGTTGCTTTATTATTTTAAATATATATATATAATGAAGCAAGAAAAGTCTTCCCTTTCCTCTTTATTATTCTCTTAATTTGTTTAATAAATAAATTACTACCTTTTCTTTTTCTCTAATCTGTGCAAGCTGGAAGCTTTGTTGTGTGTTGTGACAGCAAAAAACCAGATAAAATCACATAAAAGTAGAGTGTTCTAGATTCATGCATGCATTTTTGTTGTGAGTGTTTTATAAAACATGGCTGCTGTGGTAGCGGTGGTGGTGGGACATATAGGGATGTATTGTTCAACATGTTCACTCTATCTATGAGAAAGAGATTGAAATTCTCCTATGAGCTGATCTTTGTACTGAGTTCAATAGACTGATTGACACTCAATAATATTTATTTATTTTATTTTACTTACTTTTGTTAGCTTTAACCGATTTAGAACGATCAATATAAAAACCAGTCCAACGGAGGATCTATATATATGAAAAAGCCAGATTCCATATATTTGGATTTGCCAAAAGGTAGAAAGAGAGAAAGCAAAAGGTTTTCCACGTGTTTAAAAAGAGTGAACCAGCTTTCTTGGTTCACAAAAACATCTTTATCAAAATTTTGTTTTGGTGCATGTCAGTGTCACCCAACGTCCCAACCTTATTTACGAGAGTAAAGACTAATTAACGAACACATCACCTCTTAGAGGTAAACCTCTCCTTCTATACTAATAGTTGGGTTTGATTCTCATTATTTATATTTTACACAGGTATGTGTGAGATGTTTTTTTCTCGGATATTGTAGGAGTAAATATCTAGATACAATTGCAGTGTAGTTATGGGATGGAGTTATCTAACAACTAATCCAGTAACTATACAGAATCTACCTGAGATAATCTCATGCAATATCAGAGATTATCTTAGGCAAATTCTGTATAGTTACTGGATTAGTTGTTAGATTATTTCTTAATGTAGGTACAGATCTTAATTAACTAGAGGGTTAGGCTATAAAAATTAACCTAAACCCTTAACTAAAATATATTGGTGCACGTTGATTTAACGGATTTGAACAAGCTATAAATTAGATTTTGAACACACATGGTCACTTGCTATGGTGGTGGGTAGGGATGGTAAAATTATCCACGGATATGGATATCCGTAAGAATCCGCTCCATTTAAAATAAGGATGGATACTATTATTTCGGGGACGGAGCGGGGATGGATATCGTCTATGGATATCCACCCCCATCCAGATCCATTATAAATTTTAATATTTTAAATATATAAAAATATATTATGTAATTATTAATTCTAATTATATAAGTTATTATTAATTTTTATATTTAAACTTTATTGGATGTATTTGTTTCTCTTTAAATAGGATGAAATGTACCGTTACATATATTAGTTATATTTTTCTTTTGTAAACTATACAAATTTAAAGTTTTTTCATCGGATACAGATATAAATGGAGTAGGGTTGGATATCTCTATCTTAATTAGCGGATTATCCGAATCCGCCCCGCTTACTTAGAAATGGGGATGGATGAGGGGATGGATATATATATATCTCAAACGGATACGGGGATGGATATTGGGGTATCCGTACCCAATCCGATCCATTGCCATCCCTAATGGTGGGTCTTCCCAAGGGAACTCCCCACTACCAAGTTTCAAGACTAGTGTGTGCAAGCAATTTTCCCACCATTTGTGTGTGTAGTGTCCCACTATATGTGAGTGATGTCTCCCCCTCTTGTAGGAGTTGCAGTCTGGACTAAGCTTGTAGAGCCCAATCTCGCCGGTCCCGGCAGTTAATTGTTGTTGTATTAAAAAAAAAAAAAAAAAAAGATTTTGAACAACAATATATTATATTAGGAAAATGATAAATATTTTTTACTGGGTGTGGACTGTGGACATATGCCTTTTTGTTAAAACGGATAAAAATATCACCTTACACTAATAGCGTTGAATGTTGTATAATTCAATTCAATTTCAGATATAATGTTGTTTTCTTACTCTCTATTCTTAGAACCAAAATTCCATGACAAACCAAGCTCGGAATCCTTGTTTTCTTCCTTGTCCTTTTCTTCTATATAAATTTCTAAAGGCTAATTGACACTGAAGTCCCCTAAACTCTTCCAAAATAAGCAATATGCCCCCTAAACTTCTTCTTTTTTCACCACTAAATCCTTGAACCCTCATTTTTTTTTGCAAACATTTGTTTTTTTTTTTTTTTTGCTCCTTGTAAGGGGGCATCTACAACCAGTAGTTGCCAATTTGTGAGAGTTCAGAGGGCTTATTAGCCAAAAAAAAAAAGTATAGGGGGCATGGTGCATATTTTGGAAAAGTTTAGAGGGCATCAGTGTCAATTGGACATTTCTAAATTTGAAAAAGACTTTTATATATGGGTTAGGCTATATCAATTCAATTTTTTGACTTCAATATCTAAATCACTCATTTACTCATGTGCTCTTTAATCCAATGGTTGAGATATTGAAGTCAAAAATTCCAAATATAACTGGCGACATTCGAGTGGTGGTATAAATTTTAGGGATACTATCATTTTCCCCCCTAAGCGTTGCCCTATTAGAAAGGTGAGGATATGGTTTGCTTATATTGGCTAGTATTCCCTCTAAAATGGAACTAATATATAAAAGACCCCTTCTATTACCTTTTCCGTCTATTTTTGAGTTGACTGTTAAATTTGAAAGGGCAATATAGTAAATGCATTCTTAATTGATCTCCAACGTCCATCTGAAAAAGATGGATGGTGGAGATTAAAAGGAAAAAAAGAATTTAAAAACAAAAAAAAATTAAATTAAATTTGTAGATAATAATCTCAGATCCATCTTTTTATCAAATAACAAAAAAAAATTTTAAAAAAAATCTTAGATCTGTAGAGAACTAGAGATCCATATAGATTCATGTCTTTTATCTGATGGATCTCCACCAAGATCAGATCCATCAACCCTAGAGTCCAAACGACAATCATCCAAATATCATCATCACCATACTACACACCAGATTCAACATTTTTTTACACACACACACACACTCTCTCTCTCTCTCTCTCTCTCTCTCTCTCTCTCTCTCAACAACACCAATCTCAAACCAAAATCCATCGTAAAAAAGAAAAGAAAAAAAAAACAAAATCGAAATTACAAATCAAACCCAAAAAAAAAAAAAAAAAAAAAAAAACCTAGAAACTTACCATAGGTGAGTTTGGAAATCTAGAAAAAAATAAAATCAAACCACCTCTCAAACCCAATATGAATCCTCAAAATCCAAACCCAAATACACTCATCACTCACACGAAAACCACTATCGTCGATCTCCTCTCAACGGAGGAGATGAGAGAGAAAGGTATTCGAGAGATACGGATTGGAGAGAGAGATAGCTAGGGTTTGGTTCAGGAGGATTTTCTGGTGTTGTTTCAATTTGCAAAGAGGGATTCGAGAGGGAGGGAGAGTGTGTGTGTGGGATTCGAGAGCTTTCTGGTGTGGTTTCGATTTGCAAAGAGAGGGATTCCAGAGGGAGAGAGGGATTCGAGAGAGGGAGAGAGGGAGAGCGGGGATCGATCTCCACCGTCATCTTTTTTCTTTTTTGTTTTAAGTTTTTTATGATAAAGATATGAGATGGATTTTGATTTGATTTTGTTTGGATAGATAGGTTGAGATAGTTGGATTGTGAAGAAGGCTGGCATAGTGTTTTCAATTTTTTTTTTTTTTAAATATATTTTTATTTAATGAAGGTAGTGATTGTAAAGAAGGTTTGATGAATCTAGATTTTTTTTTGGAAGAGATGAATTTGGATCATTGATGATGATGATTTAGAATCTTTTTAATTTTTCTTTCTTTTTATTTATTTATTTTAATTTCGGTTTTTAAAATTAAATTTTTTTTAAAAAAAAAGATCTCCACCGTCCATCTCAAAGATGGATGGTGGAGATCCATCTTTGTTTTTTCAATTATATTTATTTATTTATTTTGTTTTTTGTTTTTAAATATATATTTTTTATTTAATAAAAACCTGGAGCGTTAAATGGTCATTTTCTGATTATTTTAAAGGATAAAACGGTCATTTGACCATTATGGTTGACAGTCAAACCTTTTTTGGACGGAAAAGGTAACAGAAGGGAGAGATTTTACACTAGTTTCATTTCAGGGGGGAGACTGGTCAATATGAGCACACTATGTCCTCACTCCTCACCTTTCTAATGGGGCAAAGCTCAGAGGGGAAAATGATAATATCCCTAACTTTTAGAGACTTATACATTCTTTTATGCCTTGCATTCCTGCAATTGAAATAAAGAAAAAGAAACCACAAGCTGGTCGCCTTGGTGGTCTAAAGCTTATGATGAAAATCTTAAGTCTTTAGTTCTACTCTTGACAATAACATTGTGGCCAGCCATCAAGATGCTAGCTCAGCTGGTGAAAGGATGGGCTTGGGACACGGGTAACTCCCAGGTCAGTGGTTCAAATCCTACCCAAGCGAAGACGAGTTCTGATTTACCTACTTGCATCTTTGTGTGGCTAGAGGTCTAGACCGAGGTTTCCTATCTGTCCTACTCCATAACATCCAACAAATAGATCGTTAGAACCAACAAGTTGGTTATGGGTGTGTCACGCAGTTAGGGAGGACATACGGATAGATGTTTGGACGAAGTCCAAGATCCTCGATAAAAATAAATAAATAAATAAAATAAAATAAAAAAAAGACCAATTTCAAGTTGATCGAGTTCTCTAATGATTTATCATGGTATTCTACATAGATCAAGATCCTCTCCTTAATCCTTATTTTTCCTTGGTATTTTTTAAGTGTAATTAAAATATCAAGTTGCATGAAAGAGAAAAAAGTGATCAAATCATGACCATGCGTTTTTTATTTTGCTTAAGTGTCATTATATTATGAAAAAGTCAAAGAAAAACAAAACAAGGAAAGGATCTTATCTATTCTACATATATGATTTTCCATGGTTGACTCAATTTAATTTAATAAATAAGCAGCTTCCAAGTTGCAAATAATTTTAATACCAATATTCATCATGGTATTCTACATATATGAATTTCCATGGTTGACTCAATTTAATTTAATAAATAAGCAGCTTCCAAGTTGCAAATAATTTGAATACCAATATTCAACCGAGAAGACATCCTCTATTAACACACGGTGTTAGAACTTCTCCAATACAAAAGTGACTCGCATACTAATAATCGTTGACATAACAATAATGTCAAAAGACTTACTTTCGATATGACATAAAAATAGACTTGATAGATAATCAATTCAAAATTTGATCTCCAATGCTTCTGTATAAAACATATTTTTTTTAATGAAATGTCCATTTTTTTTTTCCTGTTTCATTTTTTTTTTTTAATTTTCTTACCAAAAATATATGAAAAATTAATGTCAGTTTTAAATGTTTGCTGAGTCAACCTAAAAAATAGTTGTGCAACAGATTATTTGAAAGTAGACGGTCATATTGACAATGTCTAATATTTTTTTGGACACGTCTTTGGACACGTCAATTTGAGGTTAAATATGCACGGTTGTATTAGAGACACAATTATTAACAGAATGTCTAATTATCCTACGTGACTTTTTTCTTTTTTTTTTCACAACTCACGCTTGCATTGGAGATGCTTTTAGTATAACTCGAATTCTATATTAGTGGTGGGGTACTGTTCAATTCCTAACATACGTATTTTATAACTATATATGAGAAATTTTCTTCCGATAATATGAAAGTAAATATCTGAACTGCAAATATACGGATATACTATTTAATCTTGGTAAATATCACGTTAAACTCTTGTTCCGGGTTTTTTACGGCAACCATTTTTTTTTTTTTTGTTTTTTTAAAAGAAATCACGGCAACCATTAACCCAACTAGACTTGCATCATTTTGTCAACTCTTCAACAGATTTCTTAATTTATTCATGAGATGATGATATCTGTCCCATGATTCTGGGTTTAAAGAAAATAACAACATGTAAACTTTGGCAGGCAAATCCTGCAATATTTATTAATTAAAACTATAAAGGTGGAGATTAATTAATATTAATTATTAGACAAAAAAAATAATATTAATTATGATTAGTTATATTTAAAGATTCTTAAGAGCCACTTCAACGGTTTGCATTAAAGCTTTCTTAATCTTTATTACGACAGCATTAACTATTACAACTATTCTTTTTTTTCTTTCTTTTTTTTCTTTTTTTTAACTCATGTATTTAAAATATTGGATTAAAATATTGAGAATTTAAACTCATATACTTTAGCCAACTTGACAAATCTGGATGCGAATAAGAAAAAATAAGCTATAGTTTAATGAAATAAGGTTGCCCTATTGTTATCTCACGTCTACATCATTAAGAACATGGGTTTGAATCGAGTAATAATCTTTACATTATAAATTAATTATAATAATTATATTAAAAAAAGACTATAATTTAAATGAAACAATCGGTCAAACACTCATGCCGTGACTTGTGACGCCATTCAGATTACTTAGCCGGCAATGGAAGTTCAATAATTAAGCAAAAAATTGGCATGACTCAGTCTTCTTGTTTATGTTCTCTATCATTTTCAAAACTATTGTTTAAAATTTAGAAAGAAGGAAAACAATGATCAGTATTTTTTTTAATAATAAGATTTGAAAAATCTCATAATCTCAGTTTATATTAAAAATAACACGAAGAACATTTAGAAGAAAAATAATTATAATAACAACAACGCTGGCTTTCATTGTACTATTTTAATATAAAAAATGACTTTTGAGTACTATAAATTATATAAATTATAATGTCTTCTTCTTGTGAGTTCTGACTCATTCCTTCCTTCTTTCGGGAAAGAAAAACTTCCATGTAACGATTTCACTGTGTTAATACACGGTATGCATCTCTTTTTCCACGTATTTAGTAAAGAGTTTACATATTTACTGGTTAGCATATGTAAGGAGATTTATCTTCGGTGTCATGAAAGTATATATTTCTCATAGTTCTGGTTGATATTGATCTATCTTCAATGTCAGATTAAAAATAAAAATTAAAAAATTAAAAAAATTTTAAAAATTATTTCTATTCGCCCAATCATAGATACGTTTCGTGCCATCATCCCCCTTAATAGTATGCCAATCTATTTAGTTTATGTTTTTTTTTTTGTTTTTTTTTCCTCTAACAAAATAAATAAACAAATATTAACACTAAATGCACAATGAATTGCTTCTGTTCTCAAAAAGCACTATTCTGAAATGAATTATTGTACACGCTAATTTAATATTTAATTCCACATTAGAACAACTTTGTAGAAATAATATCAGGTCGGCGTATATAAAAAAATAAAGAATAAAAACATGTACTTGGTGTAAACACAATCTAAAAACATTGACAATGCAATCTCAAGCTCTCAACCCCTCTCATATTACAAATAAACTTCATTAAACTACATCAATTAAAACAGAAAAAGATCTTTTTAAAGCATATGATTGGTTGCCGATAAAGTGGTTGTGAAAACCAATCACTATCTTAACCACTCATTCATCGCAATGCTTATGTGTTATGAGGTTAGATGAGGTCAGCAGATCATATCAGATAAAAAACGGTTCGATTCAATCAAACGGTTTCAGAGGAATTTTCTTACCATTTTCTAATGTCAAATACATTAATTATAAATTTGGTCTAACATAGAAACAGTATATATCATAATGCAAGGGTTCAGATTAATCAACATATGCCCAGAGAAAATCAAAGTCATTTGGTGGATATTAAAATGAAGGCGTAAACATGATCGAAATCATTTTCGTGAAACTACGTAATTTTGGCATTTGCATAAATAATTGGCCTACTTTCTTATCTCACTGTTAACAACGTAAATTTCAAGAAAATTAATCAAACAAATGCAATTAAATACAAGATAAGAAGCCCTAGAGATTAATTACAAAAAAGAAACAGGGATTATACACATATATAACAACCTCACCAGACATTGCAAACGTTGCAAAATCAGGAACTTCAAGAACATTTGCTTCCGAGCTTCCAACTTGCTTGCAATTGCATTCTAATATAATCAAGTATCACTCCAGTTATCATCGTCATCACCGTCATCACTACCAACGGCCTGCAAGTTCAACAATAGGCAATTTTAGAGTTTGATTCATGACAAGGTAGCAAAAAGTAGCCAAGCAAGGAAGAAAAGATGTGGAAAATAAGATGAGTTGAAAACCTGGCGAATGGCATTTGCTTTCTCTAAAATTGCAGTGACTTTGGCCGGAGGACCTGATGTGAAGTTTGGCCTTGCCGTTGCTGTGGGTCTCAGGCTGAATGACTGCAAATACAAAACAAAGCATAAAGAATGTATTAGATCTATATATATATATATATATATATATATGTTAAAATCCATTGTTATATTGTACATCATTTAATTTGGCCAATGACTACATAAATGAAAGCAAAAAAAAAAGAGTTAAATGCACAATCGTAATTAAGTTGTTCTACCAAGGTATCCACTATCATGGAGAAACATACACATATCACATATGGAAGGTAAAACCATCGTTTTAGACTAATGAATGCAAAATCAGATTTCATGGTGCCATCAGAGAAGTTGCTTAAATTTTCAGATCTCCAAAAATAGGAAGAACCGGAAAGAAGAAAAAAAAAAAAAAAAAAAAGACACTAACATAACCATTTGCAAGTACGAAGAGCAAATTAAGAAACCTAAACAACTATAACTACCAAATCTTCAAACCAGCTACATTTCATTCAGTAAAAAAATGAAGAACTTACTGCTACACATAGGGGAAGAAAAGCGATTTATGTCTTTTATTCTCATAAAATAACCATGAGAAGTGAAGCCATTTTTTTTTTTCTTTTCCTTCCATGGTAAGTTCAAATTGATACCATAAAAGTTTTGGTAGGTGAATGCCAGTGCTTTAAAACCAGACGTGTTTATAAATAAACCAAGTTCTATTTTGATAATGAGTTTAGAACCGTTCAGTCTCATGTTTTTGCTCTGTGTTTGTTTGTTTTCATTCTACTTCCTTTTTTCCTGACAAGAAACAGAATTTATAAAGATAGAAATATTTAAAATTATCATGAAAATAAGCAAAACAGATGCAAGTGCAGTAAAATTCCTCATTAAAAAAGAAAGTCAGTTAGCACTAATTTCAATGACTTCTGGTTTTAAGAAAGCAGTCAAATCACAACAGAAAATAATTACTCACTTTTGATCTAATTTGATGTAAAAAATCATCTTTTTCATCCACTGCCTTGCCATTTGCATCCCGATTTGCTTCCTTGTGCCCATTCAACTTCTGCTGGTCTTGCTGCATCCATAGAATTCATAAGTCGTACAAAGGTAGCCTTGAATTCCCAATATGTTCTATTTGAATATAAGCTGAAATATTACAAGCTCAATGATTCTAAATGGTACCTTGCTCTCTTGTTTAGATGCGATGACCTCCCTGTTAGTTGATTGTTGCCAAGCTGGGGCTAGCTCAGGTTGCTGAGAGATGGTAGATCCCAAAAGTTTCAGGTCTAGTGCATGTTTGGGGTCTTCTGATACAGCATATTCTATATCTTCTGTCCCATCTGAATGGGGTTTTGAGACCCTCCATTGCACTGGAGGTAGAGGCGGTGGCAGTGGATTGGAATCCCTAGGATTTTGTATTAGGAGATTCACGGGATTAGTTTTTGTTTCTCTCTGTAGTAAAGGGTTCATGGTATCAAAGCTTGGTAGATCAAGACCAGAAAGACAAGGTTCTGCACCACTGTCAGTATATACACTTTCAAGTCCGCGGTCAATATGCATGCCATTCTTCATCGTTCCTTCTGCTTGCATAGAGCTTGAAACAGATTCCATCGATGACATTCTGCATAAAGCATCATACATCTCTTGGTCCTTACTTCCTCCAGTGGACTCACCTGACTCCCACTGCTCTGAATTTGAATCAGAATGATGACTAAGACAATCATCTGACATATAAGGAGATGATCTACAAAAGGTGTCATCATCAGACTCAGAACCATAGTCATGTAGTGGTATAGAAGGCTCTGGGACCAACTGAAATGAAGCAAACATATCTCTAACACTTTCATGAGAAAGACTCCTATCAGGAAATTTCAGTTTCAGTTTGGAAGTATCACAACCATCTACACGGTTGAAAGAAATTTTCATATGTTCAAGTGGTGGTGAAGAAGTGAGTGAACTTGGAGGAGATCCATATCCAAACTGCTCAACAAAGGTTATCTCTGAAATTGTTTGATGTGCATCACGATGGCACCCACTCCCCTGATTTGATACACCGGTTTCTAGAAAACTAACTGGTTTAGATTTATCATCATGCGCAAGTGACAACTTTCCACGAAAACCAGTTAAAAGTAACCTATGGCCAAGTCCAAACACTAGAGATGAGTTCGGATCGTTCCCCTGATTTGCTTCAGTTGATTTGGCTTCAACAACCGGGACCAGCTCAGCTCCTGATGCAGAAAGAGCTGTTACATTTGAACTATTAAATCTGTTACTATTATGAGATCCACTGGAATTTTCAAATTTGGCATCTGAATTGGCACTCCCAACAGGTGTATCAAGTTTTTCTATATGCCCATCACCCTTGAGATTGTGATTTGGATGACTGCCTGTTTCATAATTAGTTCTGGCTACGTTCTGACTTGTGGCCTTTGACACAGCAAAATCAGGAGGTTTGGATGGTTCGAGCCCTAATAGGCCACCGTTTGTCCAAAATGTAACTGGATGACCACCGGAAAATTCAGCATGAGATTGTTGAGATTCACAGGAACTGCTTATGATCTTATTATCGCCTGATTGATCCTGCAATTCAGAGATTCTAGCACCAGAGAATGATGGATCACTGGATACAGGTTCTATTTTTGGACCATCACTGATAACTGATTCCACTTTGGGACCATCAAGAATATCAGCACTTGCAAGATAATCAATGCCCAGTGAATCGTCTAAATAAGAAGATTTCTCAGGAATTTGAGGTGTCTGCTCATGGGCAATACTATTTGAGGCTGAATTGGGTAAACTGGAGGGCGTTCCATTACTAGAAGAATGTGGGTCTAAATCAGAAGATTTCTCAGGATTTTGAGTTGTTTGTTCATGGAAAATACTCTTTGAGGGAACTGAGTTGAGTGAACTAAAGGGCATTCCATTACTTGAGGAATGTGCGTCTAAATCAGAAGATTCCTCATGAATTTGAGGTGCCTGTTCATGGATTATACTATATGAGGGAACTGAGTTGGGTAAACTAATGGGATTACTTGAGGAATGCAGATCTAAATCATAAGATTTCTCAGGAATTTGAGCTGCCTGTTCATGGACAATACTCTTTGAGGGAACTGAGTTGGGTAAACTAATGGGATTACTTGAGGAATGCAGATCTAAATCATAAGATTTCTCAGGAATTTGAGCTGCCTGTTCATGGACAATACCCTTTGAGGGAACTGAGTTGGGTAAACTAGAAGGCATTCCATTACATGAGGAGATGTTGGATTCAGTATGAGAGTCGATATTAAATGGATAATGGTCTGAACTATGTGCCATAAGCTCATGAATTTCGTCTTCATCTCTTCCATTGCCAACAGAGCAGGAATATTGCTCCACTTCTCGTTTCGTTTGGCAATCAAGATCATTTTCGGATTCTGATTCAATGGTGTTAAGTGCATCCATGTAATTGTCTGCTTCACTTTCAATTTCATCAAGCTGATTTCCATCTGAGATAGATTTTGGAGTTTCTTCATCGGCAATCAAGATATCCATTTGATCAACATTTCTATAGTTGAAAACTCCTGTGTCCTGTGCTTCTATGTCAAAGTTCTCCGAAAGCACCTCTGGAGCTTCACCTCTATCACATTGTTGATCCTCAGGCTCCACTATCTCTTCCTTTTCATCCCAAGTAACACAAGATGAATTTCGGGCAATCTGCTCTTCTGAATAACTCTGTGGAATGTCATCATATACCATCTGAGTAGGTTCGTTACAAAATCCTGAATCAAGGGCATCAATATGCTGCATCGACCTAGAAGTGGATACCTTAGACTCCTGTTCTCCAGGCTGTGAGGAGGAATCTAGATTGAAAATACATTCTATATAACCTGACCCAGTTCTTGAACCAAAAGAATTTGAATGGTATCCCAAGTCAGATTTCAGTGTCATGTCTACTGTAGAGGCAGTATGAGAAGAAGTTCGCCCACTAACATCTGGACAAGTAAAATTCATTCTGCACAGCAAGAAATCAAGGATGTGATGTACATTTTTATTTTCATCAAAGTGAATGTGGAAATAATTTGAATTGAAAGAATGTGTATAGATAAAATACCTGCCACTGTGGTTGGATAACGATGCAACCCGTGATATTTCTCCATTTCTCTGAGATGACCTCTTTTTCTGTTCATTTGACATTTTTCCATCAAGATATAATTCCAGAGGGCAGAAGTATTGAGGTAATTGAATTAGCACAATGCACATAAGTATATGAGGATAAACCATATCTTCACTCAAGAAATTAATCTGAGATGTTATCATGATAAATAAATGCAATATATATATATATATATTTCATTAAAGTCTTGGATCTATAGTAATAATACCTTACAAAAATTTAAGTATCTGTTGAATATGACTAAAGCAATTAACATGAATAAATATAGCTAAAAGTTAGATAAAAGCTTCTCGTAATAATTGCAATTCTGGCCTATGTCCCTCCATGTAATGCATACCTTGCTTTTACGAGCCTTCTTATCTCTTGGGTTTTTCTCAGCAGTTGCTTCAATGGAGCTACCTGAGACTCTCTTAAAGAAGGTTGGATCTGAATATCTTTTCAGACAAGATCCCGTGCCACCTGCATCAAATCTGAATGGAAAAGCAGAACATAAGTATTGATAAAAAAGCTCAATAGAGCTTATTGCCGAAAAAATAAAAGGTTTAAAAAAAAATTGTCCTTAATCTAGATGAAAAGGAATAAAAATGATCATACTTGTCAAGCATATAGAAACGTGGAGGATCACGGCATTCTTCGTAGGAATCCATAATAAATCGTGGCAAGTCATTGTAGACAAAATGATTTTGCTCTAACTGAATACGAGGATGCCATTCAGAACCTGCAAGGAAACTGCTTTTCATAAAGATTGGAATATTTTGAAAATCGATGTAACATATGTGGAATACGGACAATAGAGCTAAATACAAGCAGGAAAACTCCAGGAAAGTTTATTTTTTATTATTAATATAAGTATTCATCAAATTATACAACAGATTAGTACCACCTCCAATGAAATTACAACTTGGTCAGACAAGTTATATTAAGTTATGAAGTTATTTATTAAGTACTTACAAGTTACAAGCAACAATACTAATGTAACTAGATAGATATGTAGTTACAGTATTTGCTTTGCAAAACCACATTACATATATCCAATGGCCATGGTACAGAGTGGCATGCAGCCCACCACCTCCTCAAAATCCCCATCCATAATGAAGGTGGAGATATTTTTCTATTTATTCATTATATATGTCCTCATAAATATCATTATTGACTTCTTTCAAATGAAAAGGTTTGGCCATTTAAGCCTTATGTAGAATTCTTGCAGAAAATTACTGCAAAGGGGAAAATAAATATATGAACATGGTATTGCCGTATTGCATATAAATAACATTCTATCATGTAGAGGTGAAGCCAGCTTCATCAAATTTGGATGGTTTTGGGAACCATGATATAAATTTTAAAAGAAAAAGGTAAATATAAAAAAATGGAGTAAAAATTAGATAAATTTAATTATATTTTATAAAAAAACTTGGGCTTGGAGGGGTCATGGCCCCTCTAGGCCCCTTAGTGACTTTGCCACTGCTGTCATGCAAAATAAATTATCATGTAACAAGTTCCATGATAAGATAATGAAGTTAAATACAGGATTATCAGTGGCGAACCCGCCATAGGACCTGGAGGGACCATGGCCCTTCCAAGCTCAAATTTTTTTTAAAAAAAAATATAGTTAAATTATCTAATTTTTACCCCAATTTTTTATATTTATATATTTCTTATAAATATTCTGTCATAGCCGCCCCCCCGGGCGCCCAAACCCTCCAAATTTGATGCTAGCTTCGCTTCTAAAGATCATGTAAAGCACCGGTACAAGAGCCATACCAGCTGTGTAAGCAAAATGTATGTGGCTTGTTTGTGCCAGCACAGCTTTCTCAAGGGGTGGAAGTGAAGCCTCAATGTGTTGTACACGAACCATCAACTTATGACTTCTAGAAGCAGTAGTCATCACTTGCTCCTGTAGACCATGAAAAACCTCTGCAGCAAATCTACGAGATTTCAAAGATGCTACCTTAGTTAGGATATTTTAGGACAATTTAATTCATAACAAGCACAACAGAAAACTTGATATTTCGAAAATATTAATAATAATAAAAACCTAGCTATCATAAGTAGAGAAGTTTTAAGAGAACATGACGTTTTCACGATTTTTTATTCCATACAACGTTGTTATCAGAGGTTAACACCACGCCAGTGGTTTAGCCAGTGGTTTATTTAGTACTTCCTGAGCTTTATTCCCCACAACATAAATAAGTGAAAACATATATGAAAGTAAACATAAAAAAAACAACAGAAGGACAATGAGAAACCATGAGTTTTCTATGTTCTCTTTGAAAGATAATCTGAGAGTTCAAACTTGTATACTTTACCAATTGACCAAAATATTATGTAGTAAAATGAAATTCATGTTCAAGGAAGACAAAGTAATTTCTGCTTAATGTGATGAAAACCTAAAATCAGTTTCCATGGATTTTACATGTTAGATAGCTTAATAACTTCGGCAGTGTACTGCAGATATGAGTGGCCAACACTACTTTCAACCCTTTACCCCGTTTAAGGAGCTTAACTTTAGCACTGGAGACAAAATGCCACACCAAACTCTTTACAAGTATAAAATCATTGAACCAGGATTACACGCCTTCCTCATTGAAAAAGCCAAAAAAGATTTGACCTTATCATAAAGTGCACCCTAATGCAGCCACCGAGCGACAAAAGTGATTTAAACATTATGACACAGTCCAATCTCTAAACAAGTTGCTTCGTTACACTAGAGGTTCTCCTCCTGCCTACTCTGAATAGGACTCGAAATGGCAAGTCTCAGATTTTGTATCATTGATGTCAAATGCTCCCTTACTATAAACAACTTTGATTTTAAGCTCTTTCAAATCATAACTTACATATTTCCCATGTTTTCCATTCCCTCAATCATTTTTGAGAACCAAACAGAAACTTAAAGAAACAAACCACACAAAACGCAAGTTACTTGGTACATATGAGACTATGAGAGAAAGCAAATAATGTCCACAATCTGCAAATTACCGCACCTAATAAGCATAAAATCCTAATCTCATTATAAATCTCAAGCCCAATCTAAACATGCACAAGTCTATCAATCTTCAGTTTAATTTATCACTTGAACACAGGAATTCACCGCCATGTTCTATTAAACTTAACATTATCACAAAGATATAATTTTTTAAGTTGTTTAAATATTTCTAAATCACTCTTAACAGATTACAACTATCAGCCTATCAAATAAACAAATTGCTGTCAATATCTGTACAAACTTGGACTGATAAAACACCAAAGCATTCATTGAGAAATCGAAATACCGTTGAAAAACCTATTAAAGCACACACAGTCGTCAAAAATTGAACAAAACAGTGAGCAAAAGTAGATATACATACTCAGCAAGATCGCCTAATTGACGCAAGATCCCAACTAGACCAGCGACAGCGACGCCGTCGAGCACCGCCTTGGGATCTTCCTTGTCGGCCTCTCTGTAGAGCTCCGGCTGGCCGAGGCCGTACTCATTTCTGACAGAGAACCTCGACAACGGCATCGTTTTAGGTCTCTGTTGTGTCACCGTTCACTGGAACTTGTAAATAAGCAAGCAATATGTTGTACAACATGCAGTGGCAGAGCGAGTAAATAAGTGGAAAGAAGGATGACTACTGATTGATTCCTGAGAGTGAATTGAATTGAATCAATCAATGAATGAAAATTTAATGAGCCAACAATAAATGTTAGACAGAGAGAAAGGTAATTGTTTTGCTTTTTGTTTTTTTGTTTTGGTTTTTGGCTTTTTAGAGAGAGAGAGAGAGAGAGTAGGTGGTTAGATTGGAGCAGCTTAACTGCCCAGAGAGAGAGAGAGAGAGAGAGAGAGAGACTGCGTTTGTTTGGGTTGGAGGTTAAGCTGAAGAAGACATTGCCAACACTGCAAGCCATTCTCTCTCTCTCTCTATGTGAAAACAGTGGTTTTGAACTTGATGACCAAATTGCCCTTAGTGTTTCAGTAAATGACTAGATTGCCGCTCAGGTTGACTAATGAATTGACCGTTGTGGTTGCAGAAGGGGAACGTGGGTACCATCACTAGGACTGAGAGTGGAAATTTAATTAGTTATTTAGTTTAATTAGTTAAAATAGTTCATGAATGACAAAAAAGGCTCTGTTTTTCTTTTTGTTTTTTATTTTCTGCTTTAAAATAGTAAGTTATTATTTTCATTTTAAAATATGGAAATATTGCTTACATAGAAATATCTTTAAACTGGTAATAAATTTTGAATTACCAAGTGCGTCTAAATTTTATTCAAAATATTAAAAATAAAAAAAAATAAAAAAATAAAAAAAAAGTTAAACATTTGGATTTTGTTCGTATGATAGTATAAGCACAAATAGGTATGATATAAGTTGTTGTTCGAGGAGTTGTGACTTGTGTCAGTAATCACAAGTAATCAAAGGATTAAATATATGGATAATGCTTATATACTGACCACACTAATGGAAAGTTGACACGTGATCTATTTTAAAATAATGTAAGGAGATAAATGTAAAAAGTGAAAGAAAAAATGTCACGTGCCAACACCTTATTGGTGGGTCAATATCCTGTGTGTTGATTAGTTAGTATCCAAATATTTTTCTAAAATTATTTGATGGGATATTAATTATTAGGCTCATTGAATGTCATTTACCACCCTAATACTTTAGGCAATTATAATCAAAACTATTTATCGTTGTTTTTTCATATATATATATATATATTAAGGTTGTTATTCCTTAATAATAATAAACTTTAACAAAGAAATTTATCCTTGAGAATTTGTGCGATCAAAATTCATAAATAGAAGAATATTGAGAAAAGTGGCATTTTCTTTTAAACAGGAAAGTAACATTTTTTTAAATGTGGAAAAAGGGAAGGAAATTGGTAGTGATAGCCAAATTGATATCGGATGAAATATTGATACCGTAAAAGAAAAAAAAAATTGCCATCTTTAAAAGAGAGTGGGGATGAATATTATTACCAATTTTTCTCTCATACAAATATAATATAAGTATTTTTATAGTATATTAATATACATCACTATAATTTTTTCAATGTGAATAACATAACTTCAATTATAATAATTTATATAGTAAAGATATGATAATATATATAAGTATGTTATAAATTTACATATATTGTGTGCTTAATAAAGAAAAATCAATATTATTATTACATCAAATTGGGGTTTTATGAGGATAAAAATTGAGTTATCCTTTTCAAATTCACTCCATTGCCAAGTTGTCATCCCGATATACGAATGATAATTTTATTTTATTTTTTAAAAGATATGATGTGAATGAGAAATGTTGATGTTGCTTGAACTATTAATAATTTTGTTTTTCACAAAATTAAATATGGTTGTGAGGTTGTCCATTCTTTTCACATGTCGGTTTATGATAGATATGGAAATATATCAAGCATCAATTAGTCGATTTTAGATTAAATATCAAAAGTATTTTTGGTGAAAAACATTGTTCGTCTACATAAGGATAAGCTTCTACAACAATAAATGAAATCTTCCAATGCATTGGAAAAGGACAAAAGGTTGTAATAAATTATACTACAAATAATACAATAATACTACTTTATTTAGATTCCAAATAACAGTCTTTCTACTATCAGTTTGTCCTGATATAAAATAAATCAGGATGAAGAATATGGACTATAAATTATAAAGAAGTTTTGACAAGTGCATGTACTCTGAGTCAAAGTATGTAAATCTAATGGTAAACATTATTCGTCCTGATATATTTTATATCAAGATAAACCGATAATAGAAAAATTGTTCAAATAATATATCATCATAATAATCCATTCATTTAAATTGTATTATATTTTACATGATTACAATGATATCACGTCATTTGAACATCGTAGCATTACTTTAAAAATGAGGCGTAAAAAAATTAATTTAATTTCTCACGACATGTCCTTAACATTATTTTTTTTATCATAAAAAAGTTGTATATTATATTGAGTTCATAACATTTCTAACACCTTTTGTTGCCGATTTATAATTAGTTTTGTTCACAGTTTGTATTTCTTACATAACCTCAATATGAAATCTTCAAATCATATAATACATTAAAATGTGTGAAACATTTACATATATTTTTTAAAATTATTATAATCCAATAACATTCTCAAATCTCAATGGGCATTACTAAAAAAAATTTTATTTTCAATAAAATAAAATAAAATAAATCTAACACCCAATATTGTCGGGATTTGATTGTATCATATCAATATCAAAGTTAAACACTACAATATTACATGTGTGGTCTAAATAACGAAATAAATAAATAAATAAAGTGAGTAAATTTCAACCTTGGAACATGATATAGTAATTTTCTTTTTACTATAATTAACGATAATAGTTGAAAGTTTGTTTTTACTTTGTGAATAATCTATCTGTTTCCATTTCCTTTTATTTGGTTTATCTTTCGTGTCAAAAAGGCTTTGATTCTTGCTTCTAACAGAGACAGCATAATATATAATGACTCCATGTCTCAATGACTCTACCACCCATGGTCTTAACCAAATCTCTTTTTTCTTTAATTTTGTTGTAATTTCGGTTGGTTGTCTTTGATTGAAGAAGTCCAGGAGATCTATCTGGCTAGACTTTTTGGTCATTTTGTTTGTTCCTTCAAAGATTTGATTATTCATTTCCTTTTCTTTTTTGAAAAAAAGAAAAAAGAAAGAAGACAGGAGCTAGAGGCAGACAAACGCAATCATGCACAAACTAAGAAGCGCAATGGTTTCCTAAACAAATCATTTTTAATTTTTATAAGTATTACATTTACGAGACTGTTAGAACCCATCAAGATCAGACAATATATATATACGGTATGAAAAACTATTTGTACCGATCGGGAGAAAACTCCCACTACATGCTTGTAAATGCGTATGGTGGGATTTGAACCTCTGACCATCGGGTGTGAAAGGGAGGTGTACTACCACATATCTGCCTCGTAAAAGATAAGATCACCAATATGTCTGTCGGTCAACACAGTTGACTAAACATGTGTATGTGTAAAAAAATCTCCAAATCCTAGACAGTTCATCATGTTGGATCCACTATACATGCATCTTATATATAGTAGAGTACAGTATCTCAGTTCAGTTACGTTATAGCTTCACTTGAAACCAAAACAAATATTAATGTGAATGCGAGATCGATTTGGATTTCATGTACCAATAATTCAATATTAAACAAATACATTATTATTATTATTATTATTATTATTATTTAACTATAAACCACTACATTATTTATTTTGAAAATATGTAGACCACTACATCATTATAATTTCCTCATTTATGTTTTTATTGTTTTTTGAACCTTTCATTTTATATATGCTAATAGTCACTAATCTGTCCTGCAAGCATAATTTATTCCTGTAACAACCTAATCCATCACCAAACAATTAAAAGATCATTATAATAGTGTCTTGGAATCCTACTTCCTCTTTTTTCAACACTATAAAAATCTTAAATCTAATATATCTTAAAAATAATTGATAAATGTATTGGAATTTACATGCTGGAATTTTAAAGTTATGTTAAAGTGGCATATTAAGTGCGGGAATTTCACGAGTTTTTCGTGCAGCTCCTACCTCCATATTGTTGTGTAATATGTTATACAATGTTGTTGAATCGAGTCTCGTATGGAAAAAAAAAAATGTACGAAATTTCAGCTCCCCGTAATTTTTGTATGTGTATATGTAATATTGGAAAATTCAAGAAAATAGTTCTAGTATTTAAAAAAATTTAAAATTTTGTTTATAGATAGAATTCAATAAACTTATTATTCATACAAAAATTCATATCAAAATTCATTAAAGTCGACGATGTATTTTCATCATGTTCTTACCGAAATTAAAATAAAAGATCTCTCATGAGAGACTCACTCATTCATTTATATATATATATATAGGAAAATTTTCAAATTAGTGCGTTCTAATATAATTCCATCAGTGCGTTGGATATGGACCATTAGATTTACATGTTTTGACTCAAAGTATATGCACTTATCAAAACTTCTCTATAATCTATGACCCACATGCAACACACTGATGGAGTTATATCAAGACATACCGAGAAGAAAAGACCTATGTATATATATATATAACACATGCATATTAAAATAATTAGTGTGGCAGACCAAGTACGTTATTGGATCAAAACATATGCTGCTGTCGTCATATCCTTTGGGCATCTTAGTTTCATTATTAGAGTACTTTTCTTAGATTATATTTATTTTAGTTTTACACATAAAATATTGAAGTGTCGAAATTATAAAAGCACATGGAAGAGATCTAGAGTTTCTCAAAGCTCAAGAATTTTAATATCTAGTTGAACTCCAAATGGAATAGTAAATTAATTTAGATGACTCAGGGATCTCTTAATTTGGTTAAAGCTCGAAGCTATATATCAGTTATCATTAATGCATGAGCTGACTATTTGTTGAAATTGTATACTCTTTAACACATAAGTTGGAAGAAATACAACTTCATAGTAATAAACATAAACAAATTGCATAATGTTGACAGGAAAATCTGGCCACATACTATAAGAAAAATGCTCTTCGGCAACACCATCTAGATGTCACCAATTCTCAAATGCATCTTCAAATGATTATAATGATACCAAAGCAAGTGTTTCCACCTCGTCACCCTAACCTTATCGTAAAATAGAATAGACGATGTATTGAGATCTTTCTCTTTAAAAACTACTTTTTTTTTACACAAGTATTGTGTTACCAAAAATATCAAAAAAAACTTCATTTGTTACCCATACCAACACTTTTAACGATACTCAATATATGTCATGGAAAATATAATTATTTTATAAATATTTTTATCTTTTTTATCAAATTTTAAACTATGTATTTAAATTAATCTTTTATGATGCATTTATTATACATTTAGCAACACAGTAAAAGAGTAACTAAAGGTAATATTATTAATATTTTCAAAAGATTATATATAGCTACTAATTAAATTTATATTTTAATAATACATAATTCACATTCTGTTCCACATTACTACTAATATATTTTGCTTGATAATTAATTTATTAATTTTATTTTATTTGTAATTGTCATTTTTATTTTTTATTTAGTGCAAAAAAGTTGAGTTTAGTACAAAATATCAATCCAAAAGGAAATTAGATATCAAAAAAAAAAAAAAAAACAATAAATATTCCAAATATTCAATTACATCAAGGTGTAACTCTCCTAAATAAAATATAATTTAAACATACAAATATCATCAAAATTGAAGGAAGAACAAGGTTGAGAAGAAGATCCAATTGAATTTTGATAAGTTGAATCCATGTGTAATTGTAATTTCAACATCTGCCAACATTTATATGTATACTTTTGTAGAAGAAAAATATAAAAGTTATAGTTAGCAAATTGGATAAGCAAATTTTGAAAAGAAAATAGCAATCGAACATATTATAAATTGAAATTTATCATAATCAATGATAAATTCAACTTAATGATTACATTTAAATCAAAAGAAAAAAAAAAAAAAAAAAACAATGATTAAATGAGTGAGAGCTCATACCTTTAATAGTAAAAAATAAAATAAAAAAATACCAGCAATTAACATCTTTCCACTAAAAAGATCTCATTTACTCTAAAAAAAAAATTGCTGTAAAAATATATAAAAAAAATTAAAAATTTAAAAAAAAAAACTCACTTCAAATATAATAAAATCAAAAACCCAGAAATTAACATGTATGAACAATAGCAGAAGATAACCATGTCTGAATATGAAATTGTAAAACAAACATGATAAAAAAAATTTTGAAAAAAAAAAGTACTTTGAAAGGGAAGTAGAAACCGTAGAATATTTTTTTTTTTAAAACAAAGAAGTTGTAGATTTGGGAAGTGACAATAAATCGATCTCATACCAATAGAAATGATGTTAAAATGAAATATGATCGAAAAACAAAATGAAGAAATCATGAGAAACATCAAATTGTTGAATAAAAGCAAAAAGAATATATTAAAAAAAAATAATAATAATAAAAAAAAAAAAAATAAAAAAAAAAAAACATATGAAAGATAGGTAGGAGGCATACAAAGTATGAAAGATAGGTAGGAGGCATACATGTGATCTCATATGCTTGCCAAGAATAAGAGCATTAAATATAACCAAAACTTAATATGCATAGGCTACCGTATTCATCTGCAAGTATATGGAAGAGTGGTATGAGACAGTTAAAATACTTAATTTTACAGTTTTTATTTTTATTATATATATATATATATATATATATATATTATGAAGAAAAAAGAATCAATAGAATTATGAGAATGTGATCATATTATCTAATATTAACTTGCACATATTGGTTTAAAAATAAATAAATAAAACTTACACATATTTTTCTATTTACACATATCATTATTGTTATCAAAATATATAGTTAACGGGCAATCTAAAAACATAATTTTTATATCTTTCAAACAATAAAAATAAAAATTCAGACTTCCTATTATATTAATGAATAGGTGAACATAAATTATTTATATAGTATATATATATATATATATAATTATTACCGTATATTTCAAAATTGTCATACTTTATAGTAATTATTGAGTTAAATTGGTTAGAAATTGTCATTGATATTTCTTGTCTCATAGTAATCTTAATCATAATTTTGTTGATTTTTTATATTTTATATTTTGAATTACTAAAGTTTATAGGTGAGAATGATGTTAACTAAATAACTATTACTATATGGTGTTAAATGTTTATACAATTTTTTAAGCTTTGTACCCAAAAGTTTTTAAACTTTGTTATACATTATTTGACATTAAACACCAATATAGTTTATTTCTCAAGATGCATAATGTTGTATAGTCATTTATATCATTATTTGGCATAGAGAACGACTATATGTCAGAGTTTAAAGTTAAACTGAATTTTAATCCGATTTCATATTTCTAGATTAATATCTAAATATGATTTTTTTTTTTTACCAAGTGTTAAAACTCATTAGGTAACTTTTAAACGTATTTTTAATTTTAGTTATAGTGGACATTAATAAAACGAGGATAAATGTTATCAAGAATGAGAGTTTAAATTATTTTAATTGATTACTAATGTTTTGCAATTGAATCTATAAGTGGCACTATAAATTATTTGTAGACGGACATTTCAGTAAGTAAACTCACTTTTTTTTTTTTTTTTTTTTAATAATAACAAGTAAAATCACTTGTTATCCTAATTTTTTCATTTGGTGGGATATTTTCCCTCCAAAAATTAATATGTAGAAAGTTTTCATTGTTCACACTTCACAAGTGGTTTTTGAATTTCTTATTTTTAATATTTAATTTTTATCAAACTTTTAATAAGATTAATAAATGATTAAAATATTATATTTTATTGAAATTAGGATATTTATTGTAAAAATAATTTAAAATTAATGAAAGTTAATCGATTTTCATTTTTTATTTATAGACTTATATCTCTAGCGACATCTTTGCTACACATATTATTATGTCTCGCTAATAATAGATTTTTAGTGATGTATAATACATTCTGTGAGATAGTATATGATATCGTCATAACGACAATAAGTAAGTTTAATCAAAACTTTACAATTGCATAATGAAAAAATGAAATTTTATATGTCACTTTTGTGACATATTTTCAACGGCGGCACATTTAAAAGGGTCACAAAATAATAGTATTAGTGACATTTTTTGATGTAACTAATAATTGCATTGCTAATGGGCAATTTTCTTGTAGTTATGCTAGCAGCTAGCGTTTACTAGTACTCATTTTGAACGAATCTGATGTGGAACCTCTCTCGGTAGATATGTTTGCATGAAACAAATATCTATTGGATTGCTCAAGTATATATTTTGGACCTGAAAATTATGAAACATGGTGGCACAGCTCGGTGCTCGTCGCACTACACACGGTGTTCATTGGCTATTACTCGCCGGTTCGGTCGATTAGTTTAAGCAAATCGACTGCTCCATTGACAATCTATTCCTTATTGTATTTCTTTGGGACGCTCTGCGAACAAGTGAGACCCATTTTGGCTCCGGCAATAGGATGACGTGGCCAAGGAAAGATTTTGTATATCATTGACCTAATACTAAGAAAAAAATGGAAGAAGAAGTAAAAGAAGTCAATCTATCGAGCATACTGTGGTTCGGTGGTAAATAACACAACCAAACAAATATTTTACAATTACAAGTCAAGCTATAGATAGCAAAAGTGATTGTTGAATGATATTTTACAAGTGAGTGGGGTGACTTCAATAAATAGGTTGCGATTTGTTTGTGCATTATTGTGTTTATATAGAAGGGATGGTGGGGTAAATCCGTAGAATAAGCCAACTATGAAAATCCATCAATAAATGTTATCTTAGATGAGGAGAGACCCATTAACATATCCACTTTTGTCCTGTCCAAATCCTAACAAAAATTAATGCCAAACATTGCCCACTAGATATTTAAATTTTAATGTGTGGATGTTCATATACAATACAGATGAGTAAAAAGTATATATATTTTTTATTTTTTAAAAATGTTAAGAGTTCATTTTTAGTGTAAAGATTTCAATAATATATATATATATATATATATAATGGAATAAATTAAAAAACTGAATTTGACATTGTGTATAGATAAACAACACATTTTTCATTAACGGATGACTCATAAATCACAATTCAAAAATGTAAATAAACAGGTCGAAGGCAATAGTTTGGTGGTAGACCGGTAGCTATATCTCTTGACGAAATAGAGGTTCCAAATTCAAATTCCATTACCCCAAGTAAAAACAAAAACACATCCTTCGTAGCTTATATGTTGTGTATCTTCCTTTCCACGCTAGTTGTGGAGGTTCATTGACCTAATACTACGAAAAAAATGGAAGAAGAAGTAAAAGAAGTCAATCTATCGAGCATATTGTGATTCGGTGGTAAATAACACAACCAAACAAATATTTTACAATTACAAGTCAAGCTATAGATAGCATAAGTGATTGTTGACTGATATTTTACAAGTGAGTGGGGTGACTTCAATAAATAGGTTGCGATTTGTTTGTGCATTATTGTGTTTATATAGAAGGGATGGTGGGGTAAATCCGTAGAATAAGCCAACTATGAAAATCCATCAATAAATGTCATCTTAGATGAGGAGAGACCCATTAACATATCCACTTTTGTCCTGTCCAAATCCTAACAAAAATTAATGCCAAACATTGCCCACTAGATATTTAAATTTTAATGTGTGGATGTTCATATACAATACAGATGAGTAAAAAGTATATATATTTTTTATTTTTTAAAAATGTTAAGAGTTCATTTTTAGTGTAAAGATTTCAATAATATATATATATATATAATGGAATAAATTAAAAAACTGAATTTGACATTGTGTATAGATAAACAACACATTTTTCATTAACGGATGACTCATAAATCACAATTCAAAAATGTAAATAAACAGGTCGAAGGCAATAGTTTGGTGGTAGACCGGTAGCTATATCTCTTGACGAAATAGAGGTTCCAAATTCAAATTCTATTACCCCAAGTAAAAACAAAAACACATCCTTCGTAGCTTATATGTTGTGTATCTTCCTTTCCACGCTAGTTGTGGAGGTTCAAGTCAAACACCATACATGTATACAAGAAGGTATCAGTTGTGAGGGTAGATATCCTGGTTAAACATATAGTGTTAAATTCAAGTCTAACACCATACATGTATACAAGCGGGTATCGGTTGTGAGGGTAGATATCATGGCCATAAATATAGTGTTTGATCTCAACAGATCTCGATTCCCTACAGGCCCTTGACAGGTCAACCCATTTGGTGTCAAACTTTTTTTTATCTTTTTTTAAATGGTAAAGCTGGTAATCAATTTTCCAAAAGAAAAAAAATGATATGGCCCAACAGCAGGGTCCATTTTCAGAGTGGATTATTGGATTTGGGCAATGTAAAGTTTATGGGCCACCCATACCCTTCTGGGACCACTAAAGATGTCAGGAATCACGCAGGAAAATGCATCTTTTAAAAATACAGGGTCGGGTCCCATTTTTAATTATGATTCAAAGATATAGCAAATCGGCTTCTCTTTCTTCAAATGATATCTGAGATGATAACTCACATATATTATTTGCCTAACAAGGTTCGTACATAGTTGCTGCAGCAACAACATAATAGGAAAATATAGAACATCTTCTATAGGATTGGTTTTTATTTTTCATCTGTGTGTGTCACCCATCACTACACACAAATTTAACATTTTGACTTGACTTTTGTTGTTTAAGTTGTGAATCAATGGTGTATGCGTTACGAGTATACTGCAAGATCAACATTATTTCATCGTTGTTTGGATATTCTAATTCGGAAGAGACACTTTTCTTTTCTTTTTTATCAACTTGCAGCCCAGCTAAGCCCATTTAGGCTGTCCAGCAAACACAGTACAATCCAAGCTCAACTTGCCCAATTCAATCCCCAGGTTCAAGTTGGAATCTCAAAAAGTAATCATGTTTGGATTTGCATTTCAGGGTTAGCCTAATATTAATTTGAGCATAGGCCCAAATTGATGTAGACATAGTTATATTAGTTTTTCTCTGGTAGGTATATAATTGTGAACATACTTATACCACACTTATCAACCTCATCATTTTTTTACCAGAAAAAGCAATACAGTTGCATCAAATAATGCTTACATGACAAAAATTAATGAGGTGGATAAGTGTGATATAAATATGCTTACAGTTATATGTCTACTAGAGAAAAACTCGTCTCTTTTTGACAACGAAGAGGTTCGAGTCTCATCTTATTCATAAAAATGCAAGTGTGAGAAGTTGTTTCTCTTCATTTGTGGGTGTCTTATCTCCTTGCTTCTTAGAGTCGATATTCGAGTCATATTCATTGTTATAATGTTTGATCTAGATAGATACCGAACGGATGAAGTAAGTAACCATAAAAAAGAAAAAAAGACATTAATCTCCAAAAGTTATAGACTTTTAATGATGTAGAATTTCAGTGACATCTTCAATACGTCTCTAGCTTTTGTCGACAATTTCCTTTAGGGAGACTGTGATAACATCTTATAATTAAATTTCAAAGTTTTGACAAAATGGAGGAAAACAGTAACATATTTCAAAATTATTAAAAAATCCTTGATAAATTTTTTTTAAAAAAAATTCCGTATCCATCTATATATGAAGTATATTATAAACAACGTTTGGAGATAAATACAATCATAGCAAAAAGAACATATCACTTATCAATTGTTCTTATTTCATTGTGGATTGTATTTGATGGATAAAATGAAAAATCCAGTGTAAAGTAAAAAAAAATGAAGCAAATTAACAATTTAATTTAGCATTAACTGGTGGACACACACAGAGAGATACATAGAGATCAAGAGGGCCCATAGCTAGAAGATGCACTCAAAGACAATCGGAGAAGAGAGTGGGTCCATTCACGTGGACTGAGTGGTCTTTCTGGTGGGGAATTAAAGCATTGCAATAAAGACTAAAGATTGCAATTTGCAGTAATGATATTATCACTGTTACCCGTACGGAAAATGCTTCGATACGTCATGACATATATTTTCTTGATAATATCATGATATGCGATGATAATATATAATTATATGAGATTTTTCCTGTAAATATACGATTACAATAGTCAAACGTATATATCTATACGTCTAGATGTATACGAGAATCATATGACGTATTTTTTCTCGATAATATCATGATATGCGATGATAATATCTAATTATATGTGATTTTTACAGTAAATATACGATTACAATAGTCAAACATATATGTCTATACGTCTAGATGTATACGAGAATCATATGACGTATTTTTTTTCGATAATATCATGATATGCGATGATAATATATAATTATATATGATTTTTATAATAAATATACGATTATAATAGTTAAACGTATATGTCTATACGTCTAGAATTATACGAGAATCGTATATATTTAAGCTTCCAATTGAAGTAATAATATTGTTGAATATATAAAGTGAGTTTGAGTTTCAGTGCATCACTAATAAAATGGTGTTACCTGCTTTTTCTTTTCTTTGAATGACTAAACACTGCAAATTGCCTTTAAAACTGGCCCCCAGCTTGATTGATTCAACCTATTTCCACAAATTTCTTCATTTTTCTTTGATTATTATCAAATCATGTCCACCAACTTGTCATCTTTCCATTTAATTACACCAATACCTAATATGAAATGGAAAATCCCACCGGGTTTCGAATCTTATAAGAAATCTTATTAGTTGAACTAATTGGTATTCAAGAACTAATTTCAACCTAAAATGGTGAGTTAATTATTAGAGATCTATTTAAGTTTCGATGTCTTATATCTATATGTGCGTGGTTCCATTAGTTAACATTTCAACTCTTGTCTTATTTATTAATATTGATTCTCATCAAATAATTAAGGTCTCGAATTAATAGATTTCTAATATGAATCATTGAATGGTCTCATTCCGTTGTTTTTAATTCCCTATAGTTTATCAACTTTATCATATGGAAAAGAGATGGAGATGGAGATGGAGATGTGTATATATTCTTTTTCATAATTACATAAATTTTGACATGTCTCAATAATTTAAATTTTGAATTCAGAAGTGGAAAATGGTGTTATCATCAGTTTAAAGTTTTTTTGAAAAATAAAATTAAAAATCTCTGTATTGAGTCAGAAACCCAAAATGGAATTTTTACAGTGACATTTTGTTTTGTCTTATAACATCCAACATAGCTGTTATAATAGATCTAATAAAATCATTAAAGATATTGAAAATAGTTGGAGAGAAAGCTTAAATAATTGTTTTGTACGATGTAGACATAATAAACCTATGTAATATATAGCATGATGGTCCAACTATGTCCACTCATGAATATCCTCAGGATTCAGGAAGGACCCTCCATTCACAAAAACTCATCACACCTTTGAAAAGCCTAACAATGGTTCAATGTTATTCCCTGTGTTGTGTCTGCTATAAATTCATCACTAACGTTAGACAATTCAAAAATTCAGTCTAAATTTCAACACAAATGATGTTGCAGCTAGTTTTTAACCACATCATCTCACATCATCTCATATTGTGTGTGGTGATGACAACTCACTTACCACATTATTTGAATTGAAATTTTGGTTAATTATTTAGGTTGTATAACAATACTTTAAATTTATATACTAAGAAACTCAAATATAGTGCAAAAGATTTTATATATAATAAGTAACTTAAACTCAAATACAATACAGTAAAAAGGAAATTATAACCAGAAAAAACTTGTAGATTGTAATGATTTAATATCCGAGCTTTGTGATACTCATAATTTCTTTAAGATAATTTTGCTCCCTCCATAAATGGTGCTCAAGATTATGAAAAAATTGTCTCTTAGGATATAACAGATTTCGTTCTTGAAGTAATGACACTTCAAACTTAAAGAACCGTTGAATACAATTCAGTATTTTGTACTCAAAAAATTTAGATACTATTTATTTTATTTATTTTATAGCGAGAAAATGAGAATGTAAAAAATTGATTTCAAATGGCTAGAAGGGCATTCATATTTATAGACAACCTCGCACTCATCCAAAAGGACATGCACTATTTTCTATCGGACATATCCTTTAAAGAAATCATGGCTGTTAAGAAAGGAAATAACCTTTATAAAATGACTCTATTGTTGTGAATAGTCACAACATTTGATTAACAATTTTTTCATTCAATAAACCATTTCCAACACCAACCACCGCACCGTATGTGCTATATCAAAAATAAAAACACTTAAAAGCTTGTAACCAAAATATACACCAAGAAACTTAAAAATTACAATAATAAAATTTGATTTTGACAGAACTAAATAAAATCATTCTTCGATCTATTGGGAATTGAACCGATGAACACGGAAGCGACATGCCAGGACGATACATAACAAATAAACATCTATAGCAATAACAAAAAAAAAAAAAAATGAGAAGAGAAAATAAACTAATTACACATAAAACACAAGATATATATGGAAACCTTAAATCAAGGAAAAAAACCACAGACCGTCAGGACGATAGAGAAAGTTTCACAATGTAGTGAATTGTTACAACCACACATTCCATGATTTTCTCTCACAACCCACACAACCCCCCCCCCCCCCCCCCCCAACCGAGATCACTGGGTTCTCTTATGAGTACACCCCTCGAATATCTCCTAGGTCTCCTTTGAATATCACACATTGATCTCCCTCTTGATCACCAGATATTCCTCATATCCCTCCCAGATATTTCCATAGGTCTCCCCCAAGATCCACCCACTCTCTGATGTTACAGGTGTACGTTTTCTTTTACTCCACACTTTCAATGAACAAATATTACATATATTTATAATAGAGTACTAGGGAAGTTTAAAACTAACAAGGAAATCTCCTCCTACACGCACATGTCTTTTTGATCCACGTAAAGTCCTACTCTTTTACGTTGAAGACTTTCATGTTCAGCACAAAGAGAAACTCTTTTCCTTTTCCACAGAAGATTTCTAGTTCTGCATGTTTCCTATTTCACATTAGTTGAATCTCATTTGATTAACATTGGGTTCATTTAGGAATCAAGTCAAAACCTAACACAATATGGATGTCAAATTCAAACAAAATATAAATTAAAAGTATAAATAAATAAATAAATATTTTTGTAAAAAAATAATTTTTTTTGACAATTTAGGTGGTGATTTGATTATCGAGATTATAAAGAAACAATGAGTAGCATAAAACAAGTACTAGAATTTGGCGTCAGTGGCCACTGCATCTTCAACATTTTTGTAAAAGAAATCCCAAAGCCCACATGTGACAGTAGATTATCTTACACAAATTAAAACAACTTGTCCCACACAAAATCTTTTACGATTTTTTTTTTTTTTTTTTTGGTGTGTGGGGAAATGGTGAATGAGGATATATATACAATAATGTGTTTACTTGGTCAACACCATACTCCAAAAGCCTCTTTTAATATATCTTTTGCGGTTCGTGGATTCGAATCAACAGGAACATTGCCAAGTTAAATAAATGTCATTTACTAAGTCATATTAGGATGGTGTTTCAACATCCTCTTTTCATTGCTATAGATTTTCAAATTATGTATCTCTTATATATATATATATATATATATTATATTATATAAATTCGGGGTTTGGGGAATGAGAAAAACTCGAACCCGTAACTTTTTAGTATAGGTGTGAGGGGCATATCAGTAGATTAGCTTCATATTGTTTATGTATCTCTTTTATAAATAGCTTAAGCATTATTTGTCAAATAATTTGAAAAATTATTTCACTTATATAAATACAATTTGATGATCACTCTATAATTTATATTGATTTTTTCAAAATAAATAAATAAATAACAAAAACCAATGAATTTCAATACATTAGACATCATTTTGACTTTCGAGTCAAAGGTCTTTCGAGACATACCGAAATCAAACAATATATTTGTGATCCGGATTTTAACTCTCATAGCGGGAGATCGATATTGCTCCCATATATAACACCAGGAGAAAAACCCTCTCACACATACTTAACATACTTATACAATGTGTACGATGAAATTCGAATGGTCACAACTAACATTAAAGGAGATATTAAAGGAGATGTGCATTATTAATTGTGCTAACAAGCGATGTGCAACTGCGGATCCTTTATAGTATTGAATTATGTCTCATTATCGTGTCTCTAAATCATAAATTCTAACAAGGATTCATTTGATCGTACAATGCATACTACGCAGTACTTACAGGTAAATAAATTTAGTATGTAGAAAAACGAAAGTAACTTTTAATCTTGCAGACATGAAAAATTGAATTCTACATGTATACAAAATACAAATATATAAGAACAAGAAAAAAATTGTTGACGTACAGTATTTGGTGGATAAATAATAAATGGTTTGGGTTGGCCATCATGTACACAAATGTTTGCGAAGAAGAAAACATAAAAGGTTAATGTATTAACCACTCCTAAATGAGCATCCGCAATAGTATGGAGTCGAAGGAATAGTACAATGATGAATAGAATTCGTTCACAAGGATTGATGTATTGATTACCACAATTGATTGATTAACTACTATTTAGACAAACAAAGATTTAATGATTGAATTACACTACTCAAATTTAACTAAATTAAACATACAACTAAAATGCAATTAATGAAACTAAATAAGCAAACAAACTCAAGCAAAGCCAAACACAAGCAAGTTGGTTTTAATACTTATGGGAAATTAGGCTAAGACCTTTGAATCCACTTATCCAATTCTCATTAGTTTTAGGCACATCATTTAAATAAAATATGTAAGTGTACGTAGATTCGTGACACCCTCAATTAGTCTCTAACCTCTCTCAAGTGATAAAGACAACATTTATATGCACCAACAACCTATTTCCCAATGGTTATCCGAACTACATACAAATTCATTAAGTTTTGTGGCTCACAATTGAATCCTAGAAGCTAGCATCACATATCTCTAGTTTACCAACTTCTATCACACATTTCATCAAGCACGTTGTGTGCTTCTCCACTCGGTACTTCACACAACAACCAAATAATTATCAAATGCTAGCTAGACATTTAATAATAATTAAGAACATGAAATAAGTGTACACAACACAAGCAATGGTGATAAAGTGATGGCCTTTGTTAATAATTCATGGAAAAGGCTTTATCTTGGCCTTAGCCAAGGAAGTTTAGTTCATTATACAAAAAATGGCTACACAATATGTGAATTGGGTACAAGCCATAAGTAAAGACAAATAAATATAAAGAGAGAAGGGATTAGAGTAAACTAAATGAAGAACTCCTCCTCTTTTGCTTGGCTTGTGCTAGACTTCTTCTCTCCTTGACTTCTTGTGCTCAAAGATGGGATTTTTATGGTAGGTCTAGGCAAGGAAATGAGATGGTGAGGTGGGATTTGGGTTTAGATGGTGAATTAATGGAGGTTTTAGGTGATTTGGTGAAGGAATTGAGTGAAACATTTGATCTTGGAAGGTTTGGAGTGTTTTGGGAGTGTTTTGGAAGTCAAGAGTCGTGCAAGAGGTCCTTTGAAAAGAGCTGAAGGGAGGTATTTATAGTGTGTGGAATTAGAGCACGAAACCCTAGGAATTCTTTTAGAAAATTGGCCCAGCCGCTGTTCACCCGCCATACTTAGGGCGGGTGTACAGCGGTTCTTCATACTTTGCTGAACGGCGGATTTGGGCGAAAAGAGACAGTCACCAACTAGAATTGAAACCGCCGTTCACTCGCCCTACGTAGGGCGGGTATACGGCAGGTCTTCAGATTTTTTGCCTTCCAACCGCTGTTCGTAGAGCCATTTGGAGACGAGAACGAAGCGGTAATCTTCTGGAATTGATCCGCTGTTCACCCGCCCTACGTAGGGCGGGTGTAAGGCGGTTTGCCTTCTTAAGTCTCCAGAATTCTTGATTTGCCCCCAACTTCTTCTTTCTTTGGAAAATTACCCCTGAAAGAGAAGAAACCTACACAAACTCATTTAAATATTAAATAAACCGGTTTTATCCGGAAAACGATGGCAAATGATAGGTAAAACGGGGTTGTACCAAGTGTAGAAATAGACATTATCATGTATAAGGAAGAGTAAAACTGGATTGATTGATTAAACATAAAAAAGGTAAATATATATAGTCCGACAAAGAGTACCTGCATATTTTTAGTAGCATTTGAGTACCTTTTTTTTTTTTTTTTTTTTTTTTTTTTTTTTTAATTTTTTTTAATTTTTTTTTTATTTTTACTTTCCAAAAACCACACACCTGTATTCTTCACTCTCTTTTAGGATTCCTTTTCTTTTTTGTTCAAATTTTGATTTTTTAGAAATTGATCCAACAGTATACTCAATCTCACACGTACTTATATTATTAAGATTTTGAGTTCGAGTTGTATGTCTCTCTCCCCAAATCCCAAAATAAATTAATGTAATAGGTCAAAAAACTATAAGCTATTACAAGCATGACCCGGAAAGATCTCCCTAGCATTTGAACCATCCACCACAAACACGGATGGAGAAATACACTAGAATTTAGTGTATGTATATAAGCAATAAGCACAGTCCAGAAATCTACTCTAATTATAAAGATAGAGTCTCCCCACATTTTGTAATTCGCATATAAACGTGTAACTCAAACCTCTTCTACGAACTTAGAAGGCAAATACCCAGTTACTTGAATTATCGGTGAATGCTACGCTGCCTACTTTCAATCTACTGCATTAATGCTTATTGTTAGCAGTCTTTTCCATTTAAGAACATGTTTGCAAGCCTATTGAACACTTGGCCAGCTGTTTGTACTATTTTTTTTTCTAGCCCAGACACCGATACAAGGCACAAAGCTTGGTTTAAAACAGTTTAGTGAAAAATTCACTCTAATATCCATGCAATCTAATTTTTTTATTAGAAGTTATAAGTTATTTTTCATAGAAGTTGTTTCTAAAAAAAGTCTTATATGATGCTTTTATTTTAAAGTATTATAACAAATTTTGACATTATATTGCCGGGTTAAAGGTCTATCAAGACTTGAGGAGATATATCAAATAGTATATATATATATATATACACAATCAAATAAGAGATGACTTCACTTGGCTGGGCTCGTGTTGCATAGATAGTGTGGCCGATGTACCTTTGCTGACAGCGTAAGCCCAATTGGCGTCGTCTCCGACGAAGGTGGAAGATATGAGAGAGAGAAGGGAGGAGTTTGTTGAGGGTTTTTATACGAGGATATTTAGATAATTTTTTAAAAAACGTGATTATTAACCATTAAATTTTCTTACATAATCAATAATGAAAATCTATTGTTTTGGAGGCTATATTTGATTTTCTTCTTATATATTCGAACACGTCCTCTCGCTTAAGAAGTTAAGATAATGTGCCGTGATAATGCTTATCACACGCATCCAAAGAAAAGCTCATTATATGCTAGATTACAGAATAAAATATCACTTCATTGATAGACTCTAATACCCTATTTACACACCGCAAATTCTCAAAATTTAAGAAAATAAGATCTCACCAATATATAATACTTGGAAGAAATTAATATTTCAAGCTCCATTTGCCAATAATGTGTTTTTTTTTTTTTTTTTTTTGAGGTTATTGGAGATCGGAATTAGAAGTAGGTACATCGGCTTGGCACCACACTCAAATCTACTCATTAATTGTGTTTCCAAAACTAAATTGCACATCACTGAGCAAATAAGTCCAAAACCACATACTACAGCCCATCTCGTGCATAAATACAAATCGAACAAAATATATTTCACCATGTATAGTTGATGTCCTAATCTGCTACAAGAGGTTTGATGTGGAACACTTTGGGAGCCTATTTGGCGAGGCAAACGACGTCGGTTTTAGGCTCACAGTATATTATTGCAAGTTTGCAACTTAAAACTGTAAAACCGACAGTATATTATTGCAAGTTTACAGCTTAAAACTGTATTGACGAGCTCTACATAAACGTTACCGTTTTTCCAAAAATGACTATTTTATCTTCCAATTTTCAGCTTTTTTTCATTTTTAGGCCATAATTTTGGATACTAATATTTTTTAGTAGGAAATCTCTTTTTTTTTTTTTTTTTTTTTTTAGGTTTTGTTTCTTTGGATTTGTTTAGGATTTCTCTTTTAATTTTAGCAATAACTCAAATTTGCCGTAAATTTTGAGATTTTTGTGTTTTAGTGGATTTAGAAATCCTGAATCATATTCTAATGGAATTGGTTTTGTTTTTTTATTTAAGCAAGAATCCAAATAACTAAAATTCGTTTATTGGAGCAACAGAACTTATCACTTTAGTTCCGTCAATACCTAACTAGTTAGATTATCCCTGCAACAACATAGCTAATCCATCCAAGTGTATTTTAAAAAACAATAATATAATTTTGTCTAAATTTGGTGTCAAAATCTGGTGCTCAAATAATGTGGCAACACTCTAATCCATTAATTTATATTAAGCAAATGTAACATAATTTAAATGAATTGATTATATAGTGTTGCCACATCATTTAGACACTAAATTTGGATAAAATTACATTATTGTTTTTAAAAATACACCCAAATTAATGAAGATGAAATTAACATGCATAAAAATAATAATTAACTAAAGCAATATGAAAAATATATGGATCCATTACATATAATGTGTATCAAAATATATAATTGTCGTTAGGGAAGTACAATTATTCTTTGGAGTGTTAAGCTAAGGAAGGGCCGGCATAAATAGAGTGGCAAACAAGTGGTACATGTAAAAGACAAGATGAAATTCTCCAAACAGCATTATGATGATGCATCAGAAGAAGCATATACTGATCAGAAATGGACCCATCTCTCTCAAAGATGTCTGGCAAATTTGTATCAAACTATCAATCCCCTTCTTTTCAGTGTCTTGTATTTTCAGAGCCTCCTTGATCAAAGATTTCTATCATCATCATCATCATCATCTTCAGAGAAAAAAAAAATTGTTCTTTTTTAATTTTACCTTGCTACAAATGGCAAATTTTTACTATCCCAATATGCACTGCATCAGAAAAAGAGACACCCCTCACTTTGTATAAAGAAAGTATTTTATATAATTGTATAAATAAATATATATATATATATATATATATATATATACACACAACATATGGAGAGATGATGATCATGATGATGATAGAGATAATGAATACCATGATCTCTTAATGGGTTTGATTTAATCAAGATCATCATCAATCTTCATCCACCTTAGGTGTACCTAAGTTTTTCTCATTTTCAATTCATCATGTCCACTAAATCTATTAGATTCCCTTATTTATATATATATATATATATATATTTTTTTTTTTTTCTTTTTTTCTTTTTTTTTTTTCTATATATAACAACATTGTACTATTGTAGGTCTAATAAGGTTGAAAAGTCACAAGCTTACAGTACAAGGTGGATTAGTTGATTCAATTATAAAAATAAATTAAAATATACGATTAGCTAATTATTATTTATTTTGGACCCCATATCCACTACAATCTACAATGAAAAAAAATGTTATTGGTGTCTTGATACTGTATATACCTTGAAATAAAATTACCTATTAGATCAAGATAGTAAAAATATATACGGTAATCTACCTGGTTGAACTGATGAAAAGCAAGAAATGATTTGATTTTGATTTTTTTTTTTTTTTTTTTTAACAATAGTCTATCGGGATGTATCAAGATCAGACACTATAAACACGATCTGTATGTTTACTTCCATAATCAGAAGAAATCCGTTCCCAACATCGGAAGAGGTTTCCACACTTATATGTTAATGTTTGTATCTCGATCGGTGAGTTGACGAAGAGTGTAAGCTAGGATCTCCAACCAGCAAGGCAATATTTTGAATTTTAGTGCATAAAATTTGTATAATATTATTTTATCATGCATGGATATGCATTATGATCATGATATATGATTTGTCATTTCATGCATGTATCATCAATGCATGTATATATATGAACTCAAAAACATGAGATAGAGCTTAACATTTCCAGATTGAATTCAAAGGGTATAGTATCTCTAGTATATATCCCTTAACGTTTAAGCCAACTCAAGTAAAATTCCAAAAGTAAATTAACGAAAGGCAGAAAAAATATGTTCCACCAACATTATATACTAAGAAATCATCAGCAAAACCACTAAAAATACCCACTTTGTATTATTGGTCATTATTACTTTATTAGTGGTGAATTGGTGATCATATATGAATAGATGATAGTGGTAATAACATTTTTTAGCTGTAAACCTTTACATGTACTTTAAAACCTAGTTATTCTAGATAGAATCTGATTTATTCCTACAACTTGACTCTTAAATATATATAACAACCCTGAATTACCTCAAATTTAACTTGGTGCCGAGAATCATTTGATTTGGTGATCATCGGAGGCATTAAAATGAAGCTTCACCATCCGAGTTTAAACTTTATCATTATATATATATATATATATATATTGTCTCACATTTGTCCATAAACCATAAAATGTGGGGTGACCTCTCGCCTCTAGTAGAAGTAGATACCTCTCGATTATGAGAATAGATATTTAGGATGTGTGTGTAATGCTTGATCTTTCGGCAGGTTCCAGCATATACCCCTCGCCTCTAGTGGAAGTATATACCTCTAGATTATAAGAGTAGATATGTGGTCCGTGAGTATAATGCTTGATCTCGGTAGGTTCCACCAGTCCCCTAACCGACCAGTAGTGTCAGATTTCATATATATATGTATATATATTCGGAAATTTTCATATGAGGATGTTCTGATAGAATTATATAAGGACATTGAATGTGAACCACTCGTTTTACATATTTTGACTTGGTATGTATGCACTTGTCAAATCACTTTTATTAATGAGTGGCTTACATTCAATATCCTGATAAAGTTATAAAAGGATATCCTGATAGGAATGAGAACGTACTTAATTATATGCAATTGAAGAATACAATATAAACATAAACAAAAATAGTCAAAAACTGTGACCTATATAGTTGCAACGACTACAAATTAAATCAGTGAGTTTCATATTTAGTGTGAATAAGTGTTATCATGATCTCTAAATGAAAATGATAATCATTGTATTGATGATGGCATACAATAAGATTATTTTATTAACATTAAAAGAAAAGAAAAAAAAAAAAAAAAAAAAGAAAGAAAGAGAGTTAGTGCAAAATAGTGTCAAAATAAAAGAAGAAATAAATAAATAAAAAATGAGAGAGATGGAGAGGAGAAGAAGAAAAAGGGGAACAAAAGCACCTTGAATAGGGCCCATGACATGTCTCCTCAATAGACTCTAAGATGTGATTTTCATCTTTCTCTCCACTGCACCACTACTCTCTCTCTCTCTTCTTCTTTCACCTTCCTCTTTTCTTTTTTCTCATAATAATTTTCTTGCCAAAAATACCCAATAATTTCCTCTCCAAAACGATGTCTACTTCTGTGACCAAAGATTCTGCTGAAGGGTCCTCACGATCCAATACTTCCACCGCCGATCACCACCACCACCACCCACCACCACCGGTTCAACCGTTGAGCCGATACGAGTCGCAGAAGCGGCGAGACTGGAACACTTTTGGACAGTACTTGAAGAACCAAAGACCACCAGTTTCACTATCACAGTGTAGCTGCAACCATGTGCTTGATTTTCTTCGGTACCTAGATCAATTTGGTAAGACCAAAGTTCATCTACATGGGTGTGTTTTTTTCGGACAACCCGACCCGCCTGCTCCTTGTACTTGTCCTCTTAGGCAGGCTTGGGGATCCCTTGATGCACTGATCGGACGGCTAAGGGCAGCTTATGAGGAACACGGTGGATCACCGGAAACCAACCCGTTTGGAAATGGAGCTATTCGTGTTTATTTGCGTGAAGTGAGAGAGTGTCAAGCAAAAGCCAGAGGAATTCCATATAAGAAGAAGAAGAAGAAGAAACATCAAATCAAAGCAGCAGCCAACGACGAAGCAAAGTCTTCCAAACAAGCTGCAACTTAATTAACAGCTTTTGGCTTCTTCAATGAAATGGTAATTAATTATTTTTGTCTACAAATTAATTATTTTTCATTGTAGCTTATTAATCTTATTAGCTTCATGATCAATCTAGTTAGCAGAAAATATGATAACAAATTAAATTTCATTCAATTCATTATAATCCATGTATGCTAATGACATAAAAATTGAAACAAAACTTGTTGAAAGAAAGATCAGATCAGTTAATTGGACATCAATGATATTTATTATATAAGATCAATCTGGGTAAGTGAAAGTGATCAGTCCGGAGAAAAATTGTTTCTTCATAAAACCCTAATAAACCCACACAGCAAAACCCTAATCTGGATTGTCAGTTGTGAAACTATGAAAAACTGTGGTACGTAATTTTACCTTTACATATTTTACCTTGAATATATATATACAAGAGATGCCATGATTGGAGTGCAAGAATTGTTTTTTTTTTATTTCTTTTTTTTTTATTTATTTGTTTCTCTTTCTCTCTCTCAAATCATGCAAAACACTGTACATGAGTGGTTTTTTTTCCCAATTAAATATATGTATCAGTTGTTTACTTTTCCTTTGGTTTTGGCTCTTTTGCGATTCTGTGCGATTTTGGTGCTCCCCATGAATGATACCATGTGATATATCATACGTTGCATGTGAATTTTTACGCATTGACGTGGAAATTAACATGCATATTTATATACCCATTTTCATTGCTTTAAAACCATATATAATCTTTAATTAATTATCTTATAATGTGTTTGTGTTTGCTTTTGTCACTGTTCTTCTGCTGCTTAAAATCATAAATGCAAATAGTGTTAGCGTTTTTTTTTTTTCCCTGATTTGGACATACTTTCCGGTTGATTTTAGCGATTACAATCACTATTGTTTTCCTCTTCTTCTTGATCTTCTTCTTTGTTTTTTTTTTTTTTTCTTTTTCTTTTCCGGTTTAATATGTGCTCAAGTGATTCACATTTTGTGTTAGGATTATAAGTACTTTTCAGATTTATTTATGAAAATTTCTAGCCCAAGGACTTGCTATCCTTTGCTACAATCTTGCTACATATCGATAGTAGGTAGTATAAAGCTTAAATGTAGATAGAGTTAACCATCCCTTAGAAAATAGTTAAGCAAAATTTCTATTATAATTCTCTTTCATCAATTGTTTTTGAGTTATTATAATAATATTCTTGAGGTGGGAAAGAGGGGTACGACTCAAACCCTCAACATCAATAATGTAGGTGTAAGGGGAATACCATTTTGTCAACCTCATCCGGTCTCTTTTCTCAATTTTACGTCCACCATATCTAACTATTGAAGGTTAATAGGATTATATATCGTCCTATATTACTCCTAATCTCCTTGAATCAAATATAATCTCCTTACTTGGATTGTATATAAAATGTAGTGCATTATTATATGCTTCTCAAAAACTATAAAGGAAAAATGTTTTGTTTCTAGTTAATACATACATATACATATAAAAGGATGTATTAGGTATGAGATCTTGCATGTTTTGTTGTTGTTGTTGTTGTTGTTGTAGTACTGCATTTGACTCTATAACATTCCAGAGTCAAGCTTTTCACTCTATAGTGTTACAAAGTTAGGATCCCAAACGAATAAAGGTACAAGATCTCACACATATACAATTTTAATAATGCTAAAAGAAATTGAACTTCTTCTTGTTCTTTTCTTCTTCTTGGTGTTTGAGATCTTGGTAGAATACTTCAGGAATATTTGGGGTCAATATAGAAGAAATTCATATATTTAATGTTCATCTCGGACATAATAATAACATACTTAAAATAATGATAAAGTTAGGGTCCATGTGATTTTCTTTCTTAGAAAAAAGAAGAAGAAAAAAAACACGAGATTGTATATGGAAATTTTGTATAGATTATTTAATTTGGTTGTATATATATATATATATATATATATAGCATTGGTTATTAGTAACTTCAAGATATCGATTTCACAAATAAAAGGCTTGGATTGTTTCACATAAGTGATCCATACCTATAAGATTGAGCATGCAAATGTGGATTGTTTGTTTGAGTAGGTTTTTCTCATACACACTTATTGGACAAAAAAAAAATACAACATTGGAACATCCTTAATTATTATATTTTCAAGCATAGACTAATTAATGACAAATCTATTCAAACTTCTTTTGAATATAGACTTGTTTTTAAAAGCATAAATATATATAGATAAAGTCTACATAGAATTGCTTTTGTTCTAATTTTGAAAAATCTGGATGTTTCAATGTCAAGATCAAGACTATAGAAAGATTTATATTTATATATATGGTAACAAATTAATAGTTCTCTAACTGAGATAGTCCTGAAAAAAAAAAAATCAAGAACTTTGTTTTGTAAACTTGTAACATTACAAAATAAAAGTCCGGCATTTTAAATTTTTAAAGATTGACCAGAGAATTGAGTAACCTGTAGCCATAGACTAATGTATGACTTCTGTAGTCTGTGTTGCTGCCAATACATAAGGATACACCAGTTTTGTCTACTGTACATTGGCTAAAAAAACAAAAATATTATCTTGGAATTAGTGGGACTATATAGAGAAAGCAAGGCAAGATGGATCCAAAGGAGATCGAGATACATAGTATTGTACTTGGAATATATAAAATTTTATTTTAGACAATAAAAAAGGGTGAAAAAGGGGAGAAGGAGAACAAGAACAAGAACAAGGCAAACCGGGAATAAGTGGAAAAGGTTACAAAAAGAGGAAAAAAAATGAAATTTTTTCGGTACTTCTTCAACTGGGCAAATTTCTTCTGATTCCACTGAATATCACCATAATTAAACAGTTAAGCAATCAACTAACTGCAGGATGATAAATGTTTGTGTAAGTTGTCAAACACCCTTTTTAGCCTTAAGTTTCATAAGTTATAGTACATCAAGTTTCAAATGAATCAACCTATCACTATCCAAAAATTAGTTGATGTGCCAATTGATTTTGATTAATTATGTTTAATAGTTATTGGGTGCAGGATCTCACATATTTTTTTTTCATGTGAGTTTTTAATTTATCGCATCTAATTAATTAACCGTTTTATAGGTTACAAAATTGTAGATAAATTAAAAAACATGTGGAATTCCAAACTGGATCATACCTTTATTTATGTATTAATTGAAGTAGAAATTTCTTTTAATGATTTGTCTTTTACTATTACAAATTAGAGTTAAGTTAAATAAAAATGATTCGAATCTACAGTCTCAATCTTATTATCATAAGTGTAAGGAGTTTGCTATTAGACAGCATCAACTTTTTGAACTTTTATTAATGTTTTAAACTAATAATGTTTTAACTTGTAATATTGGGAATTGATCATCTTTCTATTCTAAAATGATATATACAAATGAATTTAATGACTGAATATTAGTTTATATTTTTTTACTTTTTTTAACCACACACCACATCATACTATATACCTCTCGTTGTGGACACAACGCTTAGATTAAAAATGCTTAGATTAAACAGTCCCACTCCAAGATTGATGCATGCAATGTAAGGATAAATCCTTTGTATCCTTTACCATTACTTTATGATTAGAAAATAAGATAACTAACACCGCCACGAATGTGGCTAGGTGACCCTCAACCCGGTAATATTACAGTTTCGAGTTGTCTTAAAGATATATAAAAAAAACATACAAATAAGAGAACTAACCAATTAGATATTAGAGCAATAATTAACAAATAATTAAGTTAATAAAAAAGAAATTGAAAAAAAAGATCAGACAAACATCGTCAAGAGACAAAACCAAATCCTCTCCGATGTCTATTCTCCCCTCCCCCGCCGCACATTCTCTTCTTTTTGATCTCCTCATTGTAGAGAATCTTACACATCAGCCAAATACTATGTCAATTAAAAACATTTCATATATTGGATATATCAATTTTCATAATTAATTAAATAAAAATTCTCAAATAAAGATGTAAGAATTAGAATCTTGAAATCTTAGTCATTGGATGTAGGATGAGATTTGCTTTATTTTTCCACATCCATCAAATGCACCAAATAGTTGAAGGTAATTAATTTGGCATCCAAAATTTTAATATTACCTAAATTACTATGCTAGAGAATGACTCAAAACAAGAAAATATTAAACCAAAAACTAATGCTAGACAAACCAAAAATAGTTCATATTAATTAGTTTAGTATTGACTAATCAGTAAACATGTAGATATGGGATTTTAGTTAGCATGATCAGCATCAAACGGGTATAATCATAAAACTTAAGGAATGAATTTAAACTATTTAAAATTTTAAAGACTAAATTAAATATTAAATAAAATTGAAAGGATAAAAAGTGGGTTCTATCACCTATGTAATATTAATATAACTTCCAACAACTATAAGTGGAAATCCTATATTACACAATGAAGCAAAAAGCCACTACAGCTACTATGAATTTCATATTAGATATGGAACTCAATTATGTATATATATTAGAGCCAACAATATATGAGCATATATATATATACATATAAATATATAATACTTACTTTCTAATTAGTTTATATCATTAATTTCTTATAACTTATTCTCTGTTGATGATCCTACTACAGAATTGAAATCCATAAATAAATGGATTTAGCTCTAAACGGATTCTGTACAGTTAGAGCTAATTGTTTGTCCTTAAATTTCAATATAAAGATCTACAAAAATCAAATATTGGTAAATTAAACACTAAAAGTAATAAATCTAACTCATAACTATCCATGCAACTATGCACATCCTGTATGGTAACTAAATTCATAATATTAACAATAATTTTATTATTATTATTATTTAACAATAACATCTTATACCATTACACAATGTATTCTTAAAAAAACACTCTTTCTGACTGGTTTACATAAATCGTAAAATTTATACCAAGATATCAATTTGTATAAATCAAAGAACTTGTAATATTACTGTATTTTAGTCTATCAGTATATAAAATTATAAATTAAAAATAAAAAACGATGTCCTTTGATACATTCTCTATGATTGTAGTTGTGTGCTGGTCGACCGTTTTTGATCCCTGTTTTCTTGTTGTGACAAAGTTTATGAGCTGATGTAGACAAGAATAGTTTAGACTTTAGTATTTCTGAACGATAAAATGCACTGTTTCTCATCTAAATATATGCATGCCCTCCTATAAAAATGATACTAAGAACACGAAAATTATCAGATGTGCGGTCTCTAAAATAACTTATGTATGGAAAGTCTTCATCGTTTTTATTAGAGTCTTTATCGGTCATGTTAGAATCTAGATGAGTCTTGATAATGTACAAATTAAATCTATCAAAACTGTAACAAAATGACGATCTAGATTAGTCTTTATGCATGGGGAAGTATTAAGCATGAGCGTTCTTTGTTTCGTATATGATAAATCTTATTGAATTCCCGAAAGTGTGTATTGATTTATTTCTTCATTGATGATGAGATTTTACAAATTGGAGAGGAAGTTTCTGATGAACTTGAACGAAAAATTCTAATAAATTTCAAAACCACTTGAATGCTGTAATCTTTAGAGGATGGTGATGTTATTGACCAATTAATTTCTCCTTGATTATGCAATTTTTTAGTATTTTACTTGATGAAGTCAAGTTTCATCTTTTTGCCAAAACTACATTTGTTGTATACACTCAATAGAAGTTCAACAAACTGATACATGAATTACTACTTAATTAGCTTGCACAAATTCTGTATGGAATTTTGAGCTTTTGGAACTGGTTTTCTTATACATACGTTGCTCAGATTATAATATATTGGTGTTTGTGATAAATTTTTCTAGCAGGATCACCAAACATGGCAGCTAATTAAATGGAAAGGATATACAGAAAAGGCGTTTCGAAGTCACGCTGCAGCTTTACTATCTGGGTTCATGCTCTATGGATACAGTTGTTAAAGGAGTAGTAGTTATAAATAAGTTGTTATAGCAAACTGGTCTCTAAAGCCACATACAAGTTGATATTAATAGCAATTTACTACCTCTATATGCAATGTAATGTAATGCTCTTCTTACATCCCAGACTCTTATGAAGAGTTAGCGGTACTACTATTTGTAGCTTTATTCGTAACAAGTTGGAAAAAAAAAAAAAAAAAAATGGTTCCTTTTCATGCCAAATTGCATCTATAGCTTCCGAGGCAAAACTCGGCATATTGAGTAGTGACTTTGCATGAAATTTATTGAAATAGCTTTCCAGGAGCAAAGTATATATATAAATAGACAACAGTCACGTAAAGTTCAAGTTGTTACATTGTTGAGTGTGGACGAGAATCTCTGCCTCTGAATCCACAACTCCTGAAGGCTGAAGCACTTATTTGGAATGCATTGTTTAATGTTAACCATATAGGTCCAATGTGTGAAAAGTTTCATACAAAGCTAGAGCCACATTCTTATAAGATTTAGTTGAGGCAACCATCGCTAAAAATCTATCGTTGTTTAGCGAAATTTGCATCAATAAACGTCCTCGTCAGAATTATGCGGATCAAAGCACCGCAAGAAAGAGTAACGAAACATGAGTAGCTTCTTTTTGCTTTAAACCTTGTTGTTAAAGGGAGACTTGGAGTCAAAATTAGTTTGTGGCAAATAACCATAAAAAGACCCTTTTAAAGACAAGACCACACCATGAGACCCAATGAGCTAAAGCGGACAATATCTTATGGAACCGGATAGATGCCATTAGAGACGATTTAACGATCAAGATAGGACTCTCTATTATCTAGAGATCAGGAACTAATAAGAACATCATATTATGGATAACAATTATGATAAACCTAATCTTGTACATTGCAACATAGAATTTAACTTACAGAGTTAGCTACTCAAATCATAAGTTTAAACACTAAAATCAAACATTTGGGCTAAACATAGGCTAATTGCAACAGCCCAAAGTAAATCATCATAAAAAGAAAAGAAAAAAAGGCAAGATAAAAGAGAAGGAAACAACCCCATCATTTTTATCCTTCCAACAGCTGGTAATTTTAGGGCCAGTATTAGCTGGAACAATATGTACTTTGTAGGGATGACTGATGAATGTATAATCAATCCGCAGCCCATGTATACGATCAAACCTCTCACACAGATAGCTAGCTGTATATGTCTGTAAGAAAGATCAAAGAAACTAATCGTAAGAGTTTTGAGTTAAAAACCGATTTAAAACAATGTAAACCGATGTTTAAAAAAACAAACATGAAACTGCAGAACTGCATGCCTTTATCAATGCTAACGTATCCCCCAATTTATTCAAACAAGCAAGCCATGAATAGATATCTTACTGTAGTGTTGCCTAGGTTTTTATTCATCGGCAATAATTCAAAGGGCAAGAAATTGAAACATCATTTCTTCAGTCGTCCTCGTACATAAATAATCCATATCTAAACAACCAAAAACATAATTAAGTTTTGAAATCATCATAACCTTGACAAAGTCTTTTAGCTTTAACGGGCACATATGTTAAATAATAAGACATTAAAAATGTGGATTCAGACATTTGGACAAGCAGTCAAGCAGAAAGCAGAATCAAAAAAGAACTTGTTAACCATATAATCACTTTGGCACTTTCAATGGAAACCCAATATAAACAGTCATGATGCATGCAAGTGGATCTACCAAATTCCAGAAAATACGTAATTGACCAAGAAACAGGTTGGCCACAAGAAAAACTACATGATCAAAAGTGTAAACTTCATACACAGAGATGTTCTCCCAAAAGGCCTTGGATCAAAGGCTCAAAGATCAACCAAATCAGATTTATCTTAAAATTTTGTGACAATTTACATAACAGAAGTTCAATAAGCACCTGAATTTAATAAATCAAATCAATCCTTAGCTCACCATAGACAGTAGAATGCCACATAAGAAAGTTCCATAACAACTCTTCAACAAAAACAACATAACAATTAATCACGAATTGTTCTTTGATCCTCCTTTGATAATTAAGAAATTTCCACGAAAACCCGACTTATGCAAAGGATTTATAAATCTGAAGATTCAATATGCTGTAACACTCATAAAATCAATTCCTCAACACAGTTAAAATTTTCATAAGTTTGTTGTTCAAGTAACGGAAACACAGGAGAAATAGGACAAAGAAATATAATAATAGAAAACCAGATGGGACAAGTCTTCAATAAAGTAAAAAGAAAGAAGCATTTGCCATACAATCTACAGCTCAGTGGAAACCAGTAAGATGGTATAGACAAGACCCAGAGCACGCAGACAATATTTTTACAGACTCCTAAACTATATAGAAACAAATTATTAGAATATTAGACTGCACCTTAGTCACCACAAATTTACGCATCCTACAGTAATATTTTCTCCAAAATTTCCCACTTTTTTTAGCTCCTCATGAGCATGAATAGCTTCTACATATATTTCATATGCTGGGGAAGTTTGGGGAGTTGGGGTGATGATTGGAGGGCACCCAAGTAAGGCACAGGCTTATGTCAGTGTCCCTTTGCAAGTGTCCACAACATCATGCCCATATTATCTAATAAAATCAAATGACAAGTAACAGCAAAACGATAAGAACTGCATACATCACATGTTGTAAATGATATTACCAGTTCAGTATCTACAGATAAAATCTGAGTCCCACATAACAGTTCGACATTGACAATCTGAGTCCCACATAACAGTTCGACATTGACAAGGCACTAACAATGTCTTCCCATGTGAAAGTCAACCTCATTATCTAATATGAAATTACTATTAACTACTATGAACTTAATAATATCTTAATCCCAATTGTAACATGATATATCTAGCCATTGATTTTAAGGTCTCCTTTCTCCAAATAATCTGCCTCTTGAAGATTCACAATTAAAAGTTGCAAGGCAAGAGTTCTTTATATTCAGTTGCAACATGATATATCTAGCCACTGATTTTAGGGTCTCCTTTCTCCAAATAACCTGCCTCTTGAAGATTCACAATTAAAAGTAGCAAGGCAAGAGTTCTTTATATTCAGCCTCTAATTTCAACTGGTAAAAGTTCAATATTTTAAGCCTCTTATTTCCTATAATAAAAATGATAATTCCAGTCTTTTACTTATACTACAAAAAACAGATTAGTGTCTACATATTCAATAACTTCAGTCATCAAGTTTGATTTCCAGTTTCCACACAGCCACAAGGCACCTTTCTCCAAACATGGTAAATTCAGAAAAAAGCTATGAAACTGTTTATAACTTCAACACTAACCCCATATCATATACCGATGTTTTATTTTATTTTATTTTTTTTGAAAAAATTAAAGAGCTTAAAGTGGACATGGGAACATAAGATGAACAAATAAGTCCCATAAACTAAAATCAGAGAAACGAACAACCATTGTTCTCAAAAGCACGCTTAAGCGTGTGCCTAGGCTACGGGCGATGCAGGGTGCAGCCCTTGCGCCTTGAATCATGCTGGGCGCAACTCCTTGTGTTGGGTGCACACTTTTTTTGCCTAAGCGCACAATCGTGCTTAAGCGCGCTTTGTTTTTTTTTTTTTTTTTTTTCCGTTTAAGTCACGTTAAAAAAAAATTTAAAAAAAATTTAAAAAAAAAAAGGAAACCCTATCACTTAAATCATAATCACAGCCACCAAAGTTGAAGGCTCTCCTCCAATCTCCTCTCCAAGACTTCCGGTGGACCAGTTCATCAATCAAATGATCAAGTAAGTTATTTTCATTTTTTTTTTTAATTCCGATTTTTTTCTCCATTCTCTCCCTCTTCATATCTTTTCAGTCTCCATATTTAAGCCGTTATGCTGTCATTTTTTTTTGAAGATATGCTGTTTTTTTTTTTTTGAAATTTTGGATGAAATTAATGTTGTTAATGGTTTTTAAAGATTAATATTATGCTTAATCGTTCATATGTTATGCTATTTATTTTGAATGCTGTTTATTGCTGTCTTGCTACTACAATAGTACATTTAGCTCAACGTTTTGTGGCTCTATGCTGTCAAATTTTTATTATAATTTTGTTATTCTTCGACTCTGTGATTATAGGTCTAAATGTGGACATCAGATGCAATGCAGACCGAAGTCACCAAACATAGAAACAAAAAGAACTTCAACGAGGGATTGGAGGGGATGATGATTTCGATGAATGAACTTGTTTTCTTTGAATTGTGATGATTTTAATTGTTTTTGCAACTTTAAGTCTTTTTTGAAGTATGAATTATGATAATAATTGTGATTATAGGTCTAAATGTGGACATCAGATGCAATGCAGACCGAAGTCACCAAACATAGAAACAAAAAGATCTTCAAGAAGGGATTGGAGGGGATGATGATTTCGATGAATGAACTTGTTTTCTTTGAATTGTGATGATTTTAATTGTTTTTGCAACTTTAAGTTTTTTTTTAAGTATAAATTATGATAATAATTGTTTTTTATGTTCTTATTATTGTGTTATGGATAGTTTCTAAAGTAGTCACTTGAAAAATTATGGATAAATTAGGTTTAGACATGTTTTCATAAAAAAAATGTGCGCCTCGCTTCAGTCGGGCGCACGCCTCTCCTTGCGCCTCATGCTATAGAGGCCTATTGCGCCTTGCTGCACTTAACACCTTTGACAACTATGAGAACAACAAATAAGCTCAGATTCAACATATGGAGGAAACCCACAAAAGTCCATTCAAATATGCTTAAGCACCACCAAAAAGATGACAACAAAATCCAAAAAAAATATTTTGGCAAGTCCATTCGGGAAAGAATAGCAAATTATTCATAGTTGGCCAACTCTATGAATAAAGCAAACAGTTAGGGTGTTTAAATAGTATTCTTGGGTCTTTTCCTATCGTTTAAGCTTTTGGGTCTAATGGTTACTAAATAAGTATTTAGGCTTGGTCCACATGCCAAGCCCGTTAGTCTAGCACGTGAGAGGATGTGTTAGATTACTTAAATAACATTGTTGGGTCAATTCCTATCAACTTAAGCTTTTAGGCCGATGGTTACTAACACATCACACTAACATAAGAATCACATCATTTTGTTTTTTATTGAAACTAAAGTTTTATTGATAAAAGGTAAAAAAGAGAGAAGATAACTGATAAAAACAGAAACCAACTCCAAACCATTAACAGAGGTTGGAGATATAAAAGCTCTGCAAAGGCTTCTTCTAAAAGCCACCAAAAACAAAACAAAAGACCCAAAAAAACAAAACAAAACAGTCATTATCATTTTCACCAAATATAGTTAATTCCATCAAAATATGCCTTCTCATCCAATTCTAAATATTTGCTCAGCAGTAAAGGTATTGTCATCTGAGATTAAAATCACAAGGATAGACCAATACAATTTATATAAAGGTGAAGTCAAGCTTCTACTCTGGCAAGTGACAAAAATTTCTGCTTAAATTGTGATCATATCACTTTATATTTGCAAAGAAACAAAATTATTAGTTACAATGGGAAAAAAATTAGAGAGGTATCCATGCTGCTAGGTAACCCCTATCCATGTGAAACACATTCTCATTAACAAACAATGGAAATGTTTTAATTCAAGTACACAATAACAGGTTATGGATCAGATATATCATAGCAAAACATGAACTTATTCGTTCAAAGATTTCAAGAACATGAACCCATTAACAAATATCCCTATCCTAATCATAAAAGAATTATCCAGCAATCATCATCATTGTACAGCACACAAACAATCATCATCATTGTACAGCACACAAACAATCATATTCACATATATACGCACACAAACAATCATCATCATTGTACAGCACACAAACAATCATCATCATTGTACAGCAAAGAAAGATAAGTAATAAACAAAATGTCTCACCATTGGAGCCAGACCGCTTGGAGCGCTTGTTCCTCTCCAACTGAACCTGCATCTCTGTAAACATCCTCAGCCTTTGCATCTCCAATTCACTAGCAAACTGCATTCTCTGCTTCTCCAACTCCACCATCTGCTTCAACTTTTCCGCTTCCACTCTCTCATACACCTCCCCAAACCTCTCTATTGCCTTGGCCAACTTCCTCACCCCCAAATTCTCTTCACTTTCATTTTCCTCTTCCTCAGCATCCTCCTCTGCATCTTCCTCCTCACTCTCAGCTGCTGCTGCCGCTGCAGCCACCGCAGAATAATTCCTATAATACCCATCGCTATTGTAACCCCTCTTCTGCGGCAAAGCCACAACCGTCGCTGCCTGAATCGGCGTCAAACTCGGACTACTGTTACTATTGTTATTGATATTATTATTATTGTTATTACTAACCGCTTTCCGGTAGGCTTTAATCGGAAGAGCGACTGGAGGAGACGGAGACGGATTCGGCGAGAAATTCGAGGACGATTTGACGCTGTTGCCGATCAAGGAGTCCATACGATCGAAAAACGGCCACGACGAGGTTAGGGTTCCGTTGGATGATGTAACACGAGCCTTCTCGACCTTGTACTTCTTCTTGATGGTATCGATCCGGTTCTTACATTGAACATCGGTGCGATGCGTCTTCTTAGAGACGGCGTGGAGGGCGTTGACGGTATCCGCGACGTCCTGCCAGTCCTTCTGACGGAGGTTACCGCGATTGAGCTCCAGATACCGACGGCCCCAGGAGTCAACGAGAGTGGAGGTAGCCTCCTCGCTCCAGCAATCTTCACGGACAGGCAACGGACGGGAATACGACGGCGGAGTAGCGGTGGTGGTTGACGGCGTCATGGAGTCCGTTAGATCTCCCATCGAACAAAAAAATCGTCGTTAGGTCAAAAGATAATAAAAATATCAGCGAACGTAGACGTAGTAGATCGGCGTTTTATGATAAGATGTGAAAAAAAGGAGAGACACAAAGGACAGAATTGGAAAAAAAGAAAAGAAAATGGATGCGAGTGCGACGATGACGACGCGCCGGGGATGGAGTGGGAGGAAAGAGAAGAGAGGTGGGGAGAGGGAATAATTGAAAGGGTCGCCGGGAATGGGATGTTGTGGGTACGCGCGTGAAGGGTAAGCATAGGGTTGGACGCTTGGGTCTCATCGGATTCGGCTCGGCTACTACGGTCAGAGCTGGCAATTACGTTACGTTTCTTTAACTAGGATTACCAAACAAAACAAACAACACTCATGCTGCCCATTACTTTCCTGCTTTGCTACTTTGCTAGTTGCTAGTTGCTACTACTATCAATCTTTCATTTCTCTTTCCCTTTTTTTAAATTAAAAATGGTTTTAATTCTCAATTTGTTTATTTTTAAATGTTATTATTATTATTGTTGTTGTTGTGCTAGTTTCTTTTTATATATATAATTATTGAGATAGTTAAGAAGTTTCTTTTCGTGATGTGAAATGAAATGGAAATATAGTTTGGATTTTAGTAAAAAAGAAAAAGAAAATTGGATATCGAAATCAATATATATGGAGTGCATTCACTAATTAATTAGAATATATTCTGCATTTATTAGAGAAAAATGATTCATTGTTTTTATGATTAGATTTATCACTACTTCGAAAAGTATGGCTGGGCACGGTTCGGGAACGAACTAAACCAAATTTTTGGTTTTCTAAAAAACTAGGTCAGTTTGGACTAATCTCTTTTTCAGACAAACCAAACTAAATTATATAGGTTCGGTCTAACGGTTTTAACTTATCACAAAAAAAATAATAAATAAAACATAGGGGTAAAAAATTAATTGTCACTATTTGAGGGTGTTTTTGTAAGAATAACACCACCTTACTAATCTAAGTTTAAAAGACACCTATTTAGGTGACCAGACAAAAATACCCTAATTTTTCATTTTTGGCAGTTTCTGTGTTTTCAAACGTGGAGAGAAAAAGGTTGAGAGAGAGAGAACAGTGGAGAGAGAAAGGTTCAGTGCAAGAAATTCGGCTATAAATCAGACGGCGAACTCACCGGCGGTGGATCTACAGTGCTGAAATCGACGAGAACTTGCAATCTCACGGTAAGGTTATATTTCGATTTCGTTTTTGTTGATAAATTTATGTTTCAATTTCGATTTAGATTATGTCTATGGGTTAGTTTAGATTTAGATTAGGGATTGAATGTATAAAAAAAATTGTGTAGAAGACGATGGAGCTGTGTAGATTAGGGTTTTCCGAGCCTTTTAAAACCTTTTCCGATCCTTTTTCGAGGCTTTTCAAACGTTTTTCGAACTTTTTTAGGGAATATGTAAAGGTTTGTAAATGATGAATCTCCGAGACTTTTGAACTGTTGTCCGAGTCTTTTAAAACGTTTTTCGAGACTTTGTAAAAGTAATCCGAGTTTTTTCCTTTTCGAATGTCCGAGACTTTTAAAACGTATTTCGAGCCTTTTCCGAGCCTTTTATAACGTTCTCCGAGACTTTGTAACAGTTTTCCAAGCATTTAAAAATTTTCAATCACCGAGACTTTTAAAATGTTGTTCGAGCCTTTTCCAAGCCTTTTAAAACGTTTTGCTGAGACTTTGTAAAAGTAATCCGAGCTTTTTCCTTTTCGAATGTCCGAGACTTTTAAAACGTATCATGAGCCTTTTCCGAGCCTTTTATAACATTCTCCGAGACTTTGTAACAGTTTTCCAATCGTTTTCAATTTTCAATCTCCAAGACTTTTAAAACGTTTTCCGAGCCTTTTCCAAGCCTTTTCACATATTGTCCGAGACTTTTCAAATGCTCTCAGAGCGTTTTCATATTAGTCTCCTAGCCTTTTCAATTTTAGTCCGAGCCTTTTCAATTATATGTTTTTTTTCTTTCAATTATATAAGGTTTTTTAATGAACTTAAATGTTTTTTTTCTTTGAATACGTAGATAACGAATCGGCTGAGAAATTTTCTAAAAACTCCAAAGGATGAATGGTACTCGAGAAAAATAACTCGGCATGACCATTTCAATCAGCTTCAGATATTGACAACGCACTTGACAAGGTACCAGAACATCTTGCGGTCAAAAAACGACGTCGGTATACCGAGTCGTGTTTTGGACATTTCCTTCGAATGCAACGTGACATGAAGTTTTCAGGTGGCATTTTCCATCAGTTGCTTATTCGTGAGTTGCATCACGAAGGGCCAGAAGATGAGATGAGATGAGATTTCTTTTAGGTCGTCATTCAGTCCGGTTCTCGAAGATTGAGTTTTGTCTCATCACCGGATTGAAGTTCGGAGTCATTCCTGACACGTCGACCTATGCTATGGTAGAGAATGACATACATCAATTGTATTTTCTAAGTCGAGATGACATCGAGTTTGGACAGCTGAAAGCCGCTTGCAGAATAGTGTTTTTACAGAGCAATACGATGCAGTTAAGATGTGCCTATTGTATATGCTTAACTGGATATTGATGGGGTTGGATGAGAGAGAGAAAGTTCCAGTATGGCAGTTTCGTCTAATCGAGAACTTGGACACTTTTGATGCGTTTCTGTGGGGTGCACACGTGTATAGGCGGTCAATTTATGGTTTCAAGCATGCGTTGATCGATCAACGGCAGCGGTTTGAACAACACCAGCGACGAAAGGGTGTTACCGTACACAAATAGGAGACATACAACATATACGGTCTAACACACACATTGTTGGTGAGAATTTAGAATTTGATAACCAGAACTTAATTTTAATTTTTTTCATATGACTGATGTATTGGAATCTTATCGTAATTATTTATTACACAGATATTTGTTTTTGAGGTTATCCTCGAGCTTGGCACCAGAGACTGTAGGACCCACAGGGAAATAGAGCTAGGTATTCTGGAGTGGGAGTTGAGTCAGCGACTGAGGGGGGAGAAGCTGGATAACATTTTCAATGAAAACGAAAGTAACTTTTTTGTTAATGTTCATAGTTATTAGTATGTATTAAATTACAATGGTTTAACTACGATTTCAGATGTATACAAGGGATAAATTGATACCGACGACAGCTGAGAGGGCTAAGTGGTACTTCGAGGGCATTTACGAGGGAGACAGTCAGTATGAAGCTGATGCCGCTGATGTACCTGATCACGTCGAGGATATTGATCGACATACGACTGCTGGACATAGTGATACTGAGGGTCAGTCTTCCGGACCCAGTGATAAAGAGTGTTCTGACTCGAAGAGTGGCAGTGGGAGGCATAGGCGGGTTCGATTCTCGTTGCCCAGACGAGGAGGCGTTAGAGGGCATCCACAGGTACATTAAAATATTTGTATAGCTCTATTTCATTTCAATCAATGAATGGTTTTTGTACTAACGGAGTTGGAACTCCTTTCAGGATGGACGGGACCAAAACTTAGCTAAAGTGATGGATGCCGTTCGAGAATTACGGGAGGAAATCTGAGTTTTAAAAGAGGATGTCTGACAGGGTAACGAGAAACAAGATCAGCAGCATACGGAGTTACTGGGTTTGATCAGAGCATTACAGGGGTACTGGTCCTATAGAGACAGCACCTGATCATCAGGAGCCAATTATTACCCAAGGTCAGCAAGTGCGTGTTTCTGCACAGCAGATACTGCCTCAGGAGCTCACAGTGGATCGATCGTCGTAGCCTTTACATGATCCTGTATATTTCCTGGACCTCACACCGCACGGTGAGTCGCAACTGCTGTATGATCCTATACATTTTCAGGATCTCACACCGTACCGGTCGTCGCAGCATACCCCCCTCCGCCGACCCTCCAGTCGATCCCAGCAGTGCAAACCCATTTAGGTTATCCACGGGGAAAGATGTGGTCCGTCACGACACACCCCTCCGGTCTATCCCAGCTGATCAATTGGGAGGGAGTTCCTCCTCACACCGCACCGACCCCAATGACTGTAGATCCCCACCCTTAAGGCGTGGAGACCGGATTCGACAGTGAGGTTGGCAGCATCGGACCCCATTCACATACCCCTGTCGACCGAAGAGGCCGATGATGATGCCACAGCCACCACATGAATGGGTGCCACACGAATTGGTAGATCTAGAACAGCTTCAGGAGTATAAAGCCTACAAGAGGAATGTGACGGGGGAAGTGTAAGTATAATCGTAGAAATTACAATCTTTCTATACTATTTTCAAGGACCTACGTCTAATAACCTGGTTATTTGACTTTTTCAACAATTTTGCAGACGTGATGTGGATCTACGCGAGCCAGTTGATATCCTTTGGTTCCACCGGTTTGAATCCAACTTCATGGAGTTGAAGGATACAGTATGTTTCTTAATTTAACTGTCTTTATAAGTTTGTTTCTTTCACAAATGGTAGCATCCTAACAATAGAAAATGATGAAATTGTCAGCACATTGACATGTACTTGAAGATTCTTTGGAAGCGTTAGCGAGCATACCCTACTGTCTACGGTTCGAGTACCAACATACTGGATTCACAATTCTATGTAAGTGTTTTTATTGTACGATTTTCAATACTGCCATGAAAGGTTGTTTCATACATCTGTAGCCTAACGTATCGGTAAATTATCTGTGTACAATCATTGTTAGATCATGCATGGGACAGAATCGCCTCTGGTAAAGACAGGAAACCCTCAAAAGGTTGGTCTGTGCTGAAGAACCAGTGGTCCCATGATGACCTTATGGTGGTATATGGAGAGTTCCCGGTAGGAAATTGGCCATGGCACGATGTTGACATGGTGAGTGTATATTTTACATGGCGTTTATGTGTTGAATCCAAAATTTGACACTAATAACACTTTGTTGAAACACCTGCAGGTTCTGATTCCATGCAACCTTGGACGTATGCATTGGGTCATGGCCAACGTCGATCTCATTGCAGGGGACATTTTCGTGTTTGACCCGTTTAGACAGGAGGTCCCATTTACCCACAGGAAAAAACAACTTGCGTGCTTAAGGTGGTTTTTGCCTTCGATGCTACATGCAGTGCACTTTCACGGGAATAAGCGTTGGGGTGATAAGACGTACAAGAAGAAGGATGAGCCCTTTCAGATATTGCTTGTGTACAGACCGTGTGCCCCAACAGCGAATAGGGTATGACTGTTTCAAGATCTGATTCAAGCCCAATCGATTTTAATAACATTCCATTTTAATGGTTGTTTATGTGGTGAATTGCAGAGGAAACTGTGGTGCACATACTTTGAGGATGATAGAGTACCTGATAGCGAACAGGGATACGTTCAACTGGTCTGAGGACGATATGACCACCATCAGGTTAAAGATGGTCATGGAGGTTTTTTGTAACTCCAGGCCCATGTAGTTGATGTACATAATTTTGAGTAATGAGTAGATTTAATTTTCTTTTTTTACAGTTTAAAGTTCAACACACATTTCATATATTTAAATCAATAACCAATTCAGGAAATTCACGAACACTATAAAGTCAAATCTACTTTTCGAACATAAAATCAATAAGAATAGTTCAACATAAAAATATAAGAACCAAGGGTCTGATAAAACAACTGTATCGAGCATGGTTCCCAAAGTTTGAACGATGTTGGAAGACATCAAGTTAGTGAGATGTTCCTCAATCACAAGCTTTTCTGGTGGCAATTCGTCTTCCTCTTGTACTGCTTTGTTATGTTTGACCACCTTCCTCTTGTACGGCTCAATTCATTCCACGGTAGAATCCTTTTGAGGGCATGTTTGTTTGTTATGTCCATTTAAGTGATAGATGATGCACTTGCGACGGTATTCGTTGGGGACAATTCTACTAGGACCTTCATTGACCATATGCGGGTTGGAACACCGCATGCTATTATGTCCTGGTTGTCTACATCTTCTACATGATTGTGTAGTTGTCCTCTTTGAAAACGAGACATGTCAACCCTCTATCAGGCAACTTGATTGTCTTTTCGTCTTTGGATTTAAAACCACCCGCGCTGCGATGTCGGAAGGCATTACCATGAAAAAGGATGGCCAACAGACATAATAGGAACCAAGTGTGTATCAATAAATGTCTCCCTCTTATAGTAGTCCACACATAGAGTTGTGAAATTCAAGTTCTGTTCCTTACAACAATGAAAACAGTGAGATTCACGTATGGTTAATATATAGCGTGAACTGTAACTTGTCATGTACCTTGCCGCTGCAAGTGTGTGTGAACAAGGTTAAAAGTTCATTTGGAATTTGTTGCATGTGCAAGTCTTCAGGGTTAAGTTAACCATCCACTATTTTTCCTTGTGTTTGACAGAGAATATGTTCCGGTCAACTGGATTTACGGTCATATAATCGCACTTCTCGACACGTTTCAGGATCAAAAGATGTGATTTGTCGATCAATCGATGACCCATGGTCCATGCAGCTGCATGACGATCGTGAAACAACTTTTATAGCATATTCCTAATGAACTCTGCTAGTGTCATCAATGGCAGTTGCCGTGCGAATTTTAGGCATGAGTTTATACACTCTGTAGCATTTGTGGTCATCACCATATACCTTTTTTAGGGACAGTGAATGCGAGACCACTTGTGTGTACCGGCAGCAATGGCATAATCGAATGTAGCCTTGTTCAGCTTACGTAACTCCTTCATGTGGCGATCATACTTCATTTCACTGTACGACCTAGCTGCATTATCCATTACGTTGGCAACATCTTTTCTGTGGAATCGCTTCTTTTTATTTTCACCAAAATGCCAGCAACATATGGTATGGGTTGCATAAGGGAAGACTTTAGAAATCCCTGCTTCAATGCTTGCATGACGATCGAAAATGAAAACCAGATCATCTATATGACCAAACGCACCCCTTAAGCATTCCAAAAACCACTCCCATGAAAGGTTTTTTTCTAAGTCACCGTACCCAAAACCAATTGGATACACCTGTTCGTTTCCATCTTATGTAGTTGTAACAAACATTGTACCCCTGAATCTTCCCTTCAAATGGGTACCATCAACTGCAATCGCAGGATGCATACACCTTCGGAAAACTGTAATTGAGGACCTTAATGACATGAAAAAGTAGAGGAATTTACCATCGTCTGTACACTGTAAGTTAGTGATTGTGCCAGGATTTTGTTGTTCCAGCACATATGCAAAAGATGGCAGCAGTTGGAAAGTTTCTTCATGTGTTCCATAGGTCAATGACAATGCATATTGGAGGGCATCATGTGTTTTACTGTACATGATTTGGATGTCGTACATTGTTTTCATATCGGCGATTATGTCCTTCGAACGTGTGAGACAACCATTGTGTTGTTGAAGTCTAGGTACAACGACTTCTTCGATTATGACTGCACTAGCTTATCGATGGCGACGATGAATCTCCTCCAAGGGACAACTGTGTTCATTAACAAAACTTCTGACTTGAAAGTAAGTCTCTTCATCTCTTTTCACCGCTCTTAATTTCCACGTACAGTCGTCAATGATGGCGACGATGAATCTCCTCCAAGGGACAACTGTGTTCATTGACAAAACTTCTGACTTAAAAGTAAGTCTCTTCATCTCTCTTCACCGCTCTTAATGTCCACGTACAGTCGTCAATGATGCAAACCACATGTAAAGTTGTCTTATTGGACCTTTTCACCTTCCATTCAAAGCTCTGCAGCATTGCAAAATGACCAACTAACCTCTTCAAATCCTTTTTACTTGGAAAAAATTGACCTTTACAAATCATGGTTCTAGGTTCTTGCGCTGCCAAGGTACGGCTTATACCAATACCAAACGAGTATGAATCTGCTCCGGGAATAACCCACGTTGTCGTATTATCAGAATCAGATGCTGTTACATTATACCGGACCTCGGACATCCCAGGCATATCTGGTGCAGTGCAACTAACTCCTTTTACACATCTACCACTTGTTTGAATTTGTTCAGGCTCTTCATTCACATTTTGTAGATTATCAACCTGTTCATTATTTGCCTCATTATCCACATCATGGTTCAGGTTATTGTTCTGCTCGTTGTAATGCTTATTGTACTGTCCATTGTAATGCTCATTGTACTGCTCAAATCGACAACCATACACATCACTAAATTGAGGTTTAACTAGATTTGCATGGTCGATCGCTACCGGTGGGACACCACACATGTTTCCCCCACCCTCGGTGGCACTCCTTTTGCTGAACACTTAGTTGCTACCGCTAAAGGATCCAAACTGTTGGGTATTTTCAGAAGGAGGAATATCATTCCCTATCACATCTCCAGCTGTCCTCTCACTTACACTTACACATACTTGAGGGATCACTCGATCTTCCCCTAATATAAACTAGACATCATTGTCGTTTCTTATAAATGTGCGACATGTACTTCCAGGAACGATTGATATTGATGCCAGATCAACATTGAATTTGTTTACATCATACTTCACAATGATATGCACGATCGCCACAAATTCTTCGTAAGTCATATTCTTTGACACATACATTCCCTGGTTATCGGATCCAACAAACCTCTGACTTTCGTCGGGTAACTGCTCTCATCGACCGTTGTAAGATATTACTATCTTAACCCGATTTATGATGCTGTCAAATTAATCATCACAAACCATTAATAAAAACCCACAACTACAAAATATTTTCACATCTTACATTTAAAAAGGCTCAGCTGAGGATAAAAGTCTCGGAGAAGACTTTAAAAGTCTTGGAGAAGACTTGAAAAGTCTCGATGAAGACAAGAAAAAGCTCGAAAAAGTCAAGAAAAAGCTCGAAGAAGCTCGATACTTATTCATGTCAAAGACTCGGACAAGTCTCGGTGAAGGTAAGAAAAGTCTCGGTGAAGGCAAGAAAAGTCTCGGTGAAGGCAAGGAAAGGCTCGAAGAAGTCAGGAAAAAGTTCGATACTTATTCATGTCAAAGGCTCAGAAAACTCTCTGTGAAGGCAAGGAAATGCTCGAAGAAGTCAAGAAAAAGCTCGATACTTATTCATGTCAAAGGCTCGGAAAAGTCTCAGTGAAAGGTAAGAAAAGTCTCGGTAGGCAAGGAAAGGCTCCGATAAGTAAAGAAAAGGGTTGATACTTATTCATGTCAAAGGCCCGAAAAAGTCTCGGTGAAGGCAATAAAAGTCTCGGAGAAGTAAAGAAAATGGTCAATACTTATTCATGTAAAAGGCTTAGAAAAATCTCATTGAAGGCAAGAAAAATCTCGGTAATGATTATAAAATGCTCGAAGAAGAATTCAAAAGGCTCGATACTTATTCATTTAAAAGGCTCAGAAAAGTCTCGGTGAAGGCAAGAAAAGGCTCGAAAAAGTCTCGGTGAAGGCAAGAAAAATCTCGGAGAAGTAAAGAAAATAGTTAATACTTATTCATGTAAAAGGCTCAGAAAAGTCTCGTTGAAAGCAAGAAAAGTCTCGGTAATGGCAAGAAAAGGCTCGAAGAAGAATTTAAAAGGCTCCTATATTAGTTTTCTTTATGAACAAATGGAAATGTGAACAAATTTAAAGAAGTATTTGCCAAAAATATTACTTTTTATATACGTTGAAGAAGAAAGCCGAGGCAACCTTGAACTTTTATTTTGTAGAGCGAAAGAGATTCTGAGTTAAAAGTGTGGAGAGAGAAAAGTACAAACAGTAATATAAATGATGAACCAAGGGCAATTTTGGTAGTTCACCATAATTGGTGCCTTTTACACTTAATTTATAAAAGTACTAACAAAGTCACAAAAGGAGGTCAGAAGAATGACAGTTTCCACCATTTCCTCATAAAACATAATGTGAAGTTAAATGCATTTTATTTTTTGCTTTTTAAAAAAAAAAAAAAAAAAACATATATTTCAATTTTTTTTTTTTATAGATAAATACATTTCAAATTAAAATAGCAAGAAAAATCGAAATAAAATAAAATAGCTTGTAAACACATTTACAATGAAAATAAGTTATTTTATACTTGATGATTAGAAAATAGAAACAAAAATAAAAATTATATCAAATCACTTGTTTTGTATCTGTGGCGCTACTTTAGTTTAATTTTATATATTATTTTTTTAATCATTATTTAATGCAAAACAGATGATAATTTTATAAAGCAAATGGAAAAAAAAAAATCCAATTTCATCTTAGAGTTCTTTCAACCTTGCACTGAAGTTGGTGAGTTAATAAAACACATATGAAATAATAAATCAATTTTTTGACTTGAATGTATTTATTTTAAAGTTTTATTGAAGAGTTTTGGGCGTGATCCGGAATAAAAGTGTGTTATAAAAGCATTCGGTTTACAGTTCAGTCCGAGTTCAATAAGCTTGGACCATAGATTGGACCGGACCATAGATTGGACCAGACCTTACGGTTTTGTTATAATAAAACCATACGGTTTTTTTAAAAGTAAAAAACCGAACCAAATCAAACAGCGTTTGGTTCGGTTCGCGGTTTATGTGCTTTTTGGCCCAACCCTACTGAAAAGTGAAAATTATTCATGAAATTACTTTTGTGAGTTTGTCTAGCTGAATTTATGTATATTCCAATTGTGAATTTTATTTATTTAATGTCAAATTCAACAAATTACTACAAAACTCAACTTATAAATACAATAATAAACAAAATTATTAATTTTTTTCTTTTAAAAAACTAAGTTTGATGATAACTCCAAAAATGCATTCTCTCATCCCCCCTATGGACACATATCATGTGTTGGGGAAGGGGGTAATTCTCACCCCTCCTTCAAGGGGGGTGAGCAAAAGTAATCTCATGTTATTTCTCTTGTGTTATGGAATTAGCTATTCGGATAGCATTAGTCGTATTCAATTTTGATATATCTTGATTTAATCAATCTTTTTAAAAGGGTGAATATAAGCGTTTTAATACTAAGAGCAACTCCAACGAAAGCACCATTCTCTATTGTGGTGCAGTTTTTCTTCTCCAACCTAGGCGCTATTCTTTACGCTAGAGTGTAGCTCCTCTTATACTGTCGCCGGATCTAGCGCAACAAACCTTCTTGCGCTACTATATTTTTTTTAATTGTTTCATTATTTTTGACTGGTTGAGAAGGAATATTTAAAGGAATATTCTTTTTTGAGTGTGATTTTATGCAATGGATTGGAGATGGAAATGTGAAAGTTACTGTATTTTAGAGCGAAATTGTAACAAATTGCTGCAATGGGTTAGAGATAGTCTAAGTAATAAAATAGTTTTCTAGGAAAAAACAAATAATAAATTCGGAATCGGCAGAAACATTTAGTCATATTCACATTAGGTCGTAGGTCGTAACAGATAACTTAATAGGAGAAAATTAGGAAAAGAGATCGGAATTTAAGAGCATCTCCAATGCTATTATGCATTTGGAAAAAAATGGCGTGCCTCATAGGATAGATATTAAAAAAATTAGAAAAACTCTCTCCAATGCTATTATATAAGTTGAATATGGAGATGATGTGGACAAAAAAAAGTTAGAAAATATGGAGTTGAGTTTCTAATTTTAGAAACTCTCCTAGAAATGTTGACTAGGATTTCTAACTCTTTCCACCAATAAGATTAAAGCTTTCAACTCTTTCCACTAATAAGATTAAACTTCATTTAATTGTAAAATAAAAGATGAGATAGAGTGTAATAATTGTTTTATTATGATTGGATATAAAATTGATGCATATTTGACTTTAGATAATTGCATTGGAGATGTGAATATGCATTTCTCTAAATTTTTTTCAAAAGTGAGTCCTTAATAAATAGAAATGCTGATGTGTCATTATTTAGAAATTCAAAAATATATATTTACATTGGAAATGCTTTAAGAAAATAAAAAATAAAAAATAAAAATTCATTATTAAAAATAAATAAACTCTTCTGTTTACTTTCATGTAATCATGCCGTTCGTTTTTACACAATAAATGTTGCAGGCTTGAAACCCCCCAAAAAAAATAATAATAAATAAATAAAAATGAGATGACAAAGACGTGCAGGTTTTCGAAAGTCGTCGATGTAGATTTTTCGGTGGGTTGTGGAGGGCAAAATGGGAAGGAAGTGGGGGATGATATGTTGATGAGCGGCAATGATGCGCCGGCTGTCTGCCAAAAGCGTGAACCGTACGGCTTTGGATTGCGTCAGCATTTTGGGAGAAGGAAATCAGTAAGTCAACTCCGCTCGGCCTCAATCGGCTCACGACTAGCTCGGCTTAGGCTTGCTCTTGCCTTGCAACTACACGTCGTTATATTTTGGTTTGGTTTGAATTGTTTGGGTATTTTGGTTTGACCGGAAACGGAACGGGGGACTTTGAAAGAGTTCTGGCTTCTTGTCTTTTGTCTTGTTGTGTTCCCGGGAATTTGCACCGAAACTAGTTGACAACCACGTTGTACAATTGGGACTGTTCAGTTGATTTGCTTGAAGGCCCATTGGGCTTTACTTGCCTCTTTGAGCCTGATATTAAGTTCTCTATCCAGGAATTTTGGGTGATTTTTTTTTTGTATTAATTTTAAAATTATAAGTTATTAATTTTCATCTAAATTAAAAACTGAGGGGAGTATATTCGATTAGGATTTTAAAAGACATTTAATATTTATATAATTAAAAAGTTTGGCTGTATTTAATAAAGACTTTATAAAAGTCATGAGGTATATTGTAAATAATATTTGCCGAGAAGACACATCACCAGACAACGTGGATCAATCTTGCCACATAAGCAAAGGTCAAGGGATCAATCAAAGAACATGCCGGCATTCCATGATGATAGGCCACCTGGCACCAGTACAACATTAATAAAGTATCAGACAAGACTAGCAATGCCAAGTAGAAAACAATGCCTGGTCAGCTCTACTCGACACGAATAGGAAAGACCCCATATTAGGGTTTTTTTTTTTTTCACCGCATACAAAGATATACAGTTGTAATAAGCAATCATAAGTCAACTAATATACAACCACCATAAGGAGTTCAACAAGGAAACAAATAGATCTTCTCTTCGATACTTCAAAGTCCTAAGCAGATTCAGAATCAATAACGTTAAACACGTGACAACACCAAATAGGACAAGAATCATAAAACCAACTCTGTAATCCTCTACTTATACGCTACAATTCCAAACTCTAGCGGTACCATGTATAAATACACCTGCAAAACACATTACAAGAGAGATGAAAAATGTAGCGAGAAAGAGAGAGACCAGAGTGTGTATTGTTTTACAAAATAGTGGATTTAACGTTAAGGCAATGACCCGTGAACGTTTTTCCGATCACCAGAGTTTTACCACGTATCTTGTTCTCTTTATTACTCTTAATTTTATTACGCTTATACTTGCAAGTTTCATAAACCTAAATCGTTGACCGATTGACCATCGAGAAATCACCATCAACAGGGTATTAAATACAGACTTTTATAGACTTTATAAAAGTCTTTAAACTATAAAAGTCTTTAAAAGTCATGTAGTATTCAATCAATACTTTTTAACGGTCTATGAAAGTTATTAGATATTCAAAATCTTAATGACTTTTAATGAATTAAAAATATTAATGATTTTTAATGACTTTTAGTTATAACAAATCTCACAATTTACCTTTCATTCCTACCAAAGATTTTGAATGATTTTTTTTTTCTTTTCCTTTTCTAAATAGAAAGAATTTCACCATAGAAGAAAAACATTAAACTCTTTGAAAAACATCAACCACCAAACATATGTTACATTTTCAAGTAAAAACTCATTCATTGTTAACAAATTTTATAAATAAAATAAAATAAATAACTTTTAAAATTAATAAACATTATAAAATGTTTATAATATATATATAAACATTTTTTAGATAGTGGAGAGTTGTTTATATTATTTTTTAGTTAATCTTTTTTTGTTATAGATCATTACTGTTTGTATGTTTTATATATATATATATATATATATAATGTTTATTAATATTTATAGGTTTATGGAATTTCCAAACCTATTTAAATGCATTATCTGCCCATTAATATCTCTCAATGGCGGACTCAGAAATTTTAACGAGAGAGGACACTTGAACAAAATAACAAAATAACAATTAACAAGAAAGGGCACTTAAATTTTTTAATGAGTTATATATATATATATATATATATATTTATATATATATAATTGATAGTATAATGAAGTTTAGATACAATAAAACAAATCGAACGCTTTTTTAAGATGAATTAAATAGTCTTACATCTAAAAAGAAATAAAAACAAGAAACACAATAATAATAATAATAATAATAATAATAATAATAATAATAATAACAACAGGTAAAACAACATAAACAATGGAAAGTTACAAATTTATTCTTAAAAAAATAAATTACAGTCTCATTTTATAATAAAATTTTTGTTTTGTATTTATAATGAATTCCTTTTAAATTTATATATATATATATATATATATATATATAAAAACAATTGATTAATAAATATTGCTAGTCATGATTTTGAATTTTTTTTCAATCTTTAAATTATATATTTATTGATTCTAAATAAATTAAAACTTTAAAATAAAGAAAAATACTAAGAATAAATAAATAGTTTATAATAATAAATGGACAATTTTAATATAATAAATTAAAATTTTAGATTTTAGAGATTACTGTTTGGAGGTATAAAGTTGTGTCAAACTAAAACTATTAGAAACAAGAAAGGTTGAAAATAATAATAGATATTTAATATATAATTAAATAAATTAAGTAACTAGAAATTTAGGGTAGACAAGAAATTGACAAACGATTAGTAAAAAAAAAAGTTATTATTATTTTTTTTAATTGTAGAGTAAGACGAAAATTGAAGAAAGGGATTAGAAAATAGTTTAAAATAAAGAAGACATTAAAAAAAAATAATAATAAATAAACTGAATTTTTTTTTTTTTTTTCTTTTTAACATTTGTTTATTTGTTTCTTTGTACTCTTATGTATAGTATAATGGTGTAAAAACGTACCGGTCCGGCACTGACCATGTTGTGCCGATATGGCATGGTTGGGAAATGGGTAGTGTCGTGCCAACATGTTAAGCCAATAGCTAGGCACGACACGGCCCCTTGGGGCCATGCCAGCTGGTTGTACCATGACATGCCGGTGGATCGGCCCCAAGGGCCCACCTTTTTTAAAAAATAATTTAAAAAATTAAAAAACTTATATAAATATAATTTTTTATCTTTAAAAGTTATTTATTTTTAATTAAAAATTTATTTATTATTTTAACTTTTGTTAATAACATATGTATTAGATAAACTTATTTATTATTTTAATCTAATAAAATAATATGTAAGAAATAGATCAATTTATTTATAAACAAAAATCATTCAAAGAATAAATAAAAATGTAAGAAATAGATGAATTATTTAATAAAAAGTGTAAAATTCAAATAAAAATATATAGAAATAAATGAATTTTATTTACTTATTCAGATTTCAATATTACATGATTGTATCGTTTAAAACCTTACCAAGAAAAACTAGTAGGATAAAAACTCGGTAAGGAAAAAAGAATGCAATCGAATTACAATTTACAAGTACATGTATAATTAAAATTTAAAAAGAGTGCAATTAATAACTCTTCAGTATTCAGCCCTCCTCCTGGTTACTACTGGAACCCTCATCAAAATATAAGTTGGTGGTGAAATTTTGAATTATTTCTTCATCCTCCATTTGATGTTGCATCATCATTCGAGCATGCTCCCAATCCTGAAGGCATGTTAATATCTCCACCATCTCAGGAGTCAAAAAAGATCTTCTTTATTCGATGATACGTCAACTCGTGCTAAATGCTTACCCTAAAGAAACAGTGGATACAAGGATAACAAATATGTCATGTGCTAGTTGTGATAGTACTGGATATCTGTGGCTATTGTTCTTCCATCATAACAGCAGATCAAAATCCTTGACGTCCTCCCTTCCACTGGTTGTTTACAACAAAAAAAACTTGGTGTTAAGGAAGTTGTTAAGTTCGGAATTTTGTGTTTGAGCAAGTCTTACAACTAGAGGTTGAGATGAAAAACTTGTTGAGGTCCAACTGGAAGTCCTGCTCCCGCCTTTTAGGGGGATGCTCCAACTTCTCTTTAATGGGTGTGTGTCTTGTTCTTCTGATCATAGCGTGTTTACGCCACCAAATCTATGCTCATAAATAGTATAAACTTCGAACAACTTGGTTCGCTGGTTAGTAGACTGTTGAGTAAAATCTAAGTTCAAGTTAGTACCAGTATAATGAAGAAAAGTTTATAAACAAAATAATTTAATCATAGGATCTAGTATAATACTTAGCATAGAGGAAATGAATTTCATACCAGTATTTTTTTTAATTTTTTTCTCTATGGCCACAACTGTAGTGCCTAAGATTCCATTGTCTCTATACGTATTAAACATATCAAACATTTCAAAAATCTGATGTATTGTAAGAGAAGATGTTGGGTAATAAACCCCGGAAAGAAGTACAATGGAATCATAAAAAACCTTTAAAATTTTGATAAAAATGTTTGCCACATACCAAGTCTTCTACGGTTAGTATTGGGCTGTCATTTTGATATTATAAAAACCTGTAATATTGAACTTAAAAATAAAGATTTTTTCTGATCTGATACACATATTTGTTAAGAGGGGACAAGGGTTTGATAAAACTTATTATTATTATTATTTCTAGGGAAATGAATAACTATTGAATTAGCAACAATAATTCGACTAGTTCTTTCCGATATACAATCCTACAACCCAACTAATTATTTTGTACATAACATTTAAATATATGAATCCAACTTTTGTATTTATTAGCAAAATTTCTCAATAAAAATAAATTAATGATACACTGAAATCAACTGCAACAAACTTGCATGCTTTGATAGCAAATGACCAAAATAAAATAAAATAAATTATTCTAATCTACATGATCAAATAAACATGCAAATATAAAATCAAAACAATTCTACTAAACATGGAAAAACTAATGAACAAGAATAATGCCTAATGATGATGATAGTGTAATGTTCTCTTTGTTGGTTACGTGATGTTGGAGTTCTTCTAAAAAATAGTCATAAAAATATATGAAATTATAAATGTATCATTTTATTGTTTTTGTCTAAATTTTCAATTTTCGAATAAAAATATTCTGAATGAATTTAAAAAAAAAAAAAATTAAAAATATAATTATTTTTTACCGGCAAACATATATCGCACAGACTTCCGAAGTCCAATCTGCACACCTCTAAAAGAGAAACAAATGGAAACCTGCAAACAAAGAAAGAAAGAAAGAAAGGGAAAATAAAAATAAAATTTGACACATGCTATTTTTGTTTTCTTAATTATACACTAATTTTTCTTTTTTCCAACCATATACACTAACTTTTTTTTTTCCCGATTATAAGCACTAAGGTTTATTTTATTTTATTTTATTATTATTTTTTTTATTTAAAAAAAAAAAATATATGTTCTTTTTAAAATTGGTCAAATTTCACAAATGCTCATACGTTTTGTAAATGTCACTTTTTGAAACGTTTATGCAATACTGAAAATTTTAGTCTATATTTTATAAAAAGAGTAATGCTAGATTGTCCAAAAAATTTGTTCAAATAATATAACATGTGAGTTGTCAAAATCACATAACTCACCACATAATCTTATGATTAAAAAGATTTTTACAACTCACGTGTCATATCAAATTTTTTGGACAGCTAAACATTACTCTTATAAAAACTACATCACTTTAGTCATTTTATTAATCATCCGTTATTCAAAGTTAATAATGTTAAGGGTATATTTGTTAATTTTTTTTTTTTAAAAGAAAAAAAAAATATATGTGATGTTAAAGGTAATTTTTTTCTTAAACCAAAATACTCTTTGGTATGTTTGTTACACCAAATTGGGCTTGACACAATATTAAATTAATGTTTGGCAAGAAAAAAAGACCGATAGCAAAACTGGTCCACGTTGTTGACTCAAATAAATTGAATAAGGTAAACCTTCAAAATATTTCAAATGATAATTTTGTTTTCAAACAGTGAATAAAGTTTTTGGTGCTACTGGAGGATATATTTGTTTCTGACTTGTGCCATCCCTCTAGGCTTGGAATTCTGAGCTCATTTGTAACTCTTTTTTACCGGATGATGCTAACCTTATTTTGGGTTTGCCTCGGCTGTCCCCTGGCCATGCTGACATGCTTTGTTGGTATTTTGATAAGAGAGGTTTTTATAGTGTGCAAAGTGTGCTTTTGGTTTAATTAAGAGACCACGCTCTTCTAGTCAGCAACTTTCCTCTTGGTGGCGGTGTGAATATTCAATGTATAAAACATAAGAATAAAGTATCCAGAATATGTACCTTTCTTCGGTTCTGGATCGTCCATAAAATGTTTCACAGATTAAGAAAGAGTCACCAAAACGGAACTCGAACTCAAGTCACAATAAAAGAATCCTTCTCTTTACTGTTTCTCCCTCTTTCTGTATTTCACGTAATACAAATATTCACTTACACACTTTCAGCATTATGTATCTCGGAGTCCTACTTTAACTCATATACTACATAAGTGGTGTCTGTAGAAAAACTGCACAGATAGTTATCTATAGTAACTGCTACAGCAATTATCAACATATGTGTTGAGTTGAGCTTCATGGGCCAAGGCCATGCAATTGGGTTTGGACCCATCTTGGGTGTACCCAATATATACTAACATCTCCCACTTGCACAAGTGGGTCCAACATAGCTCCATGAGAGATAACATAATTATGACATTATCATAAAATCATATAAGAGTATTCATACGGACAAATATACTGTGTGACATGTGAACAATCAATATAAAAATAAGGAGCTTTGAAATCTCAATTGTAAAATCTCTATTTACAAGAGATATAATGTTGTTCATTATTGTGTCCTAGATTTAATTTCATAATTTTTTTTATCAGTCCAAAGCATACTTAACCCCTTAAGAAGCTATGCTTAACTTTATCACATTTCATGTATTCATAATTGTATCTCCAAATACAATTGGCTAGCTAGTGAACACATAAGTAAGAGAGAAAATAAAAAAATTAAATCTTCCCATTCTATCTTGTTCTCTTAATCTCCAAAATAGCTGCTACCTTAGACTAGGGATGGCAATTAGACCCGAACCCGCGTGGGTCGGGTCGGGTTTGGGTCCGGGTCCGGGTTCTCACATTCGGGTTACGGGTTGGGTCCAAAATATTAGACTCGATTCGGGTCCGGGTTGGGTCTGGGTCCGGGTCCATAGACCCGGATAGTGAGTGAGTTTGTTTAAAAAATAAAAATAAAAAATTGAAGAATTTGAAATTGAAATTGATTGCAAATAAGAATATTTCTCTTTTATGTCCTCTATTTATTTATTTTATTTATTTAGTTATTTATATATTTAAGTACATATATTTTATTGTTTTTTTTTTTTTTTATCGTGTGTCTACAGGGTCCGTGGGTCCAGACCCAAACCAGCGAATTTTCATGGGTCCTTAGTTGGGTCTGGGTGTTCTTAAGACTCGCGGGTTCAGACCCGAACCCTAACCCTAAAATTTTTATGGGTCTAGTTCCAATTTTTTTTATCGGGTTGGGTCTGGGTCCAGCTGGACCCGACCTATTGCCATCCCTACCTTAGACATGCCCCATAAGCTGTATTATCAAAGCCATAGAAATAACACGCTAAAGGTGTTAACACTATTCTATCACTTCAAAACAAAGTGAATGGCCATAACGACTTCAATTGAAGTGTTATACAACTTCAATGGAACTTACACAATGAAGAAGCATGGGTTTATTCTCTCATTTTCCACATCGGTCACAAATAGCACACGAGGTATGAAAATCATTGTAACATGAAACACGTGTTACAGTGATTTTCATTCTAAATGAGAATGACTATGTCTTTCTTTAACACACTATACAGATCTAAGTTCAGTCACACAACCTGTGACTAACCCGAGTTCTTAAAAGCTCGCCATTCTTTATCGCCGCATTAAGGTCTCATATCTGGCTAAATCAAGTATCAATGATAGTGGGGTCTATCATGATCGGTTCTAAAATATATGTATATTTGTTAAGAACCTCATCTTGACACAGTCAATGCGACATTATCATAAATATATTAGCTTCTTTTAGAATATTTCTCTGATATTCTCTATGATATATGTGTCTCATCTCAGATATTCATCCAGTTCTCCATTGAGAAATACTGTTTTTACATCCATTTGATATAATTTTAGGTCCATATGTGCGAAGATTGCTAGAATAAGGCGCATTGAAGCAAACCTAACCACATGGGAAAAAGTTTCTTCATAGTCTATACCCTATTGTTAGGTATAACATTTTGCGACTAAACACGCCTTATGGCTCTCTACTGTGCCATCCGCCTGTTGCTTGATGCGAATGACCTATTTATTACCAATGGCTTTTCTTCTCGACGATAAGTCAACCAAATCCCAAACATGATTACTTTTCATTGAATCCATCTTCTCTTTCATGGCTTTTACCTATAGTACCTTGTCAAGTGAGTTGAGAGCTTCATTCACATTTTTAGGTTTATCAGCATCATGTGAAGCAACCATAAATGCTTTCCCTTCAGTCTCAAAACGACGACGAGGGACATTTCCACGGTTGCTTCTACGAGTAGGTAAATCTAAAAGTGTTGTCTCAACAATTTCATTACTCCCAATACGGACAAAAGGTGCTGATAGATCTATGTTTACTTCAAGTGGAGTTTCACTCCCACTAAGGACAGAATTCCCTGATAGATCTGCATTAGCCTCTAGTGGAGTATTTAGATTTGAATCCTCGATCAGATTATCCAATTCGTAGAATCGAATATCTCTTTCAACTTCACCTATTTTAGGAAATTCACTCTATAAAAAATTCACATCTTGTGATTCTATCTCAGTCACACTTCCATCCGAGTTTTCACCTATTAGTACATATCCTTTTAAATGCTCAGAGTATCTAACAAAGATACATTTCTTATCTCTTACACCCAATTTTCCATACTTGTTGGATGGATCATGTACGTAACCTACGTACCCCCAAGGTCGCAAATAAGTTAAGTTAGGTTTTATACTTATCCATAACTCATAAGGTGTGGAAGTAACTAAGTTCATGGGAACTTGGTTAAGTACATAAGTGGCAGTTAACTAGGCATCTCCCCAGTAGTGCACTGGGAGACTTGCTTGCGCCATCATAAACCTAACCATTTCAAGTAATGTTATATTCCTCCTTTCTGCCACACGATTTTGTTGTGGAGTTCCAGGAACAGTTAACTGTTTATGTATACCTTTTCCATCACACAATTCCTTGAACTGATTTGAAAGGTATTCACGTCCCCTGTCAGTACATAATGCTTTAACCTTTTTATCTATTTGATTCTCTACTAAGTTTAAATATAATTTGAAACAACCCAATGATTTAGACTTATGAGAAATCAAATAGACATGATCAAAACGGGTAAAGTCATCTATGAATTTAATAAAATATGAGGAACCATGCCTTGCCTTTACACTCATTGGACCACAAATATCAGAGTGAATTAATTGTAATGGATTTTCAGCCCTAGTTCCTGTTCCAAATGGTTTTCTACTTGTTTTTCCAGCTAGACAATTTTCACAGGTAGGTAATTCTATCTTATTAAATGAACCTAAAAGGCCTTCTCTAGCCAATATGTTCATCCTATCTTGTCCAATATGACTAGTCTAGCATGTCAAGTGTTCACATCAACATTGACATTATTAGCGGAAACAATTAACGAAAAACAACCATCACTGTAATTAAAATAGTCTAATTCGGTATTTAATACAGTAAAAATTTTTAATAAATATTCAGTACCAACACAAACATAATTTAAAACAATATCCTTACAAACACCTAAAAGTTTAGTTCATAACCTAAACCTAGAAGGACAATAACCGAAACTAAATTTTGTCGAATTCCACGAGCATATAAAACATCATGGAGATAAAGTACTTGACCACCATGCATCAACAATTTGCAAGTGCCAATACCCTTCACTTCAACTCTAGAGTTGTTCCCCACGTAAATCCATCTAGTCCCTTGACTGATCCGACGATATTCTATGAACGTTGCTCTGTCTCTAGCTACATGGTCTATGACTGTTGAGTCTACAGTCCACAAATGACGAGATTCGGTGAGTAAAACAGAACTAGAAACCAAAGCATAGTTATTAGTTATTGAATTGGGTCGTACCTTTTTCGGCTCAGTGCACTCACGAGCAAAATGACCTAGTTTGCCACAATTGTAACACTTCAATTTGGCTTTGTCCTTCTTGAATCCAGCACTCTTACCCCTTTTTTCTGGAAATACAAGTTACCTAATAAATGGAAAATTTTCTTATGGAAAGCGTTCCATGGGTGGCTTCCTACATCCATTGTCGTTATTTGTCGTTGTTTGGATTTAGTCGATTGTTTTCGGGTGTGTCGTGGTACAACAGTCTCTCATATTTTCTGGTTGTGCAAGTTGGCTAAATTAGTTTGGCTGTAGTTGCTATGAGAGGAGGTGCTGCAATCTCTTAAGGCCTCTGATTTCCAAGGTGTTGTGTGGAACTCTCCTCAACTGTTGATAGAGATACTTTCGAGTTGTTTATTTTAAGCTGCTGGCGTTTGTGGTTTAATAGGAACAATATTATGCATGGCTCCTTTGGTTGGGATGCTACTGATATTGCAGCTTGGATTGGTAATTTTGCAAATGAGTTTCGGTTGGCTAATGTGGTAACTAATAAGGAAATTCTTTCTCAGCAACCGGTTTTGATGTAGCGGAAGCTCTATCGAGAAAAACATGCGTAAAATGATTAGAAACAACCTACTAAAGTTCCGTTGATTTGCGCACAAATACCGGAAAGTTAGGCTTCAATTCGTTAATTCACGATGAATACCGAAATTGGAATAATTAGAGAAAACTCTAAAATTTTATAAATCAAAAGCTGAATGGCCAATTCGGCCTACATCTTTATTTAAAGCAAAACAAATCCTAAATCTAATCGAATTCCTTGGAAAGTAAGAAAACGACTTAAAAACGGAAATTTACCAAAAAAGGCAAAAACGAAATTAAAGCAAAAACTAATTCTACTGAGAATCCTAAACACCCCAGAATTGACGGAAGTCGATTCGGAATTGGGAAACTCAATTTATTGCGAAAAAGAAACTTTCCTAAAATGGCAAAAACTGCAACTTCGAGACTTAAACGACGGAATTTGCCTAAAAAGGACGTGCTTACACAGCGAAGCTTCATAGTAGTTCAGGAAATGCCGAAACGCATCAGCTGTCAAAATTTCAAGTCAATCTGATTCCGTCACCCGGGTTTGGTCTTACTTGGATTGTTTCAAATCCCACCCCTCCAATAATCTAATGCTAGTTGATCTGCCGCATCATTCTCCCCAGGTTGGAGAAAATTTGTCCTCGAATTTATCACGGTATCATCATCAGAGGAGTCGCCATGAAAAGGAATCAAATGCTTGACATTAAAAACATCATGAGTTCGAATATGGCTGGGAAGTTTCAGGCGATAAGCATTCGGATTAATTTTCTCCACAATTTCAACTGGTCCTATCTTCCTGGCAGCCAGTTTGCTATAATCTCCCACACCAAACCTATCTTTTGTGAGGACTGCCCAAACAAAATCACCCACTTCAAACTCCAAATGACGCTGTTTCTTGTCAGTGGCCAGCTTATATTTTTTTTGATGATTGTGACAGATTTTCTTGCACTTGCTGATGTACACCACGCAACACCTGAACAAAATCTTCCGCTTTCCCATGAATCCTAGTCTTGTTCGGTAATGGTAACAAATCCAATGGGCTGCGAGGAACCAAAGAGTAAACCACCTAAAAAGGACTGAATCCCGAATTCCTATTGACAGCATGGTTATGGGTAAATTCGGCTTGGATAAGTTTCAGGTCCCATGACCGGACATTATCCCCTACCAGACATCTCAGTAAATCTCCCAGAGCTCGATTCACCACCTCCGTCTGCCCATTTGTTTGAGGATGATATGCACTACTAAAGTCTAATCTGGTATTGACCATCTTCCAAAGGCTTCGCAAAAAGTGACTAAGAAATCTAGTGTCCCAGTCAGAAACGATTGAAGTAGGTAATCCATGAAGACGATACACCTCTTAGAAAAACAATTGGGCAACTTTTACAGCATCAATAGTCTTCTTGCACGGAACAAAGTGAGCCATTTTGGAAAATTGATCAACAATCACACAGATGGAGTCAACCCCTCGCTGAGTTCTCGGCAGTCCCAAGATAAAATTCATACTCAAATCCGTCCATGGTTGGGTAGGAATGGGTAGTGGCATGTAAAGGCCTGCATTGGTTGCTTTCCCTTTAGATAACTGACAAATCCGACATCTTGCAACATATTTTTCCACTTCCTTCCGGATGGTTGGCCAAAAATAGGATCCCTTGACTAGCTGAAGAGTACGATCTCTGCCTACATGACCTTCACCATGCGATTCCTTAATAATTTGCAGACGCAAACTACAATCGGGGATACAAAGTTGATTTCCCCGAAATAGAAAACCATCCACCAACAAAAACTCAGAATTCTCCCCTGTTCGGGCAGTTGCTATTACAACAGAGAAATATGGGTCAGAATCAAACAATTCACGAAAAGAGTCGAAACCAGGTACCCGAACAGTCATTATCGTCAGCAGATTCACCCTTTGACTCAGGGCATCTGCCACTCGATTCGTAACGCTTGCCTTATGCTTCAGAACAAAGGTAAACTGTTAAAGGTAGGCGGACCAAGAAGCATGCCGAGCAGAAATCTTGTCCTGGCTATGAAGATGCCGCAACGAGTCATTATCAGTGTACATAATGAATTCTCGGTGAAATAAATAATGGCGCCAATGTTTTACCGCTTGGACTACGGCATAGAATTTTATATCATACGTACTATATCGAACTCGCGAACCCGTCAATTTCTCACTAAAATAAGCCACCGGTTTCCCTGCTTGACTCAGAACAGCACCAATGCCCACCTTGGAAGCGTCATTGTGCAACTCAAACGGTTGGGAAAAATCAGGTAATACTAAAATGGGGGCTGTCGTCAGTTGTTTTTTAATTTGCAGAAACCCTTTTTCTGCCTCAGAAGTCCACTTAAACTTACTCCCTTTCATACATTCAGTGACCGGAGTCATAATGCTACTGAAGTGTGGAATGAACCGCCGATAGAATGATGCCAACCCATGAAAACTACGAACTTCAGTAATTGTCTTTAGTCGGGGCCACTGTTTGACTGCCTCAACTTTAGACTCATCCATATGTAATCCCTTTCCAGAAATAATATATCCCAAAAACAGTACCTTTGGTGTCATAAAAACACATTTTTTTGCTGCAGCAACAAATCTTTCCCTGCGAAGAACACATAACACCTCCCAAATGTGCAGAATATGAATTTTGGGGGTTGCACTATAAATCTAGATATCATCAAAATACACAACGACGAACTTACCAATGAAAGGTCGAAGGGCTTGGTTCATTACTCTCATGAAGGTGCTGGTGCATTTGATAATCCGAAAGGCATCACTAGCCACTCATACAATCCCTCTCGCGTTTTAAATGCTGTTTTCCATTCGTCTCCAGGCCGAATTCGAATCTGATGGTACCCACTTTTCAGGTCTAGCTTGGTAAACACACTTGCCCCACTCAACTGATCTAGCAAATCATCCAGTCTTGGGATTAGAAAATGATACCTCACAGTGATTTTGTTAATTGCACGGCTATCCACGCACATCCTCCAGGTTCCATCTTTCTTTGGTATTAAAAGGGCGAGTACAGCATACGGACTCAGACTCTCTCGAATATACCCCTTCGAATATAACTCCTCAACTTGTTTCCGAAGCTCTTTATGTTCCGTAGGGCTCATACGGTAATGTGGCCTGTTTGGTAACATGGCCCCTGGCTCTAGATCTATATGATGTTGAATATCACGTAGGGGTGGAAGTCCTTCAGGTAATTCTTCCGGAAATACATCAGCAAATTCTGAAACTAAAGGGGCTGCAGCTTCAGGCACCTTCCATTCTGCACTTGCCTCTTTTCCCACCAACACAAACACTGCTTCGGAATCTTTCATCTCCAACTCAAACTTCGCATAGGACAGCAAATTGGTATTTTCTGCAGGTGCTTTTGTCTTTTCAAAAGGTTTGCTGGGTAGTAACACAATCTTGGTTTCCTGAAAGACAAAAGAATAAGTATTTTTGTAACCGTCATGAAATACCTTTCTGTCATATTGTCATGACCTCCCTAACAGCAGGTGACAGGCATCCATATTCACTACATCACACCACATCTGATCTTTATAATTGGACCCCATGGAAAATGAGATTAATGCCTGTTGTGATACGGTTACTTCTCCTCCCTTTTGCAGCCACACTAGCCTATATGGTTTTGGATGTCTCTCTATCTTCACCCCTAATTTCCGAACTGCTTCAGCTGACACAATGTTCTCACAACTTCCCCCATCAATACCGAATCGACACACCTTACCCAGAATGGTACACGTAGACTGAAATATGTTATTTCGAAGCCAATCTCCCTCTTCAGTTCTTGGTGCTAAACAATTACGTCGCACCATTAACATAGTTCCAGTATTGCCATCTACTATTTCTTCATTCGCCATATCTTCTGCGCTTAATGGTGGGTCTTCCTCTATCTCCGCATCTTCCTCATTAAATTCTGTAGGATCAATAAATAATACTTTTTTTGTTGGTCTTGGGCATTCTGACAATCTATGACCTGTTTCTCCGCATCCGAAGCACTGAAATTCGACCATTGCTCGGGGAGTTTGAATGTTACTTGCGGGGTTTCGTTGTATAGAATTTGTATTGCCACTAGCACTGGTACGTCCCCCAGAATTTTCACCCGAACTACTGCCTATATTTGTCCTATTTCGATTGCTAGGTCCACTTCCGAAACTCATGAATGGTCCACTCCCAGCTTTTCGCGACAATGTCTTCTCCAATTGTAAAATCTTCTGATGCGCCTCAGTTACTGTCACGGGATCAAAAAGATTAACCATATCAAGGATTTGTGTACGCAACCCACCATAGTAGCGCGACACCAACTGATCATGTGTCTCCTCTATATCGTTTCGCACCAACAACTCATAGAACTCGGTTGTATATTTATCAACAGACCTCATGCCTTAACGTAGATTCTGCAATCTCTGGTACATCAATCTCGTAAAATTGTGAGGTAGAAACTCTTCACGCAACTTTCGTTTCATCTTCTCCCAGTCAGAAAGTTTGGGTTTTCCTGCGCGATTCCTAGCGAGTTTAAATTGTTGCCACCAAGCTGCGGCTCTACCCCGAAACCTCGTGGCCACCAATGCCACCCTCTCATTCGCAGGAACTCTTTTGAATTCCAGAATTTCGTCAGCGATTCCCATCCATTCCAGAAACTCTTCTGGCTATATGCTTCCACGAAATTCCTGAACCTCTGTCCGCATCCCTGACTCCCATCGCCTGACATCTTCAGTTCTGTCATCAGCCCTGTCATCAGTCACAGGCGCTCTCTATCTACGTCGTGGTTGCGGATCCCCTTCCACTTCGTCACTACTTGTCTCAGGATGTAAGGCCTGAAACGGATTTTGGTTGGCTCTTGACGCCGCAAGTTGCGCCGTTAATTGCTCCACCTGTCGCTCCAACTGTATCACACGGTCACGTTCGATGGCTAGGTCTACAGGAATCTGGTCTGGTCGTCTTCTCAGCGGCATGATGATGTCGTCCCGAATGAACACGGCTCTGATACCAACTGATGTAGCGGAAGCTCTGTTGAGAAAAATCTGCGTAAAACGATTAGAAACAACCTACTAAAGTTCAGTTGATTTGCGCACAAATATCGGAAAGTTAGGCTTCAATTCGTTGATTCACGATGAATACCGAAATTGGAATAATTAGAGAAAACTCTAAAATTTTATAAATCAAAAGTTGAATGGCCATTTCGGCCTACATCTTTATTTAAAGCAAAACAAATCCTAAACATAATCGAATTCCTTGGAAAACAAGAAAACGACTTAAAAACGGAAATTTACCAAAAAAGGCAAAAACGAAATTAAAGCAAAAACTAATTCTACTGAGAATCCTAAACACCTCAGAATTGACGGAAGTCGATTCGGAATTGGGAAACTCAATTTATTGCAAAAAAGAAACATTCCTAAAATGGCAAAAACTGCAACTTTGAGGCCTAAACGACGGAATTTGCCTAAAAAAGGACGTGCTTACGCAGCAAAGCTTCGTAGTAGTTCCGGAAATGCCGAAACGCATCAGCTGTCAAAATTTCAAGTCAATCTGATTCCGTCGCCCGGGTTTCGTCTTACTTGGATTGTTTCAAATCCCACCCCTCCAAATAATCTAATGCCAGTTGATCTGCCGCATCAGGTTTGGAGGCCTCCTCGGTAGGAAGTTTTAAGATTAACTGTGATGCTTCTTTTCAATTGCGATCTGGGAAAGCAGGTGTGGGCGTCATTATACGGAACCATAAGGGTTTTGTTGTGGCTGCCAAAGCTTCCCCAGTTATGGGTTGCTCTTCTGTGGTGTTGTGGAGGCTCAAGCTTCTTTGGAAGGCCTTCAACTAGCCCTTGATGTTGGGATTTCTGGTGTGGTTCTGGAGTCTGATGCAGCAAGAGTCATTAAGTTATTCTCTAATCAAATTGTTCCTTGAACTGAAATGGGTGCTATTATGAAAGATTGCCTTGCTTTGTCTAATTTAGTAGGTTTAGTCTCGGCTGTAGCAGTTTGTAGAGGAGCTAATTTGGTGGCTCATAGTCTTGCCCAGCTAGCTCTTTCTTTGGAGGGGTCGGTGGTGTGGCTAGATGAGTTGCCTACAGATATTGTTAGACTTGTCTGCTTGGACTCTATTTCTTCTTATAGCTCTATTAGAGCCTTTTGTGTTTGCCCTAAAGATCGAAATTCTATAAATCAATTAATAACTTTTGGAGAAATGAAGGAACATACTTCTTCTTTTGTTTTTTTTTTTTTTTTGGTTGTTGAGAAAAATGGCCAAACCAAGCAGTATTATTGATGAGAACAGAAATCAAAAGTGAATAGATAAAAACTATTAAAGGCGGGGTGTAACTCACACACTATCCTCGACTGAATGTAAAGCATGTTTAGCTAAACAACGAACCATGCACCTTAAAAGCAACAAAAACAAGACCCAAAACTGAAATTAAGAATCTAATATCATTAATCACCGGGTGATTTAACGCAAACGGCAAGAGAATCAAGATACGGTGAACCATCGAAAGCGAGTCACATTCGACTAAATCCACTTGAAATTGCATGTTATAAGCAAATTCCAAAGCAATTCGGAGGGCAATGAACTCCCCCAGAGTAGGAGACTTGAAAAAGAAAAAAAAACACAAGGCCACTCACTCACAGAAGAAGCAGCAACACTCTGGTATTCAAATTCAAACAACAATAAAAAAATATCTTCAATCATATAATAATTTTTGAAAAATAAAAAAAGTCTGGCTAATACCAACCATTTTCTTCATAGTTACTGAGAAATCCTAATTATTCCCACATGTTGTCAATTTCTTACAGGTAAAATTTCAAATCTAATGAATAATATTCCTTGTTAATAATTTTAAAACGAAAACGATCACCAAACAATTCAAATATTCCAGCCATTAATTAAACAATGACGACAAACCGTGAATGCCCCACGCATGGCATGTGTATAAAACTATAAATAATTTGATTTCCATCTAAATTAAATTAGATGTCCATGTGTGCCGAAAGAAGTTAACATTACAAAGTTCATTATGTAACATTACAAATAAAAAATCGGCATATTTTTTTATGACTGTTCTGATTAAAGAAGATTAAAAGGTTCTTTCATTAATGAGATAAATACAAAACTAAATGACCTGCGGTGGTAATGAGTCGAACCTGAAATAGTGACAGACTAAACGAGTGTCTTTCAGCAACATTGGGCTGGCGGTGGTACAAAAACTAAACATATACCCGCGTTTCATTTATTTTCCTACCATATAAGGTGATCGAGGGCCAAACTTTAGGTATAGAAACAAGATAATGTGACAAAGAGGAGTAGGTTAACCCAATGGACCCCATCACTTGATCTTGCCGCTTGTAAAGATGGGTAACGACAATTTTGATGATCAAAATATTTGAAAACAATTTATCCAAGATCTAAATTAAACCATTCCAATTTTTAATATGCAACAACACAAAGCGTAGTCGCTGTGTATTTGTATATTTATTTTCAACTAGTGTATGACTTCAAAGATTTGTCGATTAACAAATGATATCTACAGGCAGAGATAGCGACCTTTGCTCTTACAAATTGAGTGGCGCCGCTTGAGTTATTGCATTGTATATATATATATATATATTTTTTTTTTTTCGTCTCCAACTTCTAGTTTTGTGCACCACAAAAGGAATTAAAAAATTCACCTTTTAAATTTTTATAGAGTTTTGGGCCAATCACAGCATGGGTCTACTTAAAATACGTATAAAATAAAAATAAAAATAAAAATGCACTTTGTTATGTGAAAAAACTTTTTTATATTTATAATAAATATTGAGGTGGGTTTATAAAGTTCTAGGCTTATAGGGATTGTATCTTGCATAAAACATGCAAGGTTACTTGGGATCATTTTGCATGTATAGCGCTTGTTGATTAATGGGTTTCTGGACACATTTGTATCCATATTATCAATTATATATACACAGATTATTTTATTATAAGCTTGCTAATTGTTTTATCTTTTTTTTTTTAATCTAAACGGATCAGTCGAGATTAAACATTACATACGCGGTTCGTATATCTACTCCTAACAAATGAGAGATATTTGTATACAGTACGACAAAACCACTTTGAGGCCTAGAAGGATTATGACTTATGGTCCGAAGCTCAATTTTTTTAAATAAATTAAATTAAATTTTTACCTCAATGTTCTTTTTTGTTATATATATTTTAAATTTTTTTTAAATTTTTTTATTTTATCATTTCCCCTCTATCCCACGAAATTTAAGGAAACTGGTATGGCTTCTACTTATAAAATGCAGATAGTGTAATAATTTATCACCATCGCTAAGAGGGAATGTACTATTATTATTATTATTATTATTATTATTATTATTATCTAAAAAGTCGGAAACCTTTTATTAATAATAAAAATAAAAAAAAAAACCGAAAGTAAAAGGTCACGTAAACCCTAAAACATAAATTTAGAAAGACACGTTGTCATGCACGCCTCAATAGAAAGTAAATAAACATGAACCTAACTAATAAGACCCAGAATCATTCTCTTTTGCCTCAACCTGTACGGCACAATCAGTGACAAGGCTTGATTTTGCTTGGGCCGTTGAAGCCGTAGAATCATGGCAAATCTTAGTCTCAGCTACAGGGAGACGCTTAGAACTTTTTTTACTCATTTGAGACTTGGAACTAGATAAAATCTTAAAAGTTAGCTTCACTTTTCTTTTCAATTTTGTCACCACAGGAATCCAATTATTGTCAAACACGTGATTTGCTAGACCATGATTAGAATTTGAAGCATGAATATATATTTTCTCCAAATTAATCCTTCCTCTTTTATCTCTTGAAAATTAATCAAAATTTTGCTTATCAAAATTCTAGAAGTTTGTAATCCATGGATTGTTAAGAATAACCCAATTATTAATGCAAATATTCTCTAGAAAACATTGATGATTCTCATTATTAGAGCATCTCCGATGTAAAAGTGGCTTGCATATCAATAATCATTGACATTGCAATAATGTCAAGAGACTTGCTTCCTATGTGATATAAAAATAGACGTATAAACAATTAATTCAAAATTTGGTCTCTAATGCTTCTGTCGAAAACTCTTTTTTTTTTCTTAATGATGTGTCCATTTTTTTTTCATGTTTTATTTTTTATTTTATTCCCTTACCAAAAATAGATGAAAAATTAATGTCAGTTTTAAATACTTGCCGAGTCAACCGAAAAAATAGTTATGCAACAGATCGTATAAAAGTAGACGGTTATGTTGATAATGTGTAATATTTTTTTTCTATGTTAGCTTGAGGTTAAATATGCACAGCTACATTGGAGAAAAAATTTATTAATAGAATATCTATTTGGCATCTTTTTATTATTATTATTATTATTATTATTATTATTATTATTATTATTGTAAGTCACTATTGCATTGAAAATGCTCTTATTTTCCAAATTTAAATACTTTGTATTCAAATCATTAGAGATATCAACATTAATTCCTACATCTTAATTAGAAAATTGTTCAGAGGTTTGAATTTGAATTGGAGAAAAACTCTCCATTAGATCCTGATCTTCCTCTTGTTATTATTATTATTATTATTATTATTATTATTATTGAATTACAACTATTATTGGTACCAACCTATATTAGACTCTACGAGCACAATTCGAAATACAACAACACAAGCATTTAATTAAATAATCATGCGATTGATTAGAGAGGGCTACTTCCACTTTTTGGAAAAAGACACCTCGCACTTTCAGATTTTATGTCCAAATATAAGATAATTATTTTATAAATGTATGGAACTTCACCTCGAAAACTAGTAACACCGACTCACCGAGGCAAGAGCCATTGACCATCGATGAAAACACTATTTTTTTTATCTTTTAAAATTATTATTATTATAGCAAATTACATAGAACCCACCTGAAGTTTGTCTCTTGACACTCATAATCAACTTTTTATAAAATTGACACTCACACCCCCCCTTAAAATAATAGAAGTTTATTAATGTTAAATTACTAAATGACAAACTTGCCATTTTCAACTTATTTTAATAATTATATTTGACCGTTCAAAATTTTTTAAAAAAAAAATTAAAAAAAAATAAAAATGAAAATGAAAATGAAAATGAAAAGACTTTAGACAAACACCAATCCAACATACAATCAAACTGCCCCTCTCCATTCCCTTTGTAATTTTACTTCTATAGCTCTAAACCCATGGATTTCTCTCTCTAGATTTCTCTACAAACCCTTGCATGCCCATCTCCTGTTTCTCAATTTTCGAACATTGTCATATTCGTTCACAACGTCAGCGTAGTTCGATTGTTTGGCGTGGAAGCAACCGTTGAAGTTTTTGACAAAACTAGGTACAAACCCTATCAAAATGTTTTCTTTCATGCATTTTAGTTTTATTATGTGTTTAGGGTTTTTGAATTTGACAATATGGTTTACGTTTCTGTATTGTTCTCTTGCATTTGGGTTTTGATTAATTTCTACTCATGCATGTATACTATTTGTTTGTGAAAATTTTGTATTGATTAATTGTTTAAATATATAAAATTTCACTTTTGATTTTATTTGTTGGTGCTTTGAAGTTAGGGTGTGTATTTGAGTTTTAATAGTAATCTTGTAAGAACATTACATTATTTTTTTTATATATATAATAAATAAAAAAATGGGTTGGATTTTCGTTGATATTTGTTGATGCTCTGTATTTTTCTTCAAAGTTAACACTTTGATGTTTGAAACAAAAAAGTTATGTATTGTTGATAGTTACAGCCGTTGAAAAACAATAAAAAAAATGATTTGTTTTATTATCTTAGAATTTGATTTATATGAAGTTTGTTTGTATATGAGTTTGATTTTGTTATTTGCAAGAGACATGTTTTTACAAACCTGTTGGAACTTAAATTTTATACATAATTTTGACTTTTAACAGGTTGGTAGTAGCTCTAATGATGTTACAACTAGGGTTCGTCAAACAGAACAAGCAACAGATCAATCCAGCAATTCAACAAGGCCAACTTCAATGACAAACCTATCCACTTCACAAACAAGACAGATCTCAAAACCAGGAACTATTACTAAGGTAACATAACCTCACCAAAATGAATTAGTTTTCACTTTTCAACAATTGTTTTTGCATTATAAAAGATTCACTCATTTAAATTGTCATTTATCAATACTTTGGTTTCCAACTACATAATAGTCCTAACATGGTTCTGGTTAGAACCGAAACCAAACCGTAAAAATCGAAACTGGAACGGTTTTTTCAGTTTCGGTTTCAATTTTCGTGGAATCGACCGGTTCGAACCAAACTGGAATCGGTGGTTCTAGTTCGAACCGGCGGTTCCTGTAATATATATATTTATAAAAATCATCATTGTTAGCTCTCTCTCTCTCATCTTAGATTCTCTCTCTCTTTCAAGGACTCGAAGACTCAATCTCTTTTTCATCCTGTCGCCAGCGATCGACGGATGTCGGACGGCCGCCCTCTTCGATCTCATTTTCGACACTTCTTCTTCTTCTTCACGAACTCTGATTCTCTATGCTTTTTTGTTTTGTTTTTGGGTGTTTGTTTGCTGAGAAAGTTGAGGAAAGTGATGGATTAATGGGTTTCTAGATCAATGTGTTAGGTGGTTGGTTTTGGGATCGAATTGGGGGCAATTGGAAGTTATGGATTTTCAATTTAGGTTTTCAATTGGGGATCGTGAGTTGAAGTGGAAGAACCGAAGAATACAAAACGATGGATTAGGTTCGGGTTTGGGTCATTGGATGTTGGAGATGGTCGATAATGATGGTCAGTAGGTCTGTAGGTCTGGTTTGGTTCTTTGGTGGTGGAGTCATGGAGAACTGGAAAAGATGATGTTTGATGATCATGTGACTAGAAAAAAAAATGTTCAAAACTGTTGGTTCTGGAGGAACTGGAATCGTAATCGGAACCATATAAGTACTACTACACAATCATCTATAAGTAGTCAATATGAAGTGGGATCTTCTAGTCAACCTCTCACATCTAATGCACCCCAATTTTCTTAGAATGTTCAAGGTTTGTTAGCATGTCGAATAACTTCTATTTTTTATATAAAAAAAATTACAAATATTAATAGACTTCATCAAACTAACACTACAAATTGTTTTTAATCAAACAGGTATTCATGGGGTTTGTTTCTTTTAGTGATGGTGATATTGCTAGGTTGCATGAAATTTTATTTGTAGCTAGATTGGTTCACATGTTTTTTTTTTTAAAAAATTTTTTTAAATTTTTAAATTTTTTTGTTTTTTTTATGCCAGATTGTTTAACTAGTATTTTTGTGATGCCAGGTTGTTTGATTGATATTTTTTTTTGTAATGTCAGTTTGTTTTATTGGTATACATCATCTTTACGAACTCTAAATTTGCTTTTCTATCACTGAAAATTGTTCCAACCATTGTCCTACGAATGCATGTGATTGTAATGTTAGCAATACCGTATATTTTTATGTTTATCATTTATACAAATAGTGAGAACATAAGTCGAATAACCTCCATTAATTCTACAACTTGTTGTCGATTTTTTTTTTTTTTCAATGCCATTCTATAAGCAACCAAATAATTTATTTATTTATTTATTTTATTTATTTATAATTTTTTTTATTTTTACCGTTTAGAAAAAATAAACCAATGGATGCAAATGATCAAAAAGCAAGACCATATTTTGTCCCCTTAAAAATTAATAACTTTTTTCCTTTTTTCCGGTATGTAAGCATTCATTTTTAGTATATGTATCTTAGTATAAAAAATTATTACAACAAAAACCTGTAGACAATTTTCCCACCATTTCCGTTATAATTTTTTTAATTAATAGGTAAAAAAATGTTAAAAAATGTCTTTTTCATTTAAACATAAGAATTTTTTTGTCTATTTCAATATATAGCAATGTCAAATGTTTAAGTTAATAGGCTTGTGGTATCAATTTTATAAAAAGTTGACTATGAATGTCATAGGACAAACAAGGCAAACCTCACGTTGGTTATGCGTAATTTGCTCTTATTATTATTATTATTATTTAATGTTTTGCTTCCATGTCATTTATTATTATTTTTAGTTAATGTAATAGGCTAATAGCCAATTTAGGCATTTATTGAACTAGAGTGTCCAATCAGTGAATTATTCTTCCCAAATTGTTGCCTCTAATGTCTGTCGGCAAACAGCTTTAAAAAGGAATACAGACAGGAAGTATTCGCCTGAATCAATGCTTCTGAGAAAATTTTGAACTGCAGTCTACAGATGCTGACTCGCTGTATTTTTTTACTTTGACAGTACTCACGTTCTATTTTTTTTTTAAAGGTTTAATATTAAAAACATCCTTTCACCTTTAAGTTATTATTGAATGTCTAGATAAAAATACTTTTATTTCAGAAACATCTCTTATGAACAAACAAACAATACTTTATTTGGTAAGATTCAGAGGGTATAATGTTCAATTAATATAATTGAAGCTTAAATATGGACATTATAGACTTTTTAACATCAAAAATCGATCAATTGAATCATTGTTTGGTAGTCCACAGGGGATGTTTATGAAATAAAAGTATTTTTAGCAAGACATCCAATAATAGTTCAAATGTGAGGGGAGGTCTTTAATATTAACCCTTTTCTAAACAAGAGGTTTTTTTTTTTTTTTATCTACAGTAACTAAAATTATATATATATATATATATATATATATATATTTGTGTGAACCTATTGAAAAATGTTTGAAACTTTGAGTTTACATTCTTTCACATTCATCATTTCATTGTTTGCCAACATAACTCATATAATTAGAGTAAATTTTAAAAGCTTGTAAGATCTATTTAAGATCTTGTAAGTAAATCAATTGATTATTTTTTAATTAAAGATTTTTTAAAATATAATTTACTATGAGAGAATTATTGTAAAAGGCTTCCGAGGTATATCAAAGATCTAAAGACAATCTTTATTTGATTAAAATCTATTGACTTTATCTAAAATTCCCTATTTTACAACTACCTAAAGTCAAGTGTGTGATGTTAAAATCTTGTCAACTTAAAAGTTAACCGGTTATGTAATCTAGTAAAAAATTTGACTTTACACATGGAGTGGTCAACAATTAAATTTATGATGATTCAAAGTAATGATTTAGAGGTGAATAACATTTTTAACGAGTTATGATATTCTCTCTCGACCATGGTGGCTTAAACACATATAAACAAGAAAAATTGACAGATGAGTTGTGACTTGCGTTTATACTTTGATCAGTAAGTTGGTGTGCACAAGCAATTGAACAAGTTTATGAAAATTGTGTGCATGTGTTTTTACCTAATTTTAAAAAGATTTTCAGATTTTCCCTTTGGAATTATTTATTTTATTTTTAAATTCAACAAAATGTAGAATATCTAAAATCATATACTGCAACTGAATTATGCAATTGGATGAACAGCTCTTTAAATTATATTAGAAGATAATTAAATTACTATTTATGAAAGATATCTTTTCTCTAACATTTGCTTACATATATACTTTTATACATGTGTATATATATATACATTATAGACTATTTTGGAATAAGATAATTGGTTGAATGTGGATCAAATAGATGGATTGAAAACATTGAAGTGACTGTCTGCAACTCTGACATGCCAGAGCATGAAATGGGGTTTAGATTGAATTTCAATGATATCAAAAACCCAGTAACCTTTTTGATGACCCCAGATGGTGGGACTTGAAAAATGAAAGTAAAAAAATTGAAAGAAAGAAAGAATAGCATGAGAATGAGAACATGGGGTTGCTCAAGGCTCACAACCATATATATAAAACCATCTGCAATCCAGCCAGCCAATAAATAATGAATTTTTTTTTTCTTAAAAAAAAAAAAAAAGAAAATTTGTCAAACTCTACTGTGATTAACTTTTCAGTCTTTACAGATGCCGTTGGCACCATCTAATATATAATGATCATCATCTCATCCCCTCTCCTGAAAACAAATGGCTTAAAGACATGTCCCTAGCCCACTTTTGTTAGTGCATTATTATTCTATTTTGGAAAGTTTTTGTGGGGACTATAATTCCTTACACCTCTTATAACTCACTTTGATTTTCTATACAATTTCTTTGATCATTGATATATAGAAACCACATCATGGGTTTGTGTGATCCATCAATCTCCATGATCTCTATTATTATTTTCTAAGTATTACCACCTATTCGGAGATAAGAGAAAATGACATAATTTAAATCTATAACCTTAATAATGTAGGTGTGAAGTATAATACTAGACTAACTTTTTTCCGTCGTCGTCTGTAACCTCTAGTAGTAGATTAATAAACTTTAAATATAGATATCCACATCGAACATAAAGGGTTGATTAAAATAATAATATTGATTATATTTTGCGGTGGTTTCATTAAATTGTAATTAACTAACTATAGAAGAAAATTTTGAGGTGCAAGCAATCATCTCATTTATATATATAGGCATGATTAAGAATAAACCTATCTTGCCTAAAAAAACAAAAAAAAAAAAAATAACCCAATCTATACAAACTTTCTTTTTTGTGAATATTCACTTATCAGTGAAATAATCATAGTAAACTCTCTTTAGAATCACATAATATTATATTATTATACTACTTTCGGTGCATTATAATTAAATTAAAATTTTATTGAATTGAATAACGATTTTTACCACCTATACATTTTAGATCAAATATGACTATATCGAAAATTAAAGATTCTCGATCTTCACCTGTGTGACAATAAGATTTGAATAAAAATCTATCAATGTCAATTTTATTAATAAATTGAAATGACATAGGCATTGCATCATCACATGGTAGATAAGGATAGATGAACAAAGACTTTGAACTTCCTTATCATTTCCCTTAATGACACACATGGATGGGGTAGAGAGTGCTAATTAGATCATATCATTATCAATTTATCAATTTATCAAATCATATCACAATCACCTCTCAAAAAAATTTATTGGTCATAACAGTAATTAAAATATTGCTAAATAATACTATTCAATACTACTGAACAAGTGAACAGTTAATAATATTTCTGATCAATTCAATAATCAAAACCAAGAAATGATCAATTTTTTGCACCTGAAACACAAATTTAATAGATTTATATATATATCGCATCAAAACAGATCCAACACTCGCAAGTACTACTGTTCAGGATCATGATCAGACAACAGTACAGTTTTCAAACCTTGAAAGATTTTTTTTTTGTTGACATTATTATTATTTTTTTCTTCTCTATGCCTATATATACAACAAAAAAGAGAGATCATGAAAATGATGGCAAAAAGGATCATGAGAACCCTAATTGATGATGATTTGATGAAGAAGAATCTCTAAAAAAATGAATCATAAGAAGAAGAGAGAAATATATGAAGTATTTATTATTAAACATCACTTAATGGTGCTTCAGATATGCTCTCTAAATGAGGTCTCCAAACACCAGCACGGCCTCTTCTTCGATCTCTCTGTGTTGAAACTTTTTCAGACAATATCTCAGTCAAGTACTGGTCTGATGATATAAGCAGATTTGCTGTCATGGAATTCATCATCATGTTGTTGGTCGTCGTCGTCGTCGTCGTTTGAGACTGCTGCTGATGATGATGATCTCTAGATCTCTTCTTCTTCACTGACGACGATGTTGAAGAAGATCTTGATCGGTTCTTCTTTTCAGACGCCGGCTTCGTCGTCGACGGCGCCGGAATAAGAAAGTAAATTTTCCCACGTTGAAGTTCTGCATCAGGTGGGACTATGACGATTTTTGGGACCACCCCATGATCAAAATCGGACGTTGATGAAGAGGGTTTCTTTAAAACATGTTTTGGGTGAGCCTTCATGATCTCACTTGCTCTGATGCTGCCACTGATTTCCTCCACGCGTCCATTTGAGTGTACAATTCTGATCACGTCTAGAGCACCACACGGTAAAATGCAGGAGATGCAGCACCTGATTGTGTTCTTCATGTCTGGCTTGGCTGCTCTTTCTCTCTCTACAAGCCTCTCATAGAGAGAGAAGAGAGAAGAGAGAAGAAAATAGTGTACTAAAAAAGAGAGAAATATAAGAAGAGAAAGTATAAAAGAGAAGACTCTTTTTTTTTTTTCTTTTCTTTTAGAGTTGCTAAAGAGCGGAGGAATCAGTGACTTAAAAGAGTTTTTTTTTTTTTTTTTTTTTAATTACTAATGATGATTTTATTATAGCTTCTTAACTTTTCTTTTTATTTATATGCTTTTGTTGTGCGAGGAATTTCTAATTTTATTTTCTTTGCTTAGGATGAAATTCATGGTATGAATAATTGCAATCTCTCTCTCTCTCACTTGTATGTGTACTTTGCCTTTTGGATTCATCATTTGGGTCCCTCCGTGCTCCTATAGCTATAGTCTTCACACTAAGTTCAATAATTTTGGTTGGTTTTTGCTAGGTTGGTTTGGGTGGCATATGGGTGACACATGTTAGTACATGATTGGGACTGCCAAGTAAGCGAAAACAATACCCTCTTGCAAGAGGGGTGATTTAAGGCACGTGCTTCAATCAGATTAGGACACATGTCATTATGCCCTTGAATTGGATCACAAGATTAGGTAAGGGTGGCTAAGAGTTGTGGGGTCAACGAATGTGAGAGGGAATGGTATTGTTTGGAGTGAATTTGGGCATTGGGTGAATGGGGGAGAATAGAGAAATCTTCTTTTGAGAGAGGAGTTGTGTGATCTTTCAAAATCCCCAAGCAAGGTCATATGGGGTTTGTGGTTTTCATCGGAAAGTGAGGTGTGACATAGACTTCTTTTTACTTCATCTCTTCTTGATTTAGGTTTTTCAAGTGCTTTGACTCTATGTCATGATAGTAATTATCTGTCTATCTTTTTGCTTCAAATCATTTTATCACTAATTCTCAAAACTTCGATCTCTCACATGTTAAATGCTACTCAAACTCCTTTCTAAACCATTGAATGAGTCATAAATCTGTCGGAACCTATCGAAATTTAAAATCAAATACTATATGTACGATCTAAATATCTACTTCTATAATATTAGATAAAAACCTCTCCACGTTTTCTTATATATATATATGTGTTGTAGGGCTTGAACCCCGAACCACTCGTATTAAAAGAGTACAATTTTTAATATTAGAGCTAGAAGTTCATCAAAACATCAGTAAGTTAATAAAGTCAATTCATATTGACCCTAATAGTCTCTACCAAACTACTAAACCTTAAGTTAAAGTTGACTTTGCTTATTTCAAATATGAAATTATATACTGTATATCTTTTAAGTTGTGAGATTGTTTTCAAATCGCAAATCATATCTCCTAAAGATTTCTTTGCAAGGAAAATCATGGAATTCAAAAGATAATGAGATCCATGGAAAATTTTCTTGATGCTGATCTCTTCAAGCAGTTCAAGGAAGATCTTACATAGTTGATTTGAAAACAACAATTAGTGAGAGCCCACATTGAGAGATTTTGATATAAGAAAAACCAAAGTGTTGTTAATTAAAAATGTTTAAGGGTGTTTTAATTGGTAATGTCCCATCCAATAGGTGGCCCAGCCATTAAATGGTTTAGATGTAGATGTTAGTGGGCAACATGTGAGGGGTGGAGAGGCAGGCCCCATCTACCGGTTTTGATGTTGTTTTTAATATCTATCACTAAATTCTGTCTACTTTCAATCTTAGTTTACCTACTTACTCTTTTTCTACTTTAACCCCTATTCTAATCCCCCTTCAACACAAATCAAATTCATTAATTTTGATACTGCTGAAATTCGATTGTACGGAAAACGTTGAGATGGTCCGGTAGTAAGGCTTTCACACTCATAAATTGAAGTTACTGTTAAAATTTGTTCATACAAAAAAATACGAATAACTGTTTTTAATTTATTTCTTAATCTTTCATATCATAATCAATATGGTAATTAATTTATCTCGTATCTAAGAGAAATTTATAATCTAATATTGAATTTGGTCGAATTGATTGGGTTTGTGAGGTATTGCAATGTGCAAGGGTACCCTATAATTTATACATTCATGATTCATCACAATAGAAATGCAACAAGACTAATGTAGTAAAAATGTTAGCCTAGGGAGTGTACTTTAACCGTATTGTCTTGTCTATTTATAGAAAGTTAATTACATTTAGGTGTGTGAAGTTAATTATGTACCACACCTATATTTTCCTCTCACATTTCTTTCATATTAATTATATTTTCTCTTTACACACGTGGGGATTGGGGACTTGTCCAAAACATGGTATAAAAGTTAACGACCTACTTGCTACTATGCAGAGTCTTAATTATATAGTAGTAATGCAAATAAATTAGATTTTTTTAATTAGATTTTTTATAAAAAAAAAATCTAATTTGAGAATAGATAACGTTTCATTTGTAATTATGGCTTAGTTTGTTATTGCTATGGCTTAGTTTGTTATTGCTATGTTGTGGGGAGAATTGCTTTGGGTTCTGCTGTAGGGAGAATTGCTTTTGAATTTACTGTGAGAAGAATCAATCGAGTGTTTGGTAAACTGATTTTTAAAAATGCTGTGAGAACTAAAATCAATTTCAATGTGTTTGGTAAACGGTAACTCTGTAAGTAAAAATCAGTGTTGTGACTATGCAAAATTATTAGAAAAGACACAAATGAATATTGAAGATATTTTGAAAATAAATTTTTTTTTTTATTTTTGGATGACTATAAACATGTTATAAAATATCAACTAATATTTTGGTTTGACCATAAACATGTTATAAAATAAATATCAACTAATATTTTTATGAGACCATAAACATGTTATAAAACAAATATCAACTAATATTTTTGTATGACCATAAACATTTTATAAAATAAATTTCAATTAATATTTTTGTTTGACCATAAACATGTCATAAAATAAATAAATAGATAATGTATGTTGTAGTATAAAACTATATTTTTTTTTATAAATATATTTTTGAGAACTACTATTACAAATGAAAATGATGTTCTTAAAAAAATGTTTCTTTTTATTTATTTTAATAAAACATATTTAGTATCGTTAAGTAACTTTCTAAAACTAAAAAAAAAAATAAAAATTATACTTAATATTAATTTTAAAAATGAATAAAATGGTTATTTATATGAAAAAAAGTTAACGTCTCTTTTCGAAAATAACTTTTTAGAAACAGCTTCTAAAAAAACGTTTTTTTATTTTTATTTTCTAAAAAAATGCATCAAAACATTCACTAAAAAACAATCTCACTATAATTTATATTACTTTTCTTGGACAGGATACCAAACTAAATATCAGAATTTGTATATAAAATGATAAAAAGTGAGGTCTACATCCAAAAATAAAAATGGAATTGAGGAAAAAAAAAAAAAACAAAATGCTATTAATGAGGGAGATGGTATGGAGAAGGGTCCAAAGATGACCAACTTGACTTGAGTGAGTCCAACCAAATTCTGAAATTCCGGGTCTGTGTTTTGTGTTCACTACCCCACAAACATCACTATAAATACAATGACTTGTTAATTTTCACTTTAGACAATCTAATGTTACTCCAATTTCTTTTAGGTTTCTTATACCTTTACTTTCCATATATCAATATAATAATTCTTTAATCAAGTAAGTCTTGAAATTTACATAAAATTGTGAAATCAGTTCTACAATATTACATAACTAAAAGTCTAATTTTGTAAAGTCTTGAAACTGACTCGACAAATTTAAGTAACTTGAATAGAGAATGATGCTATACAAAAATAGCCCAAAAATCCCTTTATCTAGAAAACAAAACCTCGCATTCCTATTCTCAAATTAGTAATTTTTCAAAATTCTTATACTATTCTAGTAAAAATACTAAAGTAGATGTAAAATGAAAAAAACATACCCACGTAGAATTAATATTACATCTTTGTTTGTATTTTTTTTTTCCCCTACGTTGATGTGCAATGCAAAGCAACTTTTCTTCTATGAAAAAGTTATATTCTGCAGCCAATCCATTTTTGTTTCCAAGCTTTCGAAAATTTATTGCAATTAAAAGCCTCGAACAACCACCAATGGCCCCTTGTCTTTGTGGTTAGAGTCTCCGAAAGGGATGCTCTTCCACCAAGGTTCAAACCTTGTCTTGGTATGTATATATATAATTTGTCCCACCTTGGTTATTAAATCTCAAGTGTGGGTGTCCTCTCCCAAGTCTATTGGAAGCAACCCTTTCTCCAATTATAGTGATTTTCCAGTTATAGTGAGAGTAGTATTCCGGACTGTGTTAGTAGAGTTTAATCTCGTCAGATCCCAATGGTTGTTGTAAAATAAAATAAAATAAAATAAAATAAAATAAAAAAAAGCCTTGAACAACCCAAATCCACTTCAAAAGCTTGTCTATTTCTCCAATTATGACATGATCATCAACCATTGCAGAGGCTCGGTTGACAAATGAATATATTGTTGTAAATTAATTGAAGAACATAGGAAGAACAAATGAAATAAATAAAGAGAGAGAGACATGAGAGATATATGAGAGGGAGAGAGACGAGAGCTTTTAGCTCTTTTGTATTGATATCATTTGATCAACGTTTTACAGAGAAATGGGTCACATATATAGGCATAACTTACATCACATACTTAAAGCATTAAGCAAAGAATACAATCAAATGAGAGGTAGTGGGTTTATTGCATGTGATGATACTGTCAAGCAAGCGAGAGATATTTAGGAGATATCATATAAGATGTTTATGGGTCAAGTAGGGAGCTACATAGACAGTGGATTTAGGGGAAGATATTGTGTGATATTTATTGTGATATTTGTGTGTATAACATATATATATTTATAATAATTTATCTCATCCGTTACTTCAAATCATTGTATTGATCAAAATATAAATTGATATATATATTTAAGTTAGGGTAACAATATTTATATCTCTCTTAAATTTTATCTACACCCTCAAAGTAATATATTTTTTAAGGTTCCAATATTAACCTTAATTAATTTTTTTTTAAAAATTAAACACATCTCATTACTATACTAGTACAATATTTAATATTTTGAGCAATAAAAATATATATCATAAATAGTTAAAAAAAACAAAAACAAAAACAGTGATAATATTTTTTTTACAATATAAAATATTTATTACTTAAAACTTACATAACGATTATTTAAAATAAACATATTAAGTAACTAAATTAAAATAAAAAGTTGAAAAGTAAAATAGATAAATAAAGGAAAAAGAAAAGTTTGAAATTAAATTTTCATTTCTTTATTTATTTATTATATATTTATTTTATAATTTAATAGGTTATAATATTTTCTCAAAATAAAAATAAAATAAAAAAAGGCAGAATTGGTAACATTGGTGTGAGCTTACGGGCTATAATTTTTCTTAAAAATTTTAATACAGTGTATATACATAAGGATACACATACAATTTTTTTTAGATGCAAATATCGACACTCTATGAGTCAAGAATTAGGATATCTAACATTATTAACAGTGTCACTAAAATTTAAAAATTATTAAAGAAGTAAAAAGCAGAGAGGAAGCCAGCTTCGGTTGCTGTCTTTGGCCCAAATTAAGGGTACGATTATAATTATGGATCGGGCCTCCAGTATGAAGAGGTGGTTGGGGCCCATGAAGTATGAAAATCTGAACATGAACTCCACTGACAAAATATCGACTAAGAAATTTTAAGCGAGAAATTGATTGGAGACGAGCAAATTTTGTTGTTTGGTTTCTCGGAGATTTCAAGAAACAGATCGAAATTCAGAGACTTGAGAGAGAAGAAAGCACGCTAGTATATATATATATATATATATTTTTTTTTTTACTCTGAGTTCGTCTTAATATAAAATATATCATGACGAAAAATATGATTCATAGATTATGAAAAAGTTTTGACAAGTGCATATACTTTGAGTCAAAGTATGTAATTCTAATATTCAATATTCTTTGTCCTAATATATTTTATATCAGGACGAACTGACAATAGAAAATGGGGAATGCTATATACCTTTCCTATTTATCTTTCTTACCCGTTGCTTGATATATATACATTTTTTTCATTTAATAAAATGCTCACACTTTTTGATGCTAAATTTGTTTACATCTTTACCCCTTATTAATAAAATGATAGAAGCAGCCATCAGGGGTAAAGACGTAAACAAGTTTTATAGCAAAGTGAAAGTTTTTTATTAAATAAAAAAATGTATACGTGTCAAACAATGAGTGGAAAAGGTAAATGAAAAAGGTAGATAACATTCCCCATAGAAAAAAAAAAAATATATATATATATATATATACAGTGTTTCTATTGTCAATTCGTCCTGATATAAAAATATATCAAGATGAAGAATGTGAACCATAGATTATGGAGAAGTTCTATGGAGAAAAATGTCATGACGAACTGACAATAGAAAGACTGTACAGTCTTTCTATATATACAGTCTTTTTATTGTCATTCGTCATGATATAAAATATATCAGGACGAAGAATGTGGACCATAGATTATGGAGAAGTTTAAACAAATACATACATTTTGAGTCAAAGTATGCAAATCTAGTGGTCTACATTCTTCGTCCTGATATATTTTATATCATGACGAATTGACAATATAAATATTGTATATATATATATATATATACACACACCATAACAGTTGAAGGGTAAGATTTTTTACATGTGAAATAAATAAGTAAATAAAAATATTGCAAAAAAATTAACAAAAAATATATAAATAAATAAATCTTCGTCTTATTGTATCCTTTTCTAATGACATTTTGTTTCATTTTCTAATGATTATGTTTTATTTTTTAGAAATTGAACTTGCAATGGGCTGTTCGAGATTTGGAAGCTGGAGCTGTATTTTTATTTTTATTTTTTATTTTTTTATTTTACAACTTTGATTTTGTTGTTGCGTTTTCTATTTCTTGTGTCCAATTCACATTGCTTTTGCAGAATTTCAGTATTTTTGAGTTTTTAGTCGCTGCATTTCTTGGTTATTCATTTGTTAGTTTTGCAGTTTTTCATAAGTTTAGCTGATATTCATTAAGAAGTGGGCCTGGCCCAGAATCCATTAAAAGTTACCGAGCATTTTATGAAAATTAGATTAAGAGTAGGGATATTTGCATACCTTAAAAATTGTATGTACATCTCAAACTATTATATTTTCAAAAAATTTCAGTATTACACTTAAACAAAACTATTAAAATGACAAAAATAATATACCTCATAAATCATATTAATACAATATTAAATATTTTAAACATTTTAACAAAAACTATGTCTTTAAAAAAACAAAAATTGTAATATATTTTTATTAAAATATTAATTATTTATAAATTAAAAATTAAATAGTGATTATTTAAATAGGCTAAATTAACACCTTATTGGCCCAAAGGCCTAAAACCTAGAAGAGGCCCAAAATCGAACATACCGATTTGAACGATATCAAATATTTTACCTTTTGATTGTTTATTTATTTTTATATAAACCATATCAGATAAATTAAAACTAAAACGTTAATTTTTATTTATTTTAAATTACTTAATAGTATACTTTAATTGATAAATGTGTGTCTATCATAGATACGAATGAAAAAAATATACGGTGCAACTTCTTATAATTCTTATCATCCATCATTTAGTTGAACATCTTCAACTTGTAGAACATTTTCCTAGAAAAAGAAGGAATAATAAAAGTAAATTAATTTCATACTTTGCATAATATATAATCAAAATTAATAACATTTTTTTTAATTAAGTCACGTGCGGTGGTGACGACTCTAAATTGGATATTGTCGGGTTATTCGAGCTCCATTCGCTATCAAACCACATTATACGGTCAAAATAAATAACATTAAAGTTAGTAAAACATATCAATTTAGCTATTATTGTCTACTAGGATTGGACACTGCTAATTTTCTTTATCAAAATCTAAATTGTTTAAAAGAAACCAAGAAAGCCTAACCTAGCTTCAAGAATATTGTTGAAAAAAAAAAAAAACATCTACAATGCTTAACTGTTGCAAGAATATTCATAATGGTTGGGTGTAATTTTGAAGCAAGCAAGCATTTCAATTATTTGACCTGATATTCACCAAGCAAGAACCACTCACTTTCACCAAACTTGATGGAGAACATTGACTTATTCGTCTATTCTGTTTGTTGCTTTTGAATAGCATGTTCATTGTTCAACATGTTCGCCATCTCAAATCAAATTGCTTTAGGGAATTTTTTTTTTTTTTTTTAAAAGAAAAAAAGGGAGGTGAGACAAGTACGTGTCTTCGTTGAACTTCAATTCGAAGGGTTATGGTGCCTCTTGTAAGGCTATACGCGTTTTTTATTTTTTGTTTTTGGAAAGAAAAAAAAAACAGAAAATAGAAATAGTATTTTTGGTTTCAATTTTAAAATTCAAAAACGCGTCTGGTAGCATATACTGACAACTGTATTATGAAAATAAAAACAAGTCCGATAGGTTAACCAAAAAATATCAAAATTTGACAATAATTCATCCCAAATAATTATCAACTAAGTCAGAATTTATTATTAAATAAAAATTAAAGAAAGAATCTAAAATTTTCCAAAAAGAAAACCTCTTTTTTAGTTACATCGATCACGATTCACTCCGTAGCAAAATCCAACAAACTAGTATAACCTTGTCTGCAATCATCATCATCATAAAAAAAAAAATAACACTTAAAAATAACCTTATCTGCCACAATAACTTTTATTTATTTATATATATATATATATATATATATATATATAAATTAAATGAAGAATAACACTTTAAAAAAACGGTTTTATATCCCTTAAAAATAACACATAAAAAAAATGAAAAATAACCTTATCCACTACTTTAAAAAAAGAATTTAGAAGAAAAAAGGAAATTTTTTTTTTTTTTTTTTTTAAATGGAAGAAGAGCATATCGGTAGCTCCCAATGCTGAAGGCTCCTCCTCCAGCGTTGGTTCATGGAGAAAGAGTGTCATACCCTAGGCATTTTAATTGTATTTTTGATATGTTTTTGGATTCATTTTGCAGGTTTGGAGGTTGCTGGAAATTGAAGGTTGAAGAACAGATAAGAGAGAGAGAGTTTGGATCCAGAATGTGAAGAGAAGAGAGAGAATTTGTTAGAGAGAGAATAGAATTTGGATAAGGAATTGTAATATTTTGGATTGATTGTAAAATGCTATTACAGACACATATTTAAAGGAAAATGCAAGCAATGTAAAAAGAACTCTACACATAGTAAGACTCTTTGGGAAATAATTCCCTACAACATACTAACTATTATGGACATTTAATAAATTCCTAATTTTATCCCTAAATTTCCAATCCTTACATTCCATTTCCCTTGAAAGCATCATTGTCCTCAAGGATGAAAGTTTAAAATCTGTCAGGGAAAATATCATCTAAGGCAAGCTAGCTTATTGAACACTAACAAATATTAAAACTGAAAACATGATAATTTGGTTACTGGCCCATATGGACCACAACTTGACTAGGCCCTCATGCCATCACTTAAGTAATGAGATAGAACCATAGATGTCTAATAGGCCCAAACGAGATGCTGACCTAATACTCCAGTTCTATCTGATATTCAAAACGCACATCAGCATGTCATTTTGATCCATGGTTCCAATCTCTAAAACGCACCGTATGTGAGTCAACTATAAAATCTTCACTTCGTTCAGATAGAGCAACCCTAACAACTTCTCTCTTCTTTTCAATGCAATTGCTTTGAAAATCTAAAACCCAACATCATCTTCTTATTTGACATATTAACATCGCAATCCCTAAAAAAATAACACCCCAATTTTTCTTCTTCTTCATCAAGGCAAAACCCCCAGAATTAAACCCTCAAAATTTCCAATTGATTTATGAAATCCCTAACCGAAATCCTTAGAAGCCAAATCCCAATTCTTCTTCAAACCTTCATGGACCTTAACGAAAATATTTGGAAATGGTTTGGGCTGTCCGGCGGTGGAGCAAGCGCGACAGTGGGTGGTGAGGAGACGCATGATGGTGATGGTGATGGTCACGGTGGCGAGAGAAGCAGCACCCAAATTGGAACTTAGTGCTCTTTCATCTTCAATGGGTCGTTGATCTCCTGGATTGAACTCGGGAAGGTGTCGTAATATCGCAATCACCAAATTCCGGAGCTGAGCCACGATGAGTACTCGGTTTTGGAACCGATTCAGAATACTATTGGCCTCCAGTGAGTCTAGAAGCTGTCTCTCCGGTCTCGCTCGGAGTCGAACAACTCCAAGGAACAGCGTGGGAAGTCTTCCAGGTCTCGATCGAAGTCAATCTCCTCCCACAATCTTCATTTCTTTCAACTGAATGGACATTGAAGCAACAAGAGCAGCTTCATCAGTCAAAGTCATGCCTGGATCACCTCTGGTTTCCTTCAATTCCTCACTGTCGAAGGAATCGATATGAGGATGCCCTGATAGAATTATATAAGGACATTGAATGTGAGCCACTCATTTGACATACTTTGACTTGATATATATGCACTTGTCAAATCACTTTTATAAATAAGTGATTCATATTCAATATCCCAATAAAGTTATATAAAAATGCTTTGATAGGAACAAGACCATATATATATATATATATAATCTGAAAACTCTTTATCAAACTGTTACTCAATGAAATATCTCACGTACGTGGCAGAGAATCTCAATATACACGCAAAGTAAAGGGAAATACATCTCACATACACTGCGATATCTGATCACCTGTGTAGAGTAATATTTATATATAATCTTACATACATGCCGATATTTGATCGAACGTGGAGAGTAGTCTCACATATTTGTCGATATCTAATCGAATGTGTAGAGTAGTTTCATATACATGGCGATATGACCGCTCGTACAAAGTAATCTCACATATACGTGCAGAGAAGCCCTAAAGACCTATAATCTGAATCTGATACTATTGAGGAGGGTAAATATCAAATATCTTAAAATCTGATCAATCTTTGAAAACTTGTTCAGCTTTTTGAACATAAATATTTTGGAATACTTATCTGAAAACATGAATAAATATTTTTTTTCTTTTATGAAAATTATCATAAATAACTTAGATATTGAAATCTTTCTAAAAATCTGTTTGAAAATCTAAGGGGTTGTCCGGTACCCATTTTTACAGCCGTATTCAATTTTAATTTTTAAAAACATTTTAAAACACTTGTTTGGTACTTGTTTTTTTAAAAAGCATTTCAAAAAATATAAAAAACCGTTTTTTACTTTAATGTATTACATTGAAAAACACCAAAAAGTTGTTCTTTTAGAATTTGTTTTTATTTTCCATATGAAGTGAACCCCAAAAAATTGTTCTTTTAGAATTTGTTTTTATTTTCCATATGAAGTGAACCCAATATAATCAAATAAGTGGACAACATATCATTAACATATATTTTATTTTAATAAAACCTTTTTTATACTAGCCTTCTTTCATCCTCTTCGTCTTCTCCATCCTTCTTCCTTCTTCCTTTTTTGGTCTTCAAAATAAAAAAAAAGAAATAAGAAACACATATTTATTTTTCACTTTTCTTTAAATTGAAAAAGAAACAGATGTTTATTTTTATTTTTATTTTTATTTTTTATACTTTTTCTTCTCCTTCTTCTACTTCTAATTCTACTATGAGTAAGATATTTGGATGAAGAATTTGGTCGAAAAGGTTGCATGCATAATGAATGTTTGAGATTTGAAGGAACTGGTGAGGATTTGTTGATTTGTTGCGGTTGATCTATCATGCCATTGCAGAACATTACACTTTATTAGTGTTTTTATTTCCAGAATACTGTTTTTCGTATATGCTACCAGACGCGTTTTTCAGATTTCAAAACTGAAACAAAAAATAATGTTTTCATTTTTATTTTTATTTTCGAAAAACAGTAAATGAAAAACACTTATAGAACGCGCTCTAAAATTCTGGAAATATGAACATAGTTGAACTATTCTTCTTTGTAAAATCTTGTTCTATAATCCAATTCTGTAATTAATCTTTTTTTGAATTCTAAAAATCTATACATTTCTTAAAAATATATATCATCTGGAATCTTGTTTTCTAACTAAATGAATAAATTATTTATTTCTAATAACTTTCTAAATAATTAAAGTACATATAATTCTGAAAATAATTAACTTAATCACAAATAAAAATATCGACTCACAAAACTCTTATGCTGATTGGTTCCTCTCCTAAATTCATCACTTTTTTTTATCCACCTTAAAATACATAAAACTCAATTTAACAATTTACTGGGAAATCTAATAACTTATCTGTATTTGGAACATCATGAAAATCACAACGTAACACTCACTCACAGTGCACTATTCACTTTCTTCATCTTTCATATCTTCTACTTTTCTTTTATTTTTATTTTCTTCTTTCTTCTTTCGTGCTGTCTCTCAAAACAGCCCTCTCTCTCTTCTTCTATCTTTATCTATTTATGTTTTCTATTTTCTATTTTGGTCGAATGACCCCTTCTCTCTCCATTTTCTTTATTTTATACTTTTCTTATTTTTTATGACACCTTTCATATGAACTTGACACATCTCACGTCACTTTCCACCTCTATTCTTCATGCATCGCCACCTGTCTCAATCTTGTTACCTTCATTTATTTATTTATTTGTTTTTATTTATTTGTTTTTATTCTTTCATGCATAGACTTATCTGCACAAAAGTGAAAGTCTATCTTGGGCTCAGGTTTGGACATTGGTCACGTGTTTGGGTTTTGATTTTGACTTGGGTTTAAGTTTGGATCAATTTCTAGAACTAGACTTTACAGAAAGTGTTTCTATTATTTATTTATTTATTAATTATTTTTTAAGTCTGTCAAAGCCTTTAGAAGAAATGAAAGACAAATCATGAGGTTTGATGTAACTAAAAGATCACGATCCTCTGTTATACTGATATTTTTATCGATTTAAAACATTTGAGAATAAAATTTTATATTTAAAAATAATAAAAGTTAAATAAATAACATCTATTGATTACATATATCAATATATCTATATAGGTGAGGACAAAAATCAACTTAATAGAGAATCTAAATTCATTACTAAAAGTCTTTAAAAGTTATTGATATTTTAAAATCTTTAAAAGTAATTGATATTTTTATAGACTTTTAAAAAGTATTGATTGAATAGCTCATGGCTTTTAATGACTTTATAAAAGTTTATAAAAGTTTATATTGACTTTTAATAACCTTTTAAAACTCTATAAAAATATTTATTGAATATCTAATGATTTTATAGGGTCTTTAAAAGTCTATATCAAATACACTCAAAATTTTAAATTCTATAAAAGTCTGTGAGCCATTTAGATCTCATATATCTAATGACTAAAAAATAGTATCAAAATTTGTGTCAAAAATTATATATATACACAATATTTCTATTGTCAGTTCGTCCTGATATAAAATATATCAGGACGAAGAATGTAGACCATTAGATTTACATACTTTGACTCAAAGTGTATGTACTTGTCAAAACTTCTCTACAATCTATTGACGCAGAACGAAAGTTCAAGAGTTTACTAACGTAAGCCATAAATTACACAAAACTGGAATCCACCATTAATTTTAATTGAAACCAAAATGATAATATTACTCAATGATTTGAAACTGATAACAAAGAGTCTTAAATAGATTCTGGAAACCCTAATTTAAGCAAAAAGATCAAAATAGACATTTACTAAACAAAAGACAATTAAAAATGAGAAACAACTAAAACAATAAAAAACTTCAATTGCCCGACAGCCTGTCTTAAACAGCGAATTTGAGGATGAAAACGATGTCAACTGGGGAACCCAGGTTGGCACCCTATAAAGCTCCCAAAACCCTTTCCGAAAACATATTATAATAGAAAATCTGACGACCGAGCTAAAAGTTATGCTCGTTTCTTCGTAGCAGCTCTTTTAATCAATTTTCTATCAATCTCTTCTTCAAACTCCAAAGCCAATTGTCCTATATCATCTATGGTTCACATTTTTCGTTTTGATATATTTTATATCGGAACGAACTAACAATAGAAAGACTGTATATATATATACTCTTAATTATTTATACAAATTTGATGAAGTTGACTTCGAATATGCACGTGTCGTGGAGCCGCCTAAAAACTACTCTTGTGACCATTTGCTTTTCAAATTTGATGAAGTTGGCTTTAAATATGCACACATGGTGGAGCCGCCTAAAAACTACTCTTGTGTGACCATTTGCTTTTCAAAGTTGGAAGTTGGCTTCGAATGTGCATATATGGTGGAGCCGCCTAAAAACTGCTCTTGTCAGTCTTGTGACCATTTGCTTTTTTAACTTTTTAACATTATGCATGGATTAGCATCCAAGGTTCTAGCCCAAGAAATCCTCAAGCTCAATTTTTTTTCTTTAATTCTTACCTCAATTTTTTTTTGTTATTTATATTTATTTTACAAAAGTTCTTGTCTGGGCTTTAAGTTCCTCCAAATTTAATAAAGCCAACTTCATTTTGTTTATCGATAAATTTTTAAATCATTTTCAATAAACACTAGTAGTCGGTGATATTTATACCAAAAGGTTTGGCAAGCTCGACGGCATTTCATGTGTTGCCGGTCGATGATTATCTTGGTGCCTATTATCCCTATTGAAGAAATGTATATTACCCATGGCCTTTTATATTATGTTTTACTTCAAGTAGTGGTCCATGATTTCTACACCAAAAATTCAACAATTTCACAGCGTTTTGAGCATTGTCGATGAGTGTCTTAGAACCTATTATTCCCATCGAAAAAATTAAATATTACCGCTGTTAGTCGATCCAAAAATTTAGTCTAAGAATCAATTCAGATGATATGACAAGTGATTTATATTTACTATATCATTCACCACATCAGCTCATGATTTATGTAGTGATTACAACCCATTTACCACATCATTTTGGTTGAATTTTGGATTGTATAATATTACTCATTAAATATACTTTACTAACGTTAGTATGGTTGTCGAAGATGTGTTGCATATATATATATATATATATATATTTTTTTTTTCTGTTCTTTGCTACGGTAGTTTTTGCCGGCATCAAAAATAGTGACACAACCAAGGGTAATTCATGGCCGTTGAAAATGTTTGGTAAGTAATGACCACTTTTCTTTGCTGTCTAGGTTGGATGCCTATCTAATGTCCAACTAGTAATTTTATGAAATTGGTTAATAATTGCAAGCCCCACTTACTTACTCAAGAGTTATCTTATTTTATAGGCTATTTGGTGCTTGGAACTGGTGCTTCTTAAGAGGGTTTTGCATCAATCTTTCATGGCAATAGTCCATCCTTGCCATTTAGTGATGAGCAATGTTAGACGCATCAAAAGTTTGATCATTTAGTGAAATTGTTTGTAATTATTATATTATCGATATGCAGCGGTGAAGCTATAAAGAGGTTTGGAGAGATCATGATCCCTCTAATTTTTTAGAAAATTTCTTTTTTAAGTCATATTTATTTAAATTTTTTATATTTGCTTCCTATAAAATAAAAATTTAACTGATTGGCCCTTAAAACTTGATTAAATTTGAAATTTTGGTTTCCTCTCTGCCAATACATCATTCCACCAATAAAATCACAAATCAGCTTGTCAGATCATTTAAATAGTACTGCATTGTTCTTAGTCTAATTTCTCCATTATTGCTCTTAACGTTTCTGTAATAAATTTCCACAAAATTTCTCTTGAACATTTTCATTGTATCTTAAATTGTTTGACACCCTACCTTTGCTAGAATGTGAAATTTGGTTGATGTTAACCGAATATATATATATATATATTACGGTATTTATCTGTTCACCTATCAAGACCATATATATATATATATTTTAAAACTTTTTACCATTGGTAGGATTCGAATCGCTGAATTTAGAGTTATTTACCCAAACCCCCAAACTCGTCCATCTATCATCTGAGTTACACCCATGGGGGGTCATGTTACCTAAATGAATTTGGATCCTCTACTGAACTGATTTTTGTCCTGTCCTAAATAGATTTGTTGACATATGTAATCAACGGCTGTCATTTATTTATTTTATTTAAATACAAAGTCTTATTTTCAAGTGTTTTAGATCAGGAAAAATATCAGCATAGCAGAGGATCCTGATCTACCTAAATACCTTTATTGTTTTTGTTTTTTTTTTTTGGTACTCATCAACGGTCAATATATTTATTGTTACCACTATTAAAACAATTTAAATAATAAATTATATATATAGTACTCATACAATGCAGAATATTGTTATTCCAAATTGGTCGGTTGAAACAGACAAACAATCTCAGATAGGAAGGATTTTTAGATTTGACTCTCAACATACATCATCAGATTATTTAGATCAGATGTTTCAGACTTTTATTAGTACTGCAATATGTTAGAATTTGTCCACAGAAACTTTTCCTGGACTCTTTATGGAATTTTAACTTTATCTACTGGTATGTAATTTTTTATCTATAATTTATAATAATATTAACAGAGAAGCTAGCTAGAACCAAATTTTTAGTCAGGAATCTGACGCCTGTTAAGAGCGTCCTCAAATCTTGTGCAGGAATCTTTTCTCATCTCTGTGCTTGTATCATTTTCTGGTGCAGGATAGTAATCTTCTCTAAGTTGTACATCTCTGAGATTTGGAATTTTCAAAAGAAACATCATGAAATGTTCATTAGCTGTTCCATGGATGAAAAGTTTCCGGAGACTAGAACATTGTGCAAGCAAACCTGCTCCTGGAAGAGACAGACTTCTCTGGTTGACATCAATGTCCTGAGGAGGCCAATAGTTGAGCTCAATCAGGTTCAAATTCCCAATTCCATACAAGTAAAATCTCTCCCACAAGCTCAAATCTGTGTGGCCTATTGGAGCAGTGAGTGCAAATCCTGTAATGTTGCTGCAGTCTAGATTCATCTTTGAAAGCTGAGGATAGCACTCAAGTGAACTCAGCCCAAAAGCCATTGATGGTCTTGGTAGACACCTGGAATCACCAACAGCTTTTATTTGTATTTCTTCAAGAATTGGACAGTCTTCTATTCCTGATGAAGTTAAAGGATTCAGCAGCTCACCAACAGCAATCCAAAGTGAAAGATATTTAAGCTTTGCCCACGTCCTGGAATTTGATGATGATGAGGATAATCCGATATTGTTGTTAAGCTTGGATTTCTTTTTCAGGTTTTTTTTTTCTTCCCACATGAAGCTTCTCTTTAATTTGGAAGACTTAGTACTTGAAGTACTGGTACTGCTTTCGCCTTCAAAATGTTCAACATTTTCCCACACACAATCTATGTGAAGTCGTTGTATTCGTTCTCGAATTGGTTCCAGAACCTGCAACGAACGTTGAGTGTTAAGATTTTTACAAGAGGATATTCTCACATCAATCAATGTTCTCTGGAGAACACAGACCAATTTCCACAACCCCATTTCTGTGATTTTATGGCAACCTTGAATCTCAAACTTGGTGAGTTTTGGACATCCAAAAGAGATAGAAATCAATGAAGAATCAGTTAGGTCAGCAGAGTTTTTGATGGACAAAGATTTCAACCCTCTACAGTGAACAAACCCATCTGGTCTGCAGATTCCATGGAACTCTCCCAACTTGAGAGACTTAAGCCGCGGATACTTAGAATTCAGAAACTCAAGTGCTGGCCAAATATCTCTAACATGGTTACAAACATCAAGAACCAAGTCTTCTAGCATTGGAAGACTAGTAAAGAAGTCTCTAAGTGCTGTGTGACTGATGCTTGAATATTTGCTCCTGTACTCTTCATCGTGATCATGATCAACCCTAGAGTTAATCGACATGGATGTAGAATCAACAAGGTGAAGAAGGGAAAGATGAGGACAATTCGAAGCAATCGAAAGCAAAGTTTCATCCCCAACAAAGCCAATGAATCTAGGATCAAATATACAAGTGGCGAGCAATTCGCGGAGATTTGGACAAGCAGCAGTGATGGCTAGAAGCTCATGGGATTTAAACCCGTCAGCCAAAGAGTGAATTAAGATGTTAAGACGTGAAAGAGAAGCTGCAACATTAGGGTAAGCTTCAAGAGCTGGTGGTAAATCTTCTGTCCAACAATAAAAATTGGAGAGATCAAGCGAAGAAAGTGAATAACAATTCTCTAACAATGCAACAAACTCAGAACCTATAAGAGCATTATTAAAACGTTGATGCCAGCGAACAAGTTTTACTTGTCTTAGATTAGGCCACTCAGGAGCGAGGCAATGAAGGGTTGAAGGGTTTCGAGCATAGATAGTTAGAGACACGATTTTGGGAAAGGACTTTGCGAGGAGTTTCGAGAGTAGTAGTGAGTATTGGGAGGAATCTAAAAGTGGACATCCCCATGGAGAGAGGAAAGATAGGTCAAGATTGGTTATAGCTTGAAAGCAATCTGGGAGGAGGTAGAGATCGCGGATGTTACCGCGGAGAGTGAGAGATGTGCGCGTTGAACGCTCTAGCTTGCACCATTTAAGGCACACAAGGGACATGGCGTTGCGCGTACGAGTATCAGTGACTAAGGAGAATATGTTTGAGAGAATTACATCTGGTATTTCATGGAAATGAAGTTTGCTTAGAGTTCCAGCCATATTTTTGGCATATACTAAAATTCTTCCTCACTCAAGTGCTCAACTCACTAAACTCATCTGTGTGACGTAGTCGTCTAAAAGGAAAGTGTTTTTCTATACATGTAATAAGAACACAGAGAAAAAGAAAGAGAGAGACAGAGAGACAGAGAGATCAGATATGGATAGATATATAATATCTTTGATGGGGATGATGAAGATATATAAATATATGGAACCTGAAACTTATTAGGTGTTTTATATACACGAGGAGGGCATGGAGGAATGAGAAGGAAGATAAAGATTCAGGGAAGGAAACTGGTGGCATATGGGGAGAGAGAGAGAGAGAGAGAGAGAGAGAGAGAGATGTTGATGATGATGATTGGTGGATATTTTATGTGGTGTGTGAAAAAGAAGATATAACATATATGATATATGGACAGAGAGAGAAACTAAAACTAATGTATTGTGAGGGTGGAGATGAAGATTCAAGAATTGAAGAGAGAGTAGTGGCTTATGAGGAGATACAAAAAGAAAAGAATCTAAGACAAGGTGTCAAAATGAAGATAAAGATATGGGTATAGTGGGAACTGGTGGGCTTGAAGATAGGAGACTCATATATGACTTGTAATTTTGAGAGTGAATATAAAGATACATGCTTTGGAATTAAAAACTGGTGGACTGAAGAGAAGAAGAGATTGTGAGCCATGTGATGCCATGTGAGAGCCTGAGGATCGTGAAGATCATAAAGATACAGTATATATATAGTAGTGACAGTACTGAAACTGGCCGGTGGCCTTTAGAGATCAGAGAGAGATCATAAAGGGCCTGTAGTGTACTAGATAAAGATACACACATAGACATTAGTTTTGAATTGGTGGACTGCATGCCGCTTGCCACAACGGGTGCTCATTTTCATCATCATCCACTCCCTTTTATTATTCCTCTTTTCAATTCTCTTTTTAACCCTTTTCAGATTTCTCAACCTCTCTTTTTCTTTTCTTTTTTCTCTTTTCACACACACACATATATTTTAGCCACCACACCAATTGCCTTTTAAAAAAATATATTTCAAAATCACAGATGCACAGCACGCCTCTTTTAATCCTTTTAATTAAGGAGTAGAAGGATACAACTTGAACTCATAATCTCAACCGAAGGTGCCATTAGATATATAGAAGTTGTTGGTTTTTTAGTTGTTACATATAGTTACAAATATGATGGTTTGGTAATGAATCGATAAAAGATTATTATTATTTTATTTTTGAAACCTTACACATTGATCCCACGGTATTTGAGAGAATATTTCACACACATACGCTAATAAATGCACATGGTAATACTTAATTAAACTCACAACCATTTGAGCTAAGAGGGATTTTTAATTTGATAATAATAATAATAATAAAGGTCGTTGACAAAAATTTTAAATGTTAAAAGAGTACTATTAGACAACATTCAATTTCAAGCTTTTCATTATAGACGAAAGGTATAATTAAAATTAAAAACAATGAAAAAAAATTGAAAAGGGATTTTGACCTTGAAAAGAAAAGAAAAAGAAAACTTCAACAAATAAAAGATACCAAAACAAGATAAGTTTCTCTCTTTATGCCACATATAAAAGGCAACAGAGTTTTCAATACACCCGGATAACATTAACATGATTGTCACACGATATTAGATTCTTATGTGATTGGTTGCTTATACCACATATTAGAAATTCAAATGTACCCAAGCAAAAGTTTACAAAGGATTTGCCGTTTACAAAAGATTCAGGCCAACACAAAATGTATTTAAAAAAAATGAGTTACTGTGTACAATTAATTGTAATTTGACATAAGATTCTCTCGGCCGGTTTGCTATGGAACTTAGCCTCCATATACAAATGGGACATAGTTTTCAACACCCTCGAAACGCCATTAACACTATTGTCACATGATATACATTTCTTATGTGATTAGTTGTTCATGCCACATAATGTAATATGATATTAATATGTTAAAGCAAATGTGAAGTAAGGATTTACCATTTGCAAAAGATTGACGCCAATACAAAATGTCTAATTGTCTTCGCAAAAAATGTGTTAGAATGTGATGTTTTCGTAATTTGTGATTAGCTTCTCTTGGTATGCCATGGAACTCTGCCTCCGTATACAAAGGGGAGAGAGATTCCAACACAAGTACCAAACACCATTAATATCATTGCACTTGATGTAAGTTTCGAATTCCTAGCACATGACAATATTAATGATTTTCAAACTCCTAGTACATGACACAATATTAATGATCTAAATATACAAAAGCAAAAGTCTACAAAAGATTTGTCGTTTGCAAAAGATTGAAAGCCAACACAAAATGTGTTCATAAAAAGGTGTTATAACCTAATGCGTTCCCAACTAAAATTTGTAATAAACTTCAATCCTCTCGGTATGCCGTGAAACTCAGCCTCCACATACAAATGGGAGAGAGTTTTCAATACACCTAGACATCATTAATATCAATCATTGGCACATAAATGACGTAAGCTTCATCATACCAGACGACTCGCTATTAATAATCTGAATATATTGAAGCAAAAATCTACAAAGGATTTGCCGCTTGTAATATATTGAGGCCAACACAAAATGTCTTGAAAAAAAAAAGTGTTAGAATCTGACGTGTTCATAACTATAATTTGTGGTTGTGGCGTCAAATAATCGGTACAATCAATCAACGTCACCATTCTATATCAACAGCAAATTCCAGCAAACTAAATATAAGAGGGGCCCTTTGATCAAATTCTTCTACAGGTGGTTCATGAATATATCATATAATTTGGGTGCTTTTAAGATTCTATATTCTTTTATCTAAAAGTATTAAAATACCAAGTTTTTTTCTGGTAGGTATATAACTATGAGTATACTTATAGCACATTTATCCACATAATCATTTTTTGCCATATAAGCATTAGTTGATCCAATTGCACTACTTTTTATGACAAAAAGTGATGAAGTGGATAAGTGTGTTTTAAGTATACTCATAGTTATATATCTACCAGAGAAAAACTTTTAAAATACCTATAAAATTGTTGTAAGAAATCACACTCACGCAAATCTAAATCGTACGTAGATAATAAAAGCAATAAGAAGAAAAAGAAAAGACACGAGAAGATTTACGTGGTTCAGTAAAAGCTTACATTCACGGAGCGCACATGCACTCAATCCACTATTAAAATTCGATTATAATTTCTCAGTCTCTCTACAAGTTGCTCTATCTCTCTCTAGCAATTTCTCACACACCCCTTAGCATAGGGAAACATTAGTATTTATATAGGAGCACAAAAATAGCTAAAACCTACAAGGAAAGCCTTTTCTTTCCACCCAAGTTTTCATGATTTGTAGAAAATTCTCATCAACCGCGGTATGGGCCGTGGTCTGCGGCCCGTGCCTTGTATCGCAGTCTTCCTTTATTTTTCACGGCTTAGAAAACCGCGGTGTGTGCTTCTTCGTCATGGTTGCAATCTACGTCACGTGTATCCTCTAGAATTGACCGCTCCTTATGTCGCAGTCCACGCCGCAGTTCTTTATAGATTTCAATCCTTAGGCTGTTTTCAGGTTTCACAATCCCAACAATCTCCCACTTGACGACTGAAACTTGAATAGACTTCATACTTCTTCCTTAATGACTAGTGGATAGTTACATTGCTTTCATCCCCTCTGTCTTCAACCTTGAAGACCCACTGAAGCTTTGCACAACTCCATTTTCTTTGTAGTGACTGGCTTGGTTAACATGTCAGCTGGATTCTTGGTTCATACGATCTTCACAAGCTTCAACATCCCATCCTCGATTAACAACCAAACGAAATGGTAGCATAGGTCTATGTGTTTGGTTCTATAATGAAACGCTAAATTCTTGGCTAAGTGTATCACACTTTGACTGTCACTGTGCAACACATTCATCAACTTCTCGAATCCTAACTCTGCTAACAACCCATGTAACCATATCAGCTCCTAACTAGCCTTCGTCACAGCCACATACTCTGCTTCAATTGTAAATATAGTCACTATCTTCTGCAACTAAGAAGCCCAACTAATATTGGTACTCTCTATCATGAATACATATCCTATGGTGCTCCTCATGTGATCTATCTCTCTAGCAAAATCGGAATCCACATAACCTTCCAACTTGAGCTCATCTCTGAAGGTTAGACACTTCTCTGTCGTACCCCGCACATATCTTAGGATCCATTTTACTGCTTTACAATGTTGCTTGCTTGGATTAGACATGTATCTGCTCATAACTCCCATTGCATGGGCAATATTTGGTCTTGTGCAAATCATGGCATACATCAGGCTTCTAATGGTTGAGGCATATGGAACTCTAGCCATGATGTCTTTCTCTTCATCCGTCTTTGGACTTTGTTCCTTAGAGAATCTGAAGTGACTAGCTAATGATGTTCTCACAACTTCGCATCACCCATGCTAAACCTCCGCAACACCTTGCGAACGTACTCGCTTGAGATAGCTGTAAAGTACCTCTTTGTTCGTCTCTGCTAATTCTCATTCCAAGTAGGTTTGTTGCACCCAAATCCTTCATTTCGAATTCACCCGATAGCTGCTTCTTCAAATCATTAATCTCTTCCAAATATACACAAGTTACTAACATGTCATCAACATAAAGTAGAAAATTAATGAAACTCAACTTAACCTTCTTGAAGTAACAGCAATAATTGTTATTGCATCTGAAGTATCCATTCTATTGCATAAACTCATCGAACTTCTTGTACCACTGTCTGGGAGTTTGTTTCAAACCATACAAGCTCTTTGTCAACTTGCAAACCAGCTCTTCCTTGCCCTCCCTGGTTGCTATATGTATATCTCTTTCTCCAGATCACCATGAAGAAATGAAGCCTTCATATCTAACTGCTCGAGATATAACCCTTCCACTGCTAGAATGCTTAATACCAACCGAATAGTAGTTAGTTTCACAACATGAGAGAAAATGTCATTGTAGTAAATACATTCCTTCTACTAGAACCCTTTACCACCAATCTCATCTTGTATCTCTTGGAACCATTATGCTCCTCATTGATTTGAAACACCTATTTGTTGTATAGGTTATCTTTCCTTCAAGCAACTCGGTCAACTCCCAAGTTTTATTGGATACAAATGACTTCATCTCATCATTCATTACAAGCTCCCACTTGCTCGCATCTTCCACCTGACATGCTTCATCATAACACTCAGGTTTTCTAGAATCTATCAGCAACATGTAATACAAGTAACTTCTATTTGCCACATATGGGTGAGTGGTTCTCCGTAGTGTATTATAAACCTATGGGATCTTCTCAAAGCATCCCTAAACTAAGGATTCAATATCCTTTGACCGATCAGACTCTATGGTGCAGGAACATCTTCTTATGGTATAGGTTTTTCGACCTGGGGCTTCACGTCGTGCTCTTCAACTCGTTGATTTCTACCACGTTCTACAACTTCACCACTCGATACATCATCTGGCCCAAAATAGTTTGGTTCACCCTACTCAGACTTGTGTGTAGGGGTGGCAACGAGACGGGTCGAGGCCGGATCAGCTAGTCCTAAACTCGAAACCCGGTTTTTAAAGGTTGCCACAAACCCGACCCGTGACCCGAACGGGTTTTCAATTTCCTCCCCAAACTCGACCCGTTTCAAATATATATATATATATATATAATTTTACCTTTTATATTTAAAATATTTTTAAAATTTATATAATATATATTAGGCAAATTAGCACTAATGCCCTCTGAACTATATCCGAATTTGCACCTTACACCCTATATTTTTTTTTCGCCATTAAACCCCCTGAACTTGCATAAATTGGCAATAGCGAACGGAATAGTAACGCTGTCTATTTTTCTGTCATGGCAAATTACACTAAGTTCCCTTATTATATACATAATTATATCAAACCAGAAAAATATAATAATATAACATAAATACCTCTCTGGCCAAATTTTAAAAATAAAAATTTAGAATTTAGAATTGAAATAATGGTTAAATAATAATAAAATTCTGAACTTTTTGATAAAGAAAATTAAATAAATAGAGAAATGACAAAATTAAATTTATTTAACCATTATTTAAATTTTCTTTTTTATTTAAATATCCCTAAATGTAAAACCCATATAAATATTTAAATTATTTAAGGGGAATTCTCATTCAAATTATCTTTTTTATTTAAATATCCATAAATATCACTTGTTCATTTACAATAACAAGGATATTAATAATGCCAAAAGCAAAAATTAAAAAAATGAATAATAATGATAATAATAATAATAATAATAATAATGGTAATAATAAAATAATAATAATGACGACGACGACAACAACAACAATAAAATAATAATGATGATAATAATAAAATAATAATAATGCTAACAACAACAACAACAATAATAATAATAAAATCATAAAATAAATATAATAATAATAATAATAAAGCTAGTAATAATAATAATAATAATAATAATAATAATAATAATAAATCTAGTAATAATAATAATATTATAAAGAATAATAATAGTAATATAAAAAATAACAATAAATTATTTTTAAAAAAACAATTAGGTAGATATTTAGATTGATCTCTACCATCCATCTTGAAATATTCATAGTGGTGATCAAATTACAATAATAATAATAATAATAATGATAAGAAAAAAAATTACAAGAAAAAAAAAAAAAAAATATATATATATATATATATATATATAAAATAATTGATGGGCGTGGAGATCTTCCACCATCCATCTCAAAGAATTGTAGAGTGAGCTGATTTTGATTCACCATCCAATTTGGATCTATACTAGGGATGGCAAAAATTCCCGACCCACCCCAAACCGGTGGGTTGGGGATATGTGAATAAAAAATAATATTACTACTATTATTTGTATATATATTTTTATTATTATCATTATTATTATTATTATTATTATTATTTAATTTTTTGTTTTTGTTTTTGACATTATTAATACCCTTATTATTGTAAATGATCAAGTGATATTTAGGGATATTTAAATAAAAAAGACAATTTAAATGATAATTCCCCTTAAATAATTTAAATATTCATCTGTGTTTAATATTTAGGGATATTTAAATAAAAAAGATAATTTAAATAATTGTTAAATAAATTTAACCTTCTCATTTCTCTATTTATTTAATTTTCTTTGTAAAAAAAGTTATGAATTTTATTATTATTTAAAAATTATTTCAATTTTAAATTTTAAATTTTTATTTTTAAAATTTGATTTTTAAAATTTGGTTAGAGGGGTATTTATGTCATATTATTATATTTTTCCGATTTGATGCAATTATGTATATAATAAGGGGAACTTAATGTAATTTGCCATGACAAAAAAATAATGGACGATGTTACTATTTCGTTAGCTATTGCCAATTTATGCAAGTTCAAGGGGTTTAATGGCGGAAAAAAAAAAAAAAGCATAAAGGGTATAGTGCAATTTCGGGTATAATTTAGAGGGCATCAGTGTCGATTAGCTTATAATATATAAGCTAATTGACACTGATGCCCCCTAGGCTCTTTTAAAATATGCACTATGCCCCCTATATTTTTTTTTCACCACTAAACCCCCCGAACTTTCACAATTTGGCAAATGCCGACTGTAAATGACCCCTCACATAGGGGCAAATTAAAAAACCCAAGTGTTTAGCAAAAAACGAGAGTTCAAGGGATTTAGTAGCAAAAAAAAAAGTATAGGGGGCATAATGCATATTTTAGAAGAGTTTAGAGGGACATCAATACCAATTAGCTTATATTCTTTTACCTTTTATATTTAAAATATTTTTAATATATATTACGGGTCAACGGGGTGGGTCGAGGCAAAAGGGACCGTCTCATAACCGATCCAATAACCCGCCGGGGTCAAAAAATTTACCCTAAACTAGCCCCGTTACGTGTTTTTATTGCCTCAAACCCGCCCCAAATGAACTGCGGCCCCACGGGTCAGGGATTTTTGTCGCCTTTTATTTGTATGTTTCTTTCCTTGTACATGACCATTTCATTGAAGACAACATCTCTGCTCCGGATCATCTTGCGGTTTTGGTCGCACTTCTAGGAAAAAGGTGCTAATAATTAATTACATATATATCATCACTGAAAATTAATTATATGTATAATTAATTATTAAAATTTGAATAAAACCATCAAATATATAAATACAACTCAATGATCTTTCAAAACTGCGCAAAATCAATAAAATCGAATCCAACACATTCAATTAATAAAACAAAACAATTACATTATCAAATACAAATACTCAATTTACAAGAATATATATCCCAAAATTTATATATATATATAGCCTCCCTAAAAGAAAAAAAATGAGTAATTACACTAATTACACAAATGTCAACACTAGTGATTGAAGTTGTTCGTGAGGAGAGTAAAAATATATCTGCAAGAATTTATTCACCGCAAATTTCCTGCAAAACAAAGATAAAAGTATTTATCAAAAAGAAAATAACAAACATAAAAGTAAAAGGAAAAAAAATAAATGGTCATAAGGTCATAAGAAAACATCTACATTCTATAAACTTAAAATTAGAAATAATGAGATTGAACAAACCTTTATCGAGACATAATTTTTTTAAAAAATTGCTCTTATTTTTATACCCCACCTAACACAAACAAATAAAAATTATTACAAAATTCAATTTTTTAAAACCCAAATTAATATCACAAGGAATCGAATTTAACATAAAAATATAAAATTACATTATTGAAAAGAGGATATAAAATGATAATATAAAATAAACAAATATAACACAAATGTAAGAGAAAGAAAAGAAAAACAAACCTGGACCAAGTCTCAATCAAGCATATCAAGTACAATGAATTGTCAATGAATTAAAAAAAAAAAAAAATTTGATTTGAGATGTGTAAGTTGGGGAGAAAAACTTCCATACACCCGATGGAATACACCCTAACCGATAGATGCATGCCATGTGGCATACCAACCAATGGATGCATGTCATATGGCACACTTTGTGCCACATGGCATACACCCATTGGCTAGGGTGCATATAAGTTTTTCTCGAAGTTGGGAGGGGGCAGCAACACCAAGTCTAAAAGAAAAAGAAAGTGAAAAATTAAAAGGTTGTGACTTGTGACTTGTGGCTTATGAGATTTTAGAAATCTAATATTATTGGTGGGACCCATTTCTTTCCCTCTTTCACTTTTGAATTACGTTTTAACTTTTTATTTTCCTTTTTTCAATTTTAAATTACCTTTTAACTTTTTCTTTTTGGATAATGATTTTATTCACCCACACTTAATCAGTTAAGGACACATGTCAACAATTGAGGTGAGGAGTAATGGTTCGTCCTAATTAAAGGAGGTGAACAAAGTCACACTGTTCTTTTCCCTTATTCAATTTTAAATTACTTTTTAATATTTTATTTTCTCCTTAAATTTATGTTAACTTTTTAATTTTTTTTAGTTCGCACCCTTGTTTTTTCGTTTTTAAAGTTTCAAAATCACACAAAACGTGTTTGGTGGGAATATATATATATATCATTTCTTGGAAAACAAAACACTGTTTTTTGCTTCTATAACATGAAGACAAAAAACATCTAAAGATGTTTTTCATTGTTTTCTTCCCAATTTTTTTCTAAATCACAACATTTCTCTTCTCTTGGTTACAAAACGCAGTCATGGACACTCCTATTCGTTCCTCTTCCCTTCCAAAAAACTTCTATGACTGAAACCATTCAAAGTTATTTTTACCTCTTTTGCTTCTCAATTGATTCGGTTTGACACCAAACCATCCCTTCAAGCATACATAATACATAAATAAATTGGAAGTTTATTGTTATACTGAGAGCAAAAAAAAAAAAGGAGAGATTAGAGAAAGAGATCGAGAAAAAGAGAAAGAGAAAGAGAATGAGAAGAACTTCAAGTTTCGTCTTTTTTTTTTTGTTTTTTTTTTTGGTTTTGGGATCTAAGAGCTAAGATTTTGTATATTAAAATGAAAAATCAAAATAATGGATAAGGATTAAAATTACATAAGTACCTTAAATACGAATTTGGATCCTCTGATGAACTGATTTTTGTCTTGACTTATATCGATCTTGTGATATGTGTAATCAATGATTTATATTTATTTATTTTATTTATTTCATTTTCATTATTTTAAATGTAAAGATTATTTTCAAGTGTTTTAGATCAAGAAAAAGATGAACACAGTAGATGATCCAAGTCTCTTATATATATATATATATAATTATTAATAATAATAATAATAATCATTAACAATTTTTTAAAGGTTATAATAATAATAATTTTACTTTTTTTAACACAATAATAATTTTACTTAAAAGTTTAAACTTATTATTTTGCACAATTACTTTATATTAATTGTTACTCCCAAATTTATAAAAATTAATTTATTTGATTCATATAATTTTTTTTTTTCAATCCCAGTTTAATTCATATAATTAAATATAAAATATAAAATTTTATTTTCAATTATTGCTACCAGACGCGTTTTCTGTGTTTTTAACTTCTAAAAATACGAAAATCAATTACTTGTTTTCAAATGAAAATATAAAAACAAAAACAAAAAATAAAAACATTACCGAATGACTCCTTATTATAACATTCTTTAATTCTACATAATCAATTTTTAATATATTTTGCATTTTTCTACTATATTATAATAAATTATTCAATAATAAAATTATTTATAGTTATCATAGTTTGAAATATTAAATAATGAATTAAATATTAATACTGTTAATTAGAATAACTTTATATAAAAAAAAAATAGATGGGTAAGACATTTTTAAACCATTATCCAATTATTGGATTATGACGGTTAAACCGTCATCACCCATGACATTTTGTTTTATCTTTAATTTTAAAATGCATCATAACGTCACGATGGTTTTTAAAAACCGTCATATGTTATGACGACGGCTTTTAAAAACCGTCACGATGTGGTTGATGGTTTTTAAAAAAGTGTCATAACTTTACAATTGTTTTTTAAAAACTATCATGATGTTGTGATAATTTTTAAAAAGCATCCTAAATTATGACGTTTTTAAAAAATCATCATTATTATATGTCATAAATAATCTTTTTTGTAGTAGTGTCGTCTTGGAGTTTATATCGAAACTCGTTTTTACCATAACTCACCAAGGTGTACTTCACTGATTTGGTGTCCATTGGCTTTTGGTATGATCATTAACATACACGTAAGAAACACAATAAAATACTATTAAGTGAGAAATTTTTACCTTTTTCTCAATCCAGGTCTCCTCTAGTATTGCAAGGTATAAAGACTTTGATGGTTATCTATTGATCAAGTATGTTGCTGTATTGACTGTCTTTACCCCGAACTACTTTGGCAACCTTAATTGTAGGCGCATGCTTCTGGCTCTCTCATTCATTGTCATGTTCATGTGTTCTTCTATACCATTCTGCAACTGTGTACCCGACACTGTCCTCACGAGCTTGATCCCGCTTTGGTAGCAAAACTTCTTGAACTCATTATCTTCATACTTTTCATCATTGTCATCTTTAAATCTGTCTCATTCTCAACCATAGCTTGCCACCTCTTGAAAGCTTCAAACACCTTAGACTTGTGTTTTAAGAATTAAACACATACCTTCATGGAATGGTCGTTGATGAACGTGACAAAATATTGTTTACCTCCGGTCGATGAGACTGAAGCTGGACTCCATACGTCGATGTGCACTAGTTCCAATTTCTCCTTTACCGGTACTCTTCTGGTCTTCTTGAAGCTCACTCACTTCTGTTACTTAAGAATGCAGTTCTCACATAAATCTACATCAACAAACTTTAACCCTGGCCACATCCCTCTCGAATGTAGACATCTCAACCACTGACTACTTATGTGCCCAAATCTCCAGTGTCATAGATTAGGATCATCTCTACCATCAACCATTGCGGCTGAACCATACCATCGGTAGTCATGTAAAGAGACCCGTTCTTACTTCCCTAGGTGATTGTCATAACTACCTTCGAGATCTTCCACTTATCACCTGTGAAAGTCGTCACATACTTATCTAAGAGCATCTCCAATGTTGTGCCAAATTATTGTGTCAATGCTAAAATTTAGCACAAGGTATAAAAACCATCATCCAATGTAGTGCCAAATGAAGTGCCAAATGATGTGCCAAATTTGGCACAACAATAAATTTCCCTTTTTTAATTACAAAAATACAATTATATATATTTTAAATGAAATAATGAATGCATTAATGGAACTTTGCATTGGAGCATTAAAAGAAATAATAAATGCATTAATGGTAAATGTTTACTTTTATAATTTTAATTAATAAAATAATAAAAATAATATTTTAAATAGAATTGTGCATTTGAGCACAATGCTAAATTGATGTGCCAAATATAACATTTTACTCTTTTTTGTACCAAATTTGGCATTGACATATGCATTGGAGATGGTCTAACGCAAGTTGCACTACAAGAAAAATTGACATTTACGAGCTTTAAAATGCCCTTCTTCCATTTTTTAATAAATGATGTAAAATATAATGATTTTTCTCCAATTACAACATTTACCGTAATAAATGCCGCAATTGATAACCAATTATAGCATTTCTTAAAAAATACTAAGAATTCGATTCGATATTGTAAAAGGTCATATTTCTTGTAGTGTTGCCCTATGGAGATCAAATTATTCCTCAAGTCTGGTACATGTCTCACATTGTCGAGCTTCCACATTGACTCATTCAGTTGAATCCTCACATCTCTCTTCCCGGTAATGTCACATGCCTGATCATCACCAAGATACATCTTACCCAAATTTCCGAAAACGTAATTCTCGAACAACTCCCTGTATGAGGTGGCATGGAATGACGCTTCTAAGTCCAACACCCAAGATTCTGTCTTGCTTTCCAACAAACAGATGAGGCAATCATCCGACTCCTCTAATACACAGTTCACACTACTCTTGCCATCGCGTTTTTTTGCCAAACCAACACTCACTCGAGTAGTGTTCTATCTTACCACAATTCCACCACTCAATATCTTTCTTGCTTCATTTATGATTACCCGAATTGTTGCCTTGATGATTTCTAGACTTGGATTTACCCCTTGACTTTGATCTACCCCATTGATTCCTATTATGATTCCTATTATGATTCTTATTTATGCCTTCTCTACCTTCCATATTCAGTGATGAAGATGATGCCCCGGATCTCTCTTCACACATTCTGATCTCCTTGGTCATGATCATGTTCACGACCTGTTGGAAGTTTAACTTATCTTTTCCAAACAAATTGGCTATCGATTGACACGTCGACTTCTCTAGCATCTTGGTGAGCATTATACCAGCTAAAAGTTACTCATCGAATACCATATACACCGAATTTAACCCATCCTTTACTTTGTTGAATTGGTTCATGTGATCCTTGAAACTTTGATTTTCTAACATATTCAGATTTATTAGTTTCTTGATTAGATGGACCTTCCTCAATGTAGAAGGCTACTTATACAAATTTGATAAGCTCTTTATGAGATTTGTTGTTATCTCCTGATCTTTGACATTGAAGGCGACTGATTTTGTCAAACTAAGACGAGTTGCTCCCATTGCTCTACGGTCTAATAGTAAACACTCCTCATCAGTCATGCTTTTAGGCATCCGTTTGACATTTCAATCTGCGTCGAATACACTCTCCGACTTCTCTACTATCGGCCAATGCAGGTTCGTCTAGTACAAATAATCCTGCATCTGCATCCTTTAGATGCTGAAATTTGTGTCATCGAATCTCTTAATCCTGTAAGATTCCTTATCTGATCCCATCTTCACTCCACAAAATCGTTGGCCTCAAGAAACCGTAGATTTGCGTAAAACCCTAGATTCTCCCAACCTAAGTCTGATACCAATTGTTGTGAGAAATCGCACACACCCAAATCTAAATTGCATGCAGATAATGAAAGCAATAAAAAGAAAAGGAAACGACACAAGAAGTTTTACGTGGTTCAACAAAAGCCTATGTCCACAGAGCACACATGCACTCCGTCCACTATTAGAGTTTGATTACATTCTCTTAGTCTCTCTACAAGTTGCTCCCTCTCTCTCTAGCGATTTCTCACATACCCCTAAGCTTAGGGAAATATTAGTAACTATATAGGAGCACTAGGATAGTCAAAACCTACAAGGAAAGCCCTTTCTTTCCTCCCAAGTTTTCCTGATTCGCACAAATTTCTTGTCTGCCGCAGTATGGGCCGCGATCTGCAGCCTGCGCCCTGTACCGTGGTCTTCCTTTGTTTTTCACCGCTCAAAAAACTACATTGTGAGCTTCTTCGCCCTGACCGTGGTGTACACCGCGTGTATTTTCTAGAATTGACCGCTCCTTGTGCCACAGTCTGTGCACCTTGTTCTACGCCGCAGTTCTTTCAAATTTCGATCTTCAAGCTGTTTCCGGGCTTTACAATCCCAAAATAAATGTTTGTAGATATATCAAGTTATATAGGAATAATTTCGAATACAAACCATGAAGAATAATAATACTAGTGTCTGTCAAAGTCAATCTCTTTGTGATCACAACTCCAATTCAAATATGGATAATTATAGCAAATTAAGCAAATGATGTTTGAGATATCTGACCCCATTTGATGACACGACATCACTTCGTCTTGCTTTGAAAGGGTAGCCACCCATTACCATAATCAAAGTTGACAACTGCTAAAATCACTCGACAGAAAAAGATAAAGCAACCCTTTTATGTTCGGATTCAGGTATTTGTGCTGATATTTGTCATGATCACTGTATGTAAATATAATGAAGGTGAAAAAAATAAATAAATCTCACCATCTATTACAAATGTCACCAAATCTATCTACTTCAACGTAAAAATTTGTAGACATAAAAGTTAAAAGACTTTTAATTCTAAAATTGCATCTTTCGTACCAAAGGGTTTTTTTCTTGCTATTATTATTATTATGAAGTACATTAGTTTGATCATCATCAATTAAGTTGTAAGGTTTTTTTTTTTTTATTCCCTCTCTCTCCTGTTGATGAATGATGATAAATTGATAAGCTGCTGATACAGCATATTCTTCCTTACTAGGTGATGATTTCTGATTGGTTATAAAATCATTTACACCATTGAAATCGAGTTTGAATGTAACTCTTCAAGAATGTGTCTCTTCAAACCTTGATATGCTAAGTTTTTCTGGTCAATAGTATTCTGTCTAAATAATGTTATCTAAAAAAAAAAGGAATCTAAGACGTAGAATTTGACACCATATTTGTGAATGTGAAATTTTAGTAGTTTAATATAAATTTTATAGATCACGAAAAAGTTGCATTAAAGATTAGAAAGGAAAACCACCTGTCAATGTGCCGGCATGGTGCAAAGAGCTATCATTCAGTCTGAATAGATGCCTGTCAACTAGTTGTTAGTGGAAGGAACAATCTCAACAGCTGATAGGTCCCAACAGTGCAGATGAACTTACAAAATTTAGGAAGATTCTGATAATACGATAAATCAAATTGTAATACCACAAGAAAGTTCTTCTATGAGTAGATGGCGAGATGGCAATCAAATGTTTTTGAAAGAGAACAAAAAAACACCACACGGGACTTCACCATCAGTGCAAGGAAACACATCGGCATCCCAAGGAAACACACACAAAGAAACAAGAAAATCAATGTGCAAAATAATGACAGATCTAAACCAACACTCAACGAGATGTAAGCAACAAACAACAAACCTGCTTGAAAATCCCCCAAACTTGGTGCCTATTTGAGCATGACATTCGACCACAGAAGAAGAAGAAAGGAGCTTTCAAACCGCACAACACATGAGAAAGGGATCTAATTGTAAAATGGAAACTAGCCTATTTTGGTACTAAAATCATCCCATTCGCCTCAACTTGACATATGAGAAGCACTGCCTACCTTATCTCTGGGAATGAGATATTTAACAGCAACCAAACACAACTTTAGAAACCAGTAGACGGCGACTAGGTTTGGTGTTTGGTTGATCATGATTCAGACAAAATCTAGTAATGTAAGCAACAAACCTTATCTGAAATGCAGTAATTGACAAACATCACTAATGATATGATGTTGGCAAAAGCTAAATCCAAAAAACAGGATGCAACAGAATATGTCCATCCTCTCAGAGTTCACAATGCAATGCAAAGAACGATTGCAACCATTAATGTAAGGGAAAGCTAACCATTAGCAAATAAGAAAACTTTGAAACACATACCGTGATTCACAAACATTGCTACCTATCATTTTAAAAAGACAATTAAGACACAACGTAGAAACCAATGGCTGAATCTGATGACTAGCATTGCATTTCCATAATCTTGGGATCACGCACACACATACAGAAAGTAGTGTTGCAGGAGAATTCTCTGTAAACATTTGAAGTTTTAGCTGTATCTACCGCAGTCGAAGCAGCTTACTGGCTTAATTCAAACAATCACTCTCCTTCTCCCTCCCATTTTCTTTCCCTGTCTACCAGATGAATAGTTCAGAGGGTCTTCAAAAGAACCCAAGCAGTATAAATCATATAACAACATTTTATTTAACTTATCACAGGAATTTGAGTGAGCTTAAAAAGTCTTCTCAGCTACAGTGACTTGACAAGCCTCCAAATACCAATAAGTCATAGCTTATAGGTACTAAATGTTTACTCTAGTACAATGATCCAAACAGACAGTCCAGCCAACAAAATGCAAGTCAGTGTTTCCTAGGACAGAGGTCAAGAGCAAAGCCAACAATAGTAAGGGAAGGAATATTTAACTTACAAATGAATCATATTCAGCCATTTGGGTAAGGTCAAGATCACTCCCACAAAAATGACAAGCTTCTCTAGTCAGCATGAACTAATTGTCATCCTTCTATTCTGCGATTACATGTCTAATGAGTGGCCAACAACAAATAAGTCAATAGACTGGCTTTGCTAGGAGAAGAAACCAGACACCGCAGAAAGCTTCCAACTACAACATAGAGCATTCCCATACATGGCATAATTCCACGTAATAGCCTACACCATGGGGGTAAGGAGTTGTGAACAAAAAAACAGAAAATAAGGCTTGTGTTCCAACTCAAATCTGTTTCTGAATTTATTCCCAAATCCGTATGATATCTTTCAATTTGCAAGAATACATCCCATATAGTTAAGAATCTACTAACTTCTTCCTTTTCCACTAGTCTGTTCAAAAGTCAAGACCTCCTATGAGTAGAGAAGCCACTCGGAATATACTAGTCCTAACTAGCCAAGTCAGTTCATTCCCCAAAAAGTTCTCATAATAAGCAGCTCAAACATTTTATTGTCATTCGTAATTTTACACTTCTAATTCAGTATTTTAAAATCAAGATGAATACATAAATATTGTAATCCTTTGGCTAATTTCAGAATAATAAGTAAGAACCTCTTTGAAGAAAATGACAATTTTCCATATAAACTAAAGGGGTTTCTATATTTATGCACCTCAACCTACCACTATCCTCCCAAGGAAGCACAGGTAACTAGGTAAGAATATATTATAAGTTCACAACTAAATATCAGTCACAGAAGCTACAATATTTTCAACAAAAAATTAATCAAAATGAACTAAACATCTGTTCCATATGCAGACATTAATAATTTGAACTTAAAGCAGTTCATAACCTTTACTACTCACAGATGACTCCAGCAAATTCCTTTATTCTTTCTTAAAGAAAAAAGTGACAAGTGAAGCCATAGCACCAAAATATAAGCCTGAGCTAAGCATCTCGGATCTAAGGTAGCAAGCAACAAGCCGGTTTAACTCATAAAATTTAAGTTTAATTGGGTTTTCAACTAACCAAGCCCACCCAAATCTTAGCCAGTGAATCTTTTCTTCTTACATGTAGGATACATAACATGTCAGAACATTCTGTAGAACCAACAAGACCAAATTAACTTTTGCAAGCTTGAGCCCTCAACCTAAACTGAAGGCACTAGAAAAGCATTCCAAATACCGATAAGCAAAAGATCACCTGATAAAAGACTTCCTAGATTGGAAAGTTCAACTACATAGCCCCTATTGACAAGCTGTAACCATACTGATGGAGATGGTAAACCCTGACTATTCCAAGAATTTCCTCAGTAATGCTATCTTAATATATAGTAAAATAGGGCTTCTTTTGCTCAAAAGTCCAAACCTATCGAAGTTCTAACAATGAAAAATGACAACCACTTTTAACATTGTATTGAATGGAATTCTTAAGGATCTGGGTGAAGTATACTCAATGGGAAAATGTCAATCTAAAGAACCCAAAGATGGGAGATTTGCGTACACAAAGGCCCTATTTCCACCATAATTTGATTAACATGATCAATTCAATATAAACAAAATGAGCACAAATCTTAACAATCTTTATACTAACTGCTAGTCCATGTATTCCAATTTGTATCAAAGCCAAATCATGATAGAACTTGTAAGGTTCAACTACATTGTTGCAGTAATAATAATGATCACAGTTCTTAACAAACAACTAACTTTTGCACGTTGCAACCTGTCGAATAAGGAACTAGGGATCAAATTTCACAGCTCTAGCACAAATAATGCCAAAAATTCCATGACGAACTAGAGTTCTCTACTCTGAATTCATGTTAAGTTAAACTAGATTCCATTGCTATTTTATACCAAACTTAACCCTCCCTTCTCAAGGCTCAAGACAAAGCACTTATAAGAGAAAATTCAAAATGTGTGAAAGTTGATTAAAGGAAGAAATTACAAGGTACACATATAGCAGTTGAGTAGTGTGAATAAATAGTTATTCAGATGGATTCCAGACTGCACAGAAGGAATAGAGAAAGCACTTCAAAAACATTTTTAAACTTGAACAAATTTAAATGCTAACAAAAGTACAAAACTACTGATAAACAAAGAAACTGCAAGCACAAATAATAATTCTTCATATGAAAGCTAAACGCCAACTTTGGCAGTTTATGACCTAAACTTCTCACAATTTATTTAAGTAATGAATTCTCAGCAAAAGAAAGTATAATAGCTATGTATGTATCTACAAAACATGCAAATAAACACTATTCCACATCTATCACACTAAATCACTAATCTCATTGAATGAACATATGTACGAAGCCACATTTTCACTTATCTATAACAGGTGAGGTCCAATTGCTAACCTCCTGATTATGCATCACATTTCAATCAGTTTATAACATTATGATATGATAAAAACAAAAAACAAAACAAGCAAGTTCCTGTATTTATCAAACCGCTCTAGGGTCCATCCCTTGCTGCCAAACATAAACGAGCTCATCCCATCCGGTACTGGCAAGTAAACCATCAACAAGCACACTCATATCAACCCCAACCGCAAACTCGGTATGATGATCATACCTTGCCACCAATGCATCCTCCACCATGAAATCCCACAAACACACTGTCATGTCATAAGAACACGACGCCAACACATTCCTCCTGTGGGGCGAAAACTTCACCCTCCTCACCGCGTACCCGTGCCCATTCAAAACAGCAATGGGTACTCTGTAATTCCTCACATCCCAAAGTTTGATGCTTTTATCAACTGAAGCACTAGCAATCACACAATCATCGTATTTGTTCCAATCACAAGCCAAAATTTCGAACTCATGAGCCGGAATTATCATAGTACTACCTGCCTCTCTCACATCCCAGATACGGAGAGTGCAATCGCCGCTCGCGGAGCAGAAAACGTCGCTGTGGCGTGGGTTCCAGGCGGCGTTGTATACGCAGTAGGCGTGTTCTTTGAATGTACGGACGCTGGTTGGGCGGTCAACGGTCCAGAGCTTGATGGTGTCATCCCAGGAGGCAGTGAGGAAGGAGTCGCGTCGGGTCGGGTTGTAGTCGGTGGAGTGGACCTCACGGGTGTGCTCGTGGAGGGAGCGGATAGGATTTGCTGTGGGAGGGAGAGCGGTGTCGTAGATTTTAACGGAGCCGTCGGCGATGGCGGCGACGAGGAGAGAATCGTGGGATTCGGACCAAGAGAGATCGTAAACGCCGTCGGCGGTGTCGAAGGAGACCAGCTGGGAGAGAGTGGGAGCGGTGGGGGATAGGTCGAGGACGTGGATGCGGCCGTTGCCGAGGATGCCGAAATTCTGAGCGGTGGCGACGGCGAGGCGTGATTCGTAGAAAGGAGAGAATTTGACAGAGTAACCGTTGAATGGGGTCTTGAAGACGGGCATGGTCGTCGTCAGTGGCGGAGGCGGAGATTGATGTGATTTTTGGGCTTTTTAAGATTGTTATCTGGAGATTGTTATCTGGTCGAGTGGGCTAATTCGTCTATTAAGTGGGTTTTTTCTATTTCCAATTAAACCCTTGCAATTTTTACTCTGAGTTAATATTAAAATCCCCTTTGCCTTTGTAGTATTATTTGATGTATAGTTACAAATGCTTTTATTTTAGAAACCTCTCATATGAACTAACACTATTAGCATTCCGTTTGTATTAACTGAATTTGACTATTAAAAAATCTAAAATATCCATATTTAAACTTCAATTGTATGAATTAACTATTATACCCTCATACTTTTACCAAATAAATTAATAAAATGATATAAAAGATAGGAATGTTAATTTGCAAAGGAGAAATTATTTTGTGGACAATTTTATCTTTAAAAATAACAAAATTATAAATGAACCGAATGCATTGAAAATGAATATTTGCTTGGATTTATAAAAAAAGACAAATAAATACATAAATAAATACATATTCCTGTTTATTTTTAATACTTTTGGTTCATTGGTAATTTTGTTATTTTTAGGGATAAAATTGTCCATAAAATAACTTCTCCTTTGCAAGTTAAGATTCCCGCATTTTATATCATTTTATTAATTTATTTGGTAAAAGTATGAGGGTATAATTGTCAATTCATACAATTGAAACTTAAATAGGGACATTTTCGACTTTTTAACTGTCAAACTCAATCAACACATAAACGGAATGCTAACGGTGTTAGTCTATAGGGGAGGTTTATAAAATAAAAGCATTTGCAACTATACATCCAATAATAGTTCAAAAGTGAGAGGAGGTTTTTAATATTAACCCTTTTACTTTGTATTTTAACCTACGTAGAAGAAATTTGTACATACATTAGAAAAATCGTTATATACACTTTACCCCCTCCTCGCAACTCCAAAATTTCTAATTCGTTAGATGCACTTTACTACCCTCTCCCCCTGTAACTTTAATGCTCTATTTGGTACGAAGGAGAAACTGAGGGAGAGGGTAAGGAGGAGAACTTCAATCCATTGTTTGGTTGAAGAGACAAGAGAGAGGAGAGGAGAGGAGAGGAGAGGAGAGGAAGAGAGGAGAGGAGAGGAGAGGAGAGGAGGGATCTCAACTCCTTCAAGGCCCACCAAAATCAATCATTCCCTCATGGGACGAATGAGAAGATGATGGATTTCATTGGTAGGAAAGGACAACATTACCCTCCAGCCTCCAAATTATATATCAATCCATTCATTCAACTATTTTTTCAATACCAAATAACATGAAGGATATATGTTATCCTCTCCATCCTTTCTACTCTATCTTTCTTAATTCATCCATCCTAGCTAGGGGTGGGCGTTTCCAGGTTGGGTTGGGTTGGGTTGGGTTGAAAAATTTTCAACCCAATCCAATCCAACGTAAATTTTTACCTAACCCAATATTTGTCGGGATGGGTTGGGTTGGGTTGGGTTGATCGGGTTGGGATTTTTTAGCCTAATAGAAAAAATATTTTGAATTCAAATTTTGTTATATCAAAATTCAAATTTAAAATAATTTTTGAACATAATATCATATCACATGTTTAGATTTCTTAAAAGCATCAAAATAAACCACAATATATAGTACAAATTGTTTAAATATCTGTTGCATAATTAAAAAATAAAAATATAACAATTTATCCAACTTGGAAAGTCTCCATCTAAGCCTCCTATCCATTTTACAATTATAATCACTTCGTCGAATATTTCGTGGTTGGATAATCTATTATTTATTTCAACAAACATAATAGTTTGAATTTATATACAATTATTAGACTTTTTTCTACCAAATTCTTAATCAAATCCTAAGAAAAAAAAAACGCATTTTTAAGTATAATCAAGGATATACCAATTAATACAAAAGATGAAGATGATATAATTGCATATAAGAGATTTCATAATAAATCTAATAATATATAAAAATATTTAATTTATTTTTTATTATTTATATCGGGTTGTCGAGTTGTTGGGTTGGGTTATATTTTATTAACCTAACTCAACCTAATTTTAAAGCAACCCAACCCAATTTAGTCGGATTGGGTCAGGTTGACAGGTTGGGGTCCACCCTTAATCCATTCCTTCTACTCTCTGGCCTTCTTTAAAATTCTTATATTTTTATTCAAATCAAAATAAGAGCTAGACAACGACCGAGATGTTGCTCTTTTTTTAAAAGAAAAAAAAATATATGTCAATCAAAATAAAACTGGTTTTGTGGTAAAGCCTATCATACTTATGTAACGATGTTGCGGATTTGAGTCGTTTCCTTCTTATAAAATCTTGAATTTATGTAATAGTGTAATACTTTTAAAAAAAAAAAAAAATTCCAATCATTAATGTACTACAAATTAAATGGAGTCATGTCTTTAACTGATTGCATGTTATTCCCACCTTACGCGTTATTTGTTAATTATGAAAAATAGTAACATTTGCTTTTAGACAGGTATTAAAAATTGAATAAAAAAATATGTTTATATTTTTAAGACATGAATATATTTGAGAAATAAATACAATTTATTTAATTAAGGTTTTATTTTTTTTTTATTTTTTATTTATTATTTTTTTTTTTTAAGTATTACAATAATTCAAGATTTTAGAAGGGAGACAAACTTAAACCCATAAAATATAGACGTGAGAGGTAAACGGTGTAAATGTGAGAGGCAAACCACTGAATCAACCTCATATTATCTTATTTTTATTTATATTAAGTTTAAAGTTCATAACATGAATCATATTAACAACACCGGAAAACTATATATAAAAAAAGGGTTTGGGACTTGGGAGTAGGGATGACAAAGTTATCTACGGATACGGATATCTGTAAGAATTCGCTCCATTTAAAATGGGGATGGATACTATTATTTCGGGGACGGAGTGGGGATGAATGTCATCCTAATATATATTTTATTTTCGGGGATGGGGATGGATATCGTCTATGTATATCCATCCAGATCCAGATCCATTATAGATTTTAATATTTTAAAAATATAAAATTTTATTATGTAATTATTAATTCTAACTATAGAAGTTATTATTAATTTTTTTTATTTGAACTTTATTAGATATATTTGTTTCTCATTAAATAGGATAAAATGTACTGTTACATATGTTAGTTATATTTTTTCTTGTAAACTATAAAAATTTAAAGTATTTTCATCGGATACGGATATAAACAGAATGGAGATGGATATCTTTATCTTAATTAGCGGATTATCCGAATCCGTCCCGCTCACTTAGAAATGGGGATAGAGATATATATTTCAAATGGATACGGGGATGGATATTGGGGTATCCATACCCAATTCGATCCATTGTCATCCCTACTTGGGAGCAGTAAATAGTTCTACTTCTATGAATTATAAATCCCTTCCATTTGTTTGAAGGTGAAAAAATGTTTATATTCTTCGAGCATTAAAAAGATTACTTAAAAAATCAGTGAAAAGAAGCAAAAAACCCTGTATTGTTATTTATATTTGGGTTATTAGCACTAGTCTCCCCTAAACTTTACTTGAGTTTTCATTTTACCCATTGAATTATTTTTAGGCATTAAACCCCTTACACTATCATTTATTGGCAAACAGTTTGGTTTATTGCCTCCTGAACGTCCATTTGAGGGGTATCCACAGTTAGGTTTTACCAATTAATGGAAGTTTAAGGGGTTTAATGTCTAAAAAAAAAAATCAAGGGGTAAAATACAAAATCACGTAAAGTTCAAGGGACCAATGCCAATAACCCTTTATATTATATGTGTTAAATTTTGAGCTGATATTATTCACCTGAGTAGTGACATGACAATCATTATTGATATTATCAAAATATGTTGATATTAAATAAATAAGTGGTAATAGGGAGAAATAGAACCAAATTGGATTGGTTTTGTGGTAATATCACAAACTTAATAAGTTTTGTAGAAATAACATCAAAGTATGTGATCTGCCTAAATTACCCCTCACTTACTCTCTCTCTCTCTCTCTCTCTCCCCTTTGTTTTTTTCCAAAGAACTTCATTGATCCATTAATGGAGGACGAAATGACCTCGACCTCCATTGGTGGTCGATGAAGAAGAAGAATTTTTTTTTTTTTTTTTCTGGAAATAAGTCTCGCGTAATATGAAATAAGTCTCGGGTATTTGGAAATAAATCTCGATAGATCACCCGAGACTTATTTAAGCTACCCGATACTTATTTCAAAATACCCGAGACTTATTTCCAGAATTTTTTTTATGACGGAGGTCATTTTTGATGACCTCTAATGGAGTCGACCATTTCGTCGGAGGTCGTTTCGACGGTGGTCGTTTTGATCTCCATTGATGGATCAATAGAGGTTTTTGAAAAAATAAAAGAGGAGAGAGGAAGAAAGAGAGAAATGAAGAAAGAGAGAGGTAAAGAGAGATTATGGGCAATTTTGGCAGATCACCTTAATTGGTGCTATTTCCACCAAACTTATTAAGTATGTGACTTTTCCATAAATGGCTTTGGAAAGAGTGCTAGAAATTTTAATGACCCAATAAATAATTATACCAACAGGGTGTAGGTAAACCGGTAGATGGACGAGCTTGGGGTTTAGAGAAATGACTTACAGGTCAGCGATTCGAATCCTAATAATAGCGAAAGCTTTCAAAAAATATATAGTTCCGAATTAATAGATATTGTCAAAAAATTAAATTATTATTATTTTTGTCATTGTAAAATTGCCTTTTTTTTTTTACCTACCACAAGTTCGATTCCCTATAGTGTCAAGGCCAAAAAAAAGTAATTCCTTTGTGAGTTTGTTAGACTCGACGTGGAAGCCGCCCTAGACCAGTTTCATACTGCCACGTTATGTTAATTTCATTGCTTTTGTGAAGTTGACCGCATGATATGGTTGCCCTACATGAGCATGTAAATTAATTAATTAAGGAGCCGATATTAACACTCATAAAACTTATCAATACACCCATATTTTATTAAAAGTTTTAATTACAAAAATATCTCAATATAAATTTACTAAAAAGGATAAATTACTTTAATTAAAAAATAAACTAAATACTATATACACTCATTAATTACACTCATATCTTCAACTATATTTCTTTATTAAATAAAACTTATCTTTCAAAAAAAAAAAAAAAAAAAACAACTTATGATAAACCCTAATTTTTATGATAAACCTTAATTAAACTTTAATTATATTTTAAGTATCAAAATTTCTCATCATCATATGATTATCATATTATTTTTGTCTTTATTTTATATATAGTTATAAACCCTATCAAAAAAATAACAATTTTTTTTTTTTTTTGTAAGATAGCCATAGATGTCAATAAGATTTTTTTTTTTTAAAGATAGCGTATAAATAAGAAAATTACAAATTGAAAATCTTTTGACCCCATATAAATATTCTATTTTATAAGGCTCCTATATTCGAGATATTTCTAAAACTAAATTGGACCATCGTTAAGAAAATGATTTGATTCAAAAAATAATATGATTTTTTTTATAAATTGGGTGTGGTAATAATTTAAGAGTGTTTAAAAATAATATATTTTAAAATGAATATATTTATTTCAATGAGGGTACTATTGGTATTAGGATGGATGTTTTTAGTAATATTTAATTTTTAAATTTTAAACATGGATGTACTTATAAAAATAGATGTACTAATAAGTTTTATAAGTGTAAATATCCGTATCCATTAATTAATTATAAAGCCAATGAGTGAGTGAAAGCTGAAAAGCGAAAACCATGGGCAGATGTAATCAAGAAAACCGGTCTTAAAATAATAAAATAAAAAAAAAATAAAAAAAAAAAAACAATGGGCAACGATAAAATCAATATAACGTGGTGCGCCACAGGCCACGGGCTGTTGCTATGTATTGATATATATATATATATATATATACTTATTTTTAGGTTCTCGAATTGAAGAAAAACTTTTGGGACGAGATCGCCCACAGCACTGTATCACACGGTTTGAAGTTTGAAAGTATAAAAATATATTTTAAAATTTTAATACGCTGCAATGCTAGTGCACAAAAGATTTTGAACCAACACTATATAAATACAAGTTACTTTGCATTATTTTCTAGTTAATTGTCTACTTAGATAATAGATATCTAATTATCTCCTTTTAAGTGTCCGTTTTGGTATGGCTTTTACAAGGGCTAAAATCGTTCATTAATGTTTTTTTCTTTTTTTTTTTTTTCTCTCTCTCTTCTTCTCTTTTAATATTATACCTTTATATAAATCGAAAGAGGGGATGACTCGGACATGTAATCTCATAATGTAAATGTAAAGAGTTTTTAATGTTAGTAGCTATTTTAAAAATTTTTTTTTCTTTTTTTGGTAAATTTCCAAAAAGAGCTTTTTAAAGCTAAAATAAATATATTATTTTGTGTCTATTGAGGGAAGCCCCAAGAAGCTTTTTTTTGAGGTTTTTTATTTTTTTATTTTTTAATAAAGATACCCTCTATGAATTTTAAATATTCCATTAGATAACTCTTCCATTACAAAATTCTATTTTATTTGAATACTTATAGGATATTATTTTTGTCTCCTCATCTTCATTGTCATTTAAGCTATTAAAGTTTTCATCTTTCACCTGAAAGTTAAAATTATCACTTAATTTTTATTTATTTTTATAATCATAAACAATAATGTATACTTTTTTTTTTTTATATATAATAATGCTTTTTATGTTTACCGGTTATTGTTATAAAGTTTATATATTTGGTTGATTTTTTATGTATTTGTAAAAAATAATAATAATAATAATGCACATGTGATTGTACTATTGTCCAAGGATTTTTTTTTTTACTTATCCACCTGTGATTTTTTTTTTTTTTAACTCCCTATATATGGGTTTTTTTTTTTTAAACTCTAAGTACTTGTGATTTTATTTTTAAATTCATGTGATTTATTTTAACTCATTTACTTGTTATTATTTTTTTGTTTTGTTTTGGGCTTGTAAGTTGTATCGGTTGTTGTCACTTTTGATTATCTATAAATATCTAGTTGATTTTTTTATTTAAATATCAAAGAAATTCTTCTAGAATTAATTTGCCTAATCTTTTTTATTTTCTTGGAGTCATAATTTATAAATACCTTACAAAAATTAACATTAGAACTAATTTGGAATTAACAAAAATTATAGAACTAACACCAACCAATCATGGAGAAATATGTTCTTAAGACAATCTTACGAAAACATATGTCCTCACTAAAACTATCAAAATTATAATAATAAGAAAGAAGTAAACCCTAAGAGCTAGAACATACCTTTCTTATGATGTTTGTGCTCCTTCAAGTAAAACACAGTAGCTAGCAAATAAAAAATGACTTTAAGCTAGAAACAAGCGGTAAGATAATTAGAATTTCAATGAGAGAGACCGAGTCTTGCTGTAGGGAGATGACCAACGAATATTCAATATAAGAGAGAAGATAAAAACCTAACAAAAAATCCTATCTTTTAAAATTACAATGTTTATTTAAAATATATATATAAACCATTTTAGTAAAAAAAAAAAAAAAAATATATTATTAAAAACAACATCAACCACCACTATGAGTCCTTTATATTACACCATGATTTCAATCTCTTGTTGTTATGAGGTTTTCTTTGCTGTTGGTTGAATTCAAAATATCTCATATAAATAAGCAATTGCTGGTTTTAACTCCACGATAGTATTTTAAGGATAAAATCATTAAGCCAAATAAATCAAAGTGGATAATACATCATGGCTGGCAGTCACATTGCATATATAGTGCAAACTTTTAACGCTAGAAGGTGGGCTCGTATGACGTCCCTTACCCCACGAAGGACATTTTAAGCAAATAACATACATTTTAAGAACAAAACCATGATGACCCATTTAATTAAGGACAAAACCATGAGCTTTTTAATAGGCTATAACGGACAACATCTCGTGGGCGGCGGTCCGTTGAGCATAACTCTCCAAGTAGGGGATAAATTATTGGAAATGGTTTTATTATTATTATTAAATATTTATATTTATTTTGTAAACACCATTTATTTTGAGTAATAAAATTGATCTCAATACCCTAATTGAATTTATATAAATTGGTTAAGCATTGTGATTTTTCACAAAAATGGTGTCATTTCATGAAGTCTATGCTTTTTATTTTTTTATTTTTATTTTTTTATAAATATTGTATCCTTTCATGAAAGTCATGTCTTGCCACAATAAGTAATACATTTTCTTTAAGGATGTGTTCATTAAAAAGAACTGTGTCCTTTCGAATAGGTATAAGAATGTCTATAAATATGGATGCTCTCTAGCTATTTGAAATTAATTTTTGCTTTCTTGTTCTCTCCATAAAATAGCGCCTAAAGTTTCTAATACAAAACACGGAATTGCATTTGACAATTCTTAAAGTCTAAAATGCTGTTATTTAAAGAACGAAATCTGATCTATCATATGAGTAGGGACGGCAAAATTATCCACGGATACGGATATCTGTAAGAATCCGCTCCATTTAAAATGGGGATGGATACTATTATTTCCGGGACGGAGCGGGGATGAATGTCGTCTTAATATCCATTTTATTTTCGGGGATGGAGATGGATATCGTCTATGGATATCCATCCCCATCCGGATCTATTATAGATTTTAATATTTTAAAAATATATAAATTTATTATGTAATTATTAGTTCTAATTATATAAGTTATTATTAATTTTTATATTTGAATTTTATTGGATGTATTTGTTTTTCTTTAAATTGGATAAAATGTACCACTAGATATGTTAGTTATATTTTTCTCTTGTAAACTATAAAAAATTTAAAAAAAAATTCATCGGATACGGATATAAACGGAGCGGGGATGAATATCTCTATCTTAATTAGCGGATTATCCGAATCTGCCCCGCTTACTTAGAAGTGGGGATGGATGCGGGGATGGAGCTATATATCTCGAACGGATACGGGGATAGATATTGGGGTATCCATACCCAATCCGATCCATTGTCATCCCTACATATGAGGCAGTTGTTCACAACATTAAACACCATTTATGAAGGGAGCAAAGTTGTCTTAAGGAAATTGTGAGTATCACAAGGATCAGATTATTTTAATCTTACATCTTCACAATCTGTAAGTTTTTTCCTTTGTTTGAATTTCCCTTCACTGTGTTGCACTGAATTTGAGTTTCTTGTTGGTAAGGGCAATATCCATGACCCTGATTTTGTACACAAATTCTTACACAGAACTAGTGCTCCATCTCCAATCAGATCGAACCAAAGATTTCTCCATCTTTGATCACCCTATGAGCCAATTGCCTATATTTCCATTTTAAACAAAGACTAAAATGCTTGGAGGAGGGAAGAAAGAGAGAAACAAAGAAAGATGTTGGAACTTGGAAGGGAGGGATAAATAGGACAGATATAGGGTTAAATTATTTTTATAGGTAAAATTATATTAATTTAAATTTCTGACTTGAATATCTCGACCATCGAATTAAATAGCATATGAGTATATTAATGATTGAGATATTGAAATCGATAAATTAAATTAGAAATTTAAGTTGGTATATGCTTATGGGGACCAATGTAATAAAATACAATATTTTAGATATTTGCTTGGGGCGGCCACGCCCCTGCCAGCCCCCCTTTGCATCAGTCCTAGGGTACCACACTACCCTATTTTTATTAAAGAAATATAAAACTAGGGCCCAGGAGAGATGATTTGGTGTGATTATGTATTTATTATATCCAAAAAGTTCAAATCCTAGCCATTCATTCAACGCGTTATAATTTGATGGCTAAGAATTTGCATAAAAAATTGGTTCATACACACCGTCACTTATTTATATATAAATATAGTAGTTATAACATAAATCATCAAAGATAAAACTATCGTACAATCATGACCAGTACCACCCACCACAAAATACAAAACCCTTATCAGAAAAACCTCTTAAGGAAACCCACGACGACGACGACGACGATATTCAATAATTACCAAAAAAACATCCTTTTGCCGAACCAATGTGGCTCGAACCTTGTACAAACCATAGACGCACCGATCCCACTAGTATGGTCCATACTTCGTCAATTCGACCACCCACAAGGTTACAAGCAATTCATAAAGAGTTGCACCCTAAAAACCGGCACAGGCGGCACCGGAAGCGTACGAGAAGTGATGGTCGTTACTGGTTTGCCGGCGAGAACCAGCACGGAGAGGCTTGACAAGCTTGATGATGAGTTACATGTGATGATGGTTAGTATTATAGGGGGTGATCATAGGCTGGAAAATTACCACTCCACCACCAGTTTGCATGGTACTGAAGGAGGGCAGAAGACGGTGGTGATGGAGTCGTACGTGGTGGATGTGCCGGCCGGAAACAGCAAGGAGGAAACCTGTGTTTTTGCTGATACAATTATAGGTTGTAATCTTAAGTCACTTGCTTGTGTTACCGAGAAAAAATGGTCACTTATGACCTGTGTTTAGGACAGTTTCTTATGATAATAAAATACAGCTCGATGTTATAATGTTAATTATTGAGGGAGTTTAATATTATTGTTTGGTTTTTGCTTCAGGTTTTAAGCTTGATCAGATGGTCACTTGTGAACTATTGCTAATTGCTCAGGTGCTTTCATGCTTATCTTGCAACGTCGGTTTGAACTTTCTCCTGCATGTTGTAAGTAGAAGATTATCTGGAGAGTGCTTTTTTTTTTTTTTTTTTGGTTATCTGTGGGTGTCCGGGTTAGCTTATACGCACCTCGACTGATTCCACGATGCCTAGAAGTTAATAGCCTAGAAGTTAATAGCCTGGTAAACCTCCAGTGACCCCAAGAGAAACGTGGCTGTCAAAGATCGAAGTTAATAGCCTGGTAAACCTCCAGTGACCCCAGGAGAAACGTGGCTATCAAGGATCGAACCCAGGACGTCCGAGTTTACGGCTCGCCCTAGTGACCAACGGCACCACTCCTTGGGGTTGGAGAGTGCTTATTATAACAGTTTCAATTTAATTTAATTGAAGATTAACATTTTTATTAATTATAAACATTAAGAGGATGGATTGAAATTAATCAAGTCAAAGAATTATAAGTAAGAGAATAGGATGGAATTAATTAATGAAGTGATCTGAGTGACGGTGCAATTTTGATTATAATTTTACTCTGGTTTTTTATCTTCTAAAATTGGAAAATAGTAAAACGCAGTAAGTATTTTTAAAGAATAATGTTAGATTGCTAAAAATATTTGTTTAAAATTATATCTAAATAACGGGGTCATATGAGTTATTAAGATCATGTAATTAGTTAATTAGTTTTTTTTTAAGCAAGTTAATTAGTTAATGCCATAGAACTGATGAACACGGTACATGACACTATTTTAAAATAAAAATAAAAAATGTCACTCCTTCATTATCACAACGAACGATCACCACCGCCCTGCTCGACCGTCCAATGTTCATAATGGAGCCACGTCGTCAACTAATAGACAACAGTGACAACACCCTTAGATATCTATTAATTATGGAAAATAGGACTAATAAGTACCAAAAAGTGAATAGAAAATTTATATTTATACAAAATGAATATAAATTATATTTGTATTTTTGAGATATAAGAAATTGTATACATTGATATACTGGAAAAATGGGTTCAAAAATTTTCTAGCACTCTTTATTCTACTTTTAAGACGAGCATTAATTAAATAACTTGAGTTTTAATGGCATTAAAATTGTTTTTCTGACCAAAATACCCTTCAAACACAATTACAAAAATAAGTATCTTGCTTTTTTTTAGACTTAATTTGATATTTTTAAGACCTATTTTTTAGTATTTTCGAGACTTGTTTTATATTCTCTAGAATAATTTTAATATTTTAAAGATTTATTTTAATTTTTCAAGATTTAATTTATAATTTTTGAGACTTTTTAGACGTATTATCTTCCCCCAAAAACTTCAAGTCCCATTTTAGTCTATAGATAGGGAAACTCACCCTTCTCTTCTCGTTCTCTCAATCACATTCTTCAAAATAAAATATCAACCCAGTATTTCTTCCATGCATATACACCAAAACTCCAAAAGGAAGTTGTGGGATTTTGGATTGGTGTGGTTTGGGCAATTACCAAAAAGGTCCCGAACTTTTTAAAAAATTCTAAGTAATTTGTGAATTTTGTAAAAGTGACTAAATTGGTCCTCATATTTTTCCCAAATGTCAAACTGGCCCCTAACTCTTTAAAAATACCAAATTAGTCCTTGTTGACAATTAATTTAGACAGTTGACGTTTGTCTTAGATGTGAAATTACTTTAATACCCTTATTAAAAATTGATAAATTAATAAATAAAATTAAAAATATTAAGTTAAAATTATAAAATAAAATTAAAAAGTAACCGGAGGATGTGGCCTACCTTGACATCCTCCAATGAGGTCCCCAAATCAAATAACATATCAAGATCAAAAGCTTTAACTTGGAGACTCTCCGGTTATGGCATATATAATAATTTATCCAACTATTTTGATTTTTTTTTTTAATTTCTTTCTATTTCGAAAACCCTTTTATCTTCAATTTCTAATGCAGTGCTTTTCATCGTTACATATCTTCAATTTCTAATGCAATTGGTATTTGGTTTTCATTTTTTTCAACCTCTCCACAGATTTTTGTTTTCACAATCAGTACTCTTACAATATTCACAAGACTGCTCCTATGGCCATGAACAAGAATGGTTTTTGCTTTTCTACAGATTTCACCTTTCCAATTGGTTTAATTTGCACATTTTTTAGCTCTACAAGAGTTGTCTTACTGTTTAACAAAACGGTTTCACAATCACGTGCCATTTCAGACTCTCCTATGGCCGTGAACCTAGATAGTGTGAATTTTATTTATTACTAATTATAATATTATAATAATAATTTTTTTATTATATAAAATGATTTTAGATTTTTTATTTATCTGAGTTAAAAAGACTATAATACCCCTTGACCATTAAGTTTGACTAATAGAAAATTAATGGCAGGACTAATTTGGTACTTGTGAAAAAGTTAGAGACTAATTTGATCACTTTTGTAAATATTGTAAACTATTTGGAATTTTAGAAAACGTCCGGGACTTGATGGAATAATGGGTAATTGCCTGTCTGGTTTTGACAAAGAGAAGACATGAGGAGAGAGAAGACCATGTGAAGCTTTTGGTCTTTGAAAATTCGTGGCATTTTTTGGACCACACAATAGGTTGCTTCATGAAAGGTTATCCCAATAGTTTTTTTAATATCAATTAGATCCTTTAAAAAGACTATTTTGTCCTTTGGCCGTTAATTTTTAACAGAGAAAAACAGACATCAGGGGTAGTATGTGCAATTTTGAGCAAAGATTGCAGGCCTAAACTTTGGTGAGTTTGTGCAATTTACCAAAAAAAAAAAATCTAACCTATAAATAACAAAAAAGTAAAAAAAGAAAAAGGTGGGGATATTTTTGTCCTTTAGTGTCATTTAAACTCAAATTATTAATCTAGTACCAATCTCTTCAGCGTAGATTTGGTGCTATTTAGACATATTTTCCCTTGGAAATATATAGACTTTGAATCCAGGTTAATTACTGTGCGGATCGGATTGGGCTAAATATATAATTTGAAACCAAGGTTTAAGTTCAACCCTTAAAACCAAAGTCTTAATAGATTGGGTCGGATTACACTTGGGCCCAATCGAATTTGGGTCATTCACAAATTGAAATCTCATTGTGAATCTTTATCTCTTTGATAAAGAGATGTACGAAGTCCTAGTTGGAAACTTGGAATTTTTATTGTTTTTTTTTTTTTTTTTGGCTAATTGGCACTGATACCTCATAAACTATTTCAAAATATGCATTATGCCCCATATACTTTTTTTTTTGTTATTAAACCCCCTGAACTTTCACAAATTAGCAAATACCGATTGTAAATGCCCTCTCACAGAGGACAAAAAAACCCGTGTTTGACAAAAAAAAACTAGAGTTCAAAGGATTAAGTGGTGAAAAAAAAAGTACAGTGGGTATAATACATATTTTGGAAGAGTTTATGTGGCATCAGTGCCAATTAGCCCTTTTTTTTTCCTCATTGGCACACAATTTAGGCATACTTATAGTGTCGATCCCGTTCTGGTCAGTGTGCATTGATGTAACTATATCAGTACTACATCAATACCAATGCTTATGAACCATTGATTATGGAGAAGCTTTAGCAAATGCATACACTTTGAGTCAAAGTATGTGTAAATTTAATGGTCCATATCCAAGACACTGATGAACTTATATCAGTACGCATTGACTTGAATATTTTTACTTATAGTATACTAATACACATCACCGCACTTTTTTTCACGTTTATTATTATGATTAAAGTTATGTTCTTTATATAGCAAAAGTCTGGTGATGTAACTCAGAAAACAGAAGACTAAAAAAAGTGAGGTGATGTAACTTAGAAAACAAAAAAAATAAAATAAAAATAATAGTGTGGTGATTTATATTAATTTACTTAAATTGTATGTCTATAAGAAAAAAATTCATAAACGCTACGGTGGCCAAAAACCAAATAAATGTCTCGATTTACCACCAAGTTACAAATATCTCATAGTTTAAATTTAAACATTTAATTACAAATACAATATAATAGAAATCAAAATATTTGCTGAGGTCACAATAAATATTTTATTCTTAAGAAACTTTTATTAATATTTTAAATAAAAATTACCGTACGGGTTCAAGCTTTTCAGATTCGGATTGAGCTCAGCTTGCACAATAATTTATTAAAGCCCAATCATATGTCAGGCTTGTAAATTATTAAGCCTAGACCAATTACCACCCACGTACAATAAAGGGTCAAATCAGACTGGACTTGTTCGGATAGACTCGGGTCCGCCTCTGTCTGACACCTCTTAGATCCATGAGTACCTCAAACTTGTTCTATATATTTTTATCAATTGTTCTATACACTTTTATCAATTGTTCTCATTTTTTTTTTTTCTTGTAACTTCTTTTGTTTCTACTCTCTTTAGGATTCACATTTTGCAAATGGTTTTGAGGTTTCAACCAGATCAGTTAACCAAACTAAAGAGTATTAGCAAAGCAACAATATAAACAAGTATGCATCAAGTAATATTAAACCCCAACAAACACTTAAAAGTTAAAATAACTCGAGTAGCATATGCAAAAATTGCGGTCTTTGGCTTAAGAAATAAGGAAAAAAAAAACAAAAACAATGCGGTCTTTAGTAATTCACCCATTTAAAAGGAAAAAAACAGTGCAACATAACACCAAAACAAATGCACAAAGTTAAACTATAACTCCTAGATTGCAAAATCTCCATTCATCAGTAAAGCTATTAAGTAATAGTTAAAGCTAAAGGATGGTTAATAAAAAACCCAACAAACACCGGAAGAATAAAACCAAGAATATATATATATATATATATATATATATATAGTCTTTCTACTGTCAGTTCGTCTTGATAAAAAATATATTAGGACGAAAAATGTGGACCATAGATTATAGATAAGTTTTGACAAGTGCATACAATTTGAGTCAAAGTATATAAATCTAATATATATATATATATATATATGTATATATATATATATATATATATATATAATCTTTCTACTATCAGTTCATCTTGATATAAAACATATCATGACGAAGAATGTAGAGAATAGATTATGAGGAAGTTTTGACAAGTACATACACTATTACAAAAAGAATCATAGATATCACTTTAAATAGATCTCTTTATATAAAAATGATCTTTTTTTAGGGAGTGATCACTAAAACAGATCATTTTTTTGATGATTTAAAATATATCATTTTATGAAAAAATGGTTTTTTTTTTTTATACTTAGAATAGATCAATATAAAGATGATTTTTTTTGATTAAAAAAAAAATCTCAATATATCAAAAAAAAATAAAAAATAAAAAAACAAATCCTCTACGATCTTATTATTATTATTATTATTATTATTATTATTATTATAGATTAATTTTATCTAAAGATAAAATAGATTTATTATTTTTAATGCTTAAACAAATTGTTTAATGAAATAATTAGGTTTTAAATGATTAAAAAAAGCCTTCTTTAAAAAAATAATTTAGTTAATAAAAAAACAAATTGATGTAGTTAAAAAACAAAACAAAAAACAAAAAACAAAAATGCCATTTTTTTCTCCTCAACTCTCTCACGTCTTACACCTAATTTTTCAATTTACTTAATCCTTTTTTTTAAATTTTTTTATTTATCAATTCTCAATAGCCACCAAGTCCCACTTACTATTTATTTATTTATTATTATTAGTTTTTTTTTTTTTGAGTTTTCAGGTTTACCACTTTCTATTCGATTGGTTTCTCTTTGGCTATGAAAAAAAAAATCATAAACAAGTTTAAGTTCAACTACCAAACCCAGATTATGATTTATACAAGGTAATTAAGTCTTATTTATTCTTATTTTATAAACATTTTTCTCTTAATTTTACTTTTGTTATTGCCTTTCTATAATTTATTCATACATTATTATATACTTATTTACGGATTTAAGAAAGTGTATGAATTTAATGGAATAAATTTTAGATTTACTGATATTATCATCATTGAAGTCTTAATGTTCTTTGGTTATGAGATTATACTCCCTTGGAGAATTTATGTTTTATGAGCAATAAGATTTTCTTGGCTTTTAATGTTTGTAGTAACATTGGGAGTTCAATTTTCTTTGGATTACCAAAATTTTATATCTTAGAATTGGTGAGTTGAATTTAAATTCATGTTAGATTCTTTCAAAGTTTTTATTTCCTATAAACTTTTTTATTCAATGTTCTGTAGATTTTAGAAAAGAGTTCAACCACTCAAGACGATGTTAACATTATGCAAGATGATTGGATGACTTTGTCGAGGACTACATATAGAGATTGAGATATTGAATTTTTAATAAACATTATATTATTGAACTTTGATGAATATTGTGAAAATGACTTTATAATTTGTTTATCGATTATGATATGTTTTATGTATATTTCAAATTTGGATGAATAAAATTGTTGAAAAATAATATCTTTTGTGTTATGATTTTTTAAATAAATGAATGATATATATATATATATATATGAAAGAAATTAATAATATATTTTATTTTCAATGAATTGGGACTGATTTATAAAATTGTAATAATAAATTAACAATGCCTTTTAAAAAGAAACTATAACAAATTATTATTTTTTTACTAAAATGTTTTAAATAAAGATCACCTTTTTTTTTTAATAAATGATCTTTATTAAATCTAACCAAATCGCTTATTAAGTGATCTTGATTTGGAAGGTTTTTTAAGGTCATGCGAATAGAGATCACTTTTAAAAGTGATTTCTATGTATTTTCAGATCATTTTAAAAGCGAACTCTATGAAGATTTTTGTAGTAATGATACACTTTGAGTCAATGTATATGAATCTAATGGTATACATTCTTCGTCATGATATACTTTATATCATGACGAACTGATAATAGAACAAATATATATACACATGGTAAGAGGAGCGACAACGGGTGTGATACTCTCACCGTGAGAGAGAGAGAGAGAGAGAGAGAGAGAGAGAGAGAGAGAGTGTGTGTGTGTGTGTGTGTGGATGTGTGGATAATGGTGTAGAAATGAGATTTAAGGTTTGATTTTCTATTAATACGATGGGTAAAAATTATACAAATAGTCAAATATCCCTAATAATAAAATTACATATTTACCCAAACTAATTGTTTTTATCATGATAGGATTAGCTAAACAAGAACACGATTCGTTTATTACAACAAATTAAACGAATTGACACGATTACTAACACAACTCATTTATCATCAATCTAAACCCGTAATAATCGTGTCATGACCCAAATTGACACCCCAAAATATGACAATCTTTATTAATATTATCATAATATGTTTTTATAATTATTTTGGTCATTTTAAGGCTGATACTATTGTTAGTTAAGGGTTCTGTCGTGACTTTCAACTCCTCAAGAAAAAGGAAAAAAAAGAAACATAGGCTCAGATCAAAGCAAACTACGGCTCGAAAGAGATGGGCAGTCAGCGACATGCGCTTTTGGAGTAAATGGACCGCGGGCCCCATTTCTAGTGAAAAGTATCGAATTCTCCTCCTCGCAGTGGCACCGGGGAGCCTTCTGAGTTTGGTTATGTTTCATCGGCTTCAGCTGATTCTGTTTTTGCTGTTGATAATCGGGTTAGCTTCACAACGCCACAAGATTAGGCTTTAAAAATACAATTCGAAATACAAATTTTATCCTAGAGGAGGGGTCTCCCCGCATTTTTACTATTTAATAGGCAAATGTGGACATATTTGCACTATGAGGACTTGAACCTTGGTGGTTGAGACTCATCATGAAGTCTCTAACCAAGGCAAGAGACTCTGGTAACTATTTGTGTGTATATATATATAAATAATTTTTCTATTGTCAGTTCGTTCTGATATAAAATATATCAGGACGAAGAATGTGGACCATTAGATTTACATACTTTGACTCAAAGTGTATGCATTTGTCAAAACTTCTCCATAATCTATGATCCACATTCTTCGTTTTGATATACTTTATACCAGAACGAACTGACAGTAGAAAGACTATATATATATATATATATATATATATATATGAAAATTTACAAGTTAGTGCGTCATGATATGACTCCATCAGTGCGTTGGATGTATACTATTAGATTTATATGCTTTGACTCAAAGTGTATGCACTTGTCAAAACTTCTCCATAATCTTTGGCCCACATGCAACGCACTGATGAAGTTATATCAGAACGCACTGAGAAAAAAAAAGAACTGTATATATATACGGTCCCGTTCATATCAGGGCATCCTTATATAACTTTATCAGGATATTGAATGTGAGTCACTCATTTATAAAAGTGATTTGACAAGTGCATACATACCAAGTCAAAGTATGTAAAATGAGTGACTCACATCCAATGTCCTAATATAATTCTATCAGGGCATCCTCATATGAAAATTTCCGTATATATATTTATATATGTATATATATTGTAAACATTATTTTTGTCATTTTTAAATCGGATTTTCTGCATAAAAAGAAGCAAAAGAATTGATTTGAAAAATCATATTGTCAGGCAAATAACAAACTTCCACGTGTCATGAAATAGAGATAAACATTCTCATGGTGCCACGTTATGTTAAATTTGCCCTAAGAGATATCAGCGTTTAGACAAATTTAAACCTCTTACAGTTTGTAGACACATGTCATCCATTTAAAAGGGGTAATACTCACACCCTTTAAATGAGGTGAGTAAAAATGGACTCTAATTTCATTGTTTATGTTGAGGCGACCACATGATATGGTTAACCCATATTAGACCTGGCACGGTTCTGGTTCGGTTTTGGTTTCGGTTTCGGTTCCGGTTCTGCATGAACCGACAGTTATGAACTTTTTTTTTCTTTGTTACTAAAAAAAAATTAGACTTGTAATTGTAAATAAAATAAAATATATAAATAAAAAATTACAAAATAAAATAAAATAAAATTCATTAGGTTGGGTCACCTAAAAATAAAATAAAATAAACATATGACAAATTACAAAATTAAATTAAAATAAAACTAAACAAAATGACAAATGACAAATTATATTTCATTGGGTATTTAGGATTTAGGTCAGCCGAAAATAACATAAAATAAATAAATGACAAATTACAAAATTAAATTAAAAAAAAACAAAAAAAAAAAAACATGTAAAGTCATTAGCCTTGCACTTAATTTTTACCACAATTAAGTTGCATACGTATCCTCTTGGGGGGTTTATAGGAATCAAAGGTCACGTAATTCTCTTATCTTTTATTGTAGGTTTGGTGATGATGTGGACTAATTGTTGTCGTGATGACGTGATCCGCATTTGCTATTCCAGCTCCCCTTTTCCAGTTTCAGGTTCGTCATCTTTGAAGAAATCATACGTTGCCTTTTGTTCAATTTCTTGTTGTCTATATTGCGCCTTCGTCCAGTCATTTACACAAACTTGTATCTGTAGTGCTTTTGGACTCAAGCACGAATGTTTTCATCCAGGATCTTCCCCTCGGCGCTGAACTCTTGTTCCACCGCCATCGTAGAAATTGGTGTTGAAATTTTTTTTTGGCTATCACAGCCATGATCGAATAGTACCTTCCATACTCTTTCCAATATTGTAAGATATCAAACTTTTTCCCTGGCTTATCTTCTATAAACTCAAAAGAGGTACTTAGATAAGATTCAAGCTCAGAATACTTGTCGGAGCTTGATGAAGAAGAACATTGTGGTTTTTTGGGTTTTTAATATTTTTATTTTAATAACAGACTATACCCTAAATTCAAAAATCCGGAAGATGATAGGAGTTGAGATACATTTTGTGTTCGTGTAACATCTCAATTCAGTGAGGATCCATAAACTGTAACATATCCATCATATAAATCATATAATAATTTCTTAACTCTATCACAACACGCATTAACATCATATTGAATTTTTAAACCTTGATGGCCATAATAACCATTTAGATAATAAGACAAATGTTCTAATTTACAACGTGGATCAAAAACCATGACAATCAAATAAATATTTGAAAACTCCCTATAATATTCTAACCATTTTACCTTCATAATATTAACGGCTTCCGCTAATTCTATGTCGGATTCACAATGAGCAAATGCACCGGCAATATTAAAATTCTCAATAATAAATAAATGAGTTGTAGTATAATAAACACCAGATAAATTGTTAGTAGCATTATAAAAGACTTTTAACGAATTGAAAATGTTGTAACAAGCATCCCAATGAGTTTGATAAAGATCAATGTAAGTAACATGAAATTGAATAAAGGCAACTAATAAATCCCTATAATCATAACTTTGAGCAAACATTTTATAGGTAGAATTCCAACAAGTTGGAACATCACGAGGAAATCTAACGACACGTCTACCATTTTGTTTTCAAAATGTTGACCATGATTTCATTGTAGAAGGATATTTCCACAAAAATATTAGGGCTTTTTTTTAATAGGTAGAATAAAATGTTCAAGAGTTTATAATCCTTTTTGAATATATAAATTTAAAACATGACAATATTTGATGAAAAAATGTACCACCAAGATAAGGTTTGCATAAATCAAGTAAAGATTGAATAGCAACGGTATTGCTAGAAGCATTATTAAAACCAATTGTAAAATTTTTTTTTTCAATTTTATACTCTGAAAAAATAATTCTAAACTATCTAAAAATATTATGAACAGTGTGTGCATCGTCAAATACTCTAAATGCAAGAATTCTTTTCTAGATATTCCATGCATCATCCATATAATGGTAAGTGACACCCAAGTATGAATGCGATCACCAATGGTTACTCGATATGTCTGCACATACGGAAATACGACCGTTATAATTTTTAAAATATTGTTCTAAATTTCTTTTTCTTTTTCATAAATATTTTCAAGTGTTGCTGTGAGCGTGGCTCTAGGAACACAACATGCAACAAGGTTTAATGCTCATCGACAAAAATTAATAAAACCAACATTTTCACCAAAACTAAATGATAAGTGTTCTACTGCTACCATTCTAGCTAATTCTTCTTTATTTTGTTTATCAGTATAATGAAATAATTGTTGGTTAGGAGTAGCATATCTGAGAATTTGTGATTGTGACCTCGATCTGTTCTCTCCTTCTGAATGTTTAGTTGAAATATGCTTCCGATAAGTGTCATATCCTTTGGATTTGGCCCACTTATATACTTTATTGTAGTAATTGCAAGCCGCTACATAGCTTCCATCTTCTTTCCTAATTTTCTTCATATGTTTGATGAAGAGATCAGATTTGCTCTGCTTCTATATCAGATTTTCCTGCTTTTCTGGTTTCGGTGGATCAAATTCAAAATCCGGAGATGTATCAATATCAGACATATTTTCTGACTGGCTTGTTATTATTATTATTATTATTTTTTTTTGGGGGGGGGGGGGGGGGTTGGGGTTTGGGGTTTGGGGTTATTGGGATCGAGTTCAGAAATTGTTAGAGGGGGAGTAGGACAGTCTAGCCCTAGGTCTTCAGCATAGACCAAGTGTTGTAGATACTCATGATAGGTTGTGTCGTTACGACCGAGATTATCGATCATAGAACCCTTATCTTTCATTGAAATGGAATGCCTAGGACCGTCATGGCCGTGACCCTTTCCATTTCCACCACTTGCCATTTAAAAATAAATTTGGGAGAGAATTGGAATTTGGAAACTTAGTAGAATAATAGTAGGTAGTAAACTAGTAATTGCAAATAAAATAAATTGCAAATAAAGGAATTTGGAAACTTGGTAATTGACTAATTGGAAATAAGATAAATTGAAAATAAAATTAATTGCAAATAAAATAGATTGGAAATAAAATTAATTGGAAATAAAATAAATTGCAATAAAATAATTAATTTGCAAATAAAACAATTGCAAAATGAAATAAATATTAAAAATTTAGGGCCGTCCTGTAAACCGTTTTTTGTTTTTGTTTTTCGAAAAGAAAAATGAAAATGAAAATAGTGTATTTGGTTTCATTTTTGAATTTCGAATACGCGTCTAGTAGTATTTACTGGAATCCGTATTTTGAAAATAAAAACGGAAAAAACGCGTCTGGTAGTATAACCGAAAACTTTCAAAAATTGAAATATCAATTTTTACATTTCTTTAATATTATAACAATGATAACAAATTGATTAAATAATTAACTAAAAAAATTGAAATGTAATTTTTAACTTAAATAAAAGTTGTCAGGTGAAGAAGAAGAAGAAGACTCGATCGGCGACGAGGAGGAGACCAGATCGGCGATGACGAGTGGCGATCGGGGTTAGAGAGGCGACGCAGAGCCGATCGGAGGCGACCGGAGGAGGAAGAGGAAGAGGAAGAAGAAGTCCAGATTGGTGGCTAGCGAAGGAGCAGGAAGAGGGAGAAGAAGAAGAAGAAAACGGCGGCAGCGAGCGGATGTGGAGGAAGAGGAAGAAGAGGAAGAGGAGAAAGAAGAAGAAGAGGAGAAAGAAGAAGAAGGCGACAACGACCGGTGACCGGCGGAAGGCAGCAGCGAGCGACGACTGGCGGCAGGCAACGACGATCGGCGGTGAGGAAAAGGAAGAAGAAGGCGACAACGACCGGTGACCGGCGGAAGGCAGCAGCGAGCGACGACTGGCAGCAGGCAGCGACGATCGGCGGTGAGGAGAAGGAAGAAGAAGATGCTGCCCGATGAAGAAGGGACCTGGTAGAAATTTTTTTTTTTTTTATAATTAATTTGGAAAACAAAAACAAGTTTTTATTTATTTATTTTATTTATTTATTTATTTTTTTTGTATTTTGAAAATAAAATGAAAAATGGTTACCGAACGTGAATTCGAAATCATTTTTGGAAAACGAAAATGAAAACAAGCTGAAAACAGTCTGCAAGACGGGGCCTTAGTAATTAAGAATGAATTGGAAACTTAGAGAGAACCGGGAGGAAATTGGTGTGAGGAAAAATGATTGGGGGGGGGGGGGGGGGTGTTTATTTATAGATAAGGAAAAAAAAAAAAAAAGGTAGCCATGCAGTCGGTTGACGTCAGCCGCCAACGGTCAACCCAAAAAAAGAAAAAAAAGAAAAAACTCTGGAATTACGGGTTCAAGTCCTGTTCGAACCGGACGGTTCCACGAACCTTAAAACTGGAACCAGAAAACCATTTTCGGTTCTGGTTCCGGTTCCACGGTTCAAATCAAAACCATGTCAGATCTACCCCAGAGGGCTTGTAAATGTAAAGTTGATGAGGAAATGAAAAACATGGGCAACGTTGAAAGTCAACAAAACGTGGCACCGCGGTAGTGCATCTGGCTGTTTCTGCTACATGACACGCGTACAAGTCCAAATACTCACACATGCTACTTAATTATATTTTTATCGTATCTGGACAAACCCATGACCCATAATTGTGTCGATTTAAAAAAAAAAAAAATGATCGGATGAGCTTAACCGGTATATCCTCCCACATGCATCATTGATGTCACATTTCTTCCTCTAAATTATATAATTAATTTAATAATTTTAAAATATATATATATATATAGGTAAAGATGCTTAAATCAATCTCATTGCATGTCAATGAGACCGTCCCATCCAAGTTTTTCTTGAAATGGTGATACAGTTTGTTCAAAAATTGTACAAAAAATTATACTGTTTACTTCAAGAAATCGGCTATTATTGTTTATTTACTAAATGACATATCAATAGCACAATCATAGATTCTTAGTAGGATAACACTTGGGTACTGATCAACTAATAAAGTTTTATCATGTAATCCATTTGTGAAAAATGAAAGGAGAAAGATATAAAAAGTTAAGAGAAAAAAACCACTTGATAACAAACAATTTCCTTCATAGTAACTAGAGAAATATTTCCGTGGGTCGTACACTGTCTCTCATTTATACGTTAGTCAATGAATAAATGTTAATCATAAACCCAAGGGTTTTATAGTATAAATAAGTAAAAACGTTAGTCATAAGTTAACGAGTTAAAACGAACACTGCTTTTTACGAGAAAAGCCCCCAATACCTTAACTCTACAAAGACTCTTTTTAGGATAAAAACAGACAGATTCGATAGGCCAAAGCATATATACAACAGTACCTCAGCATAACTCTCCAGATAAACATACAATTCTTCGGAGAAGTCTCAGTACTCTTAACACATCAAAAATTAGTATAAAATTTCGAAAAAAGCCAAAATTTCCAATAAAAAATATCTAGACACCTTAAAGCTTTTTTAATTTTAGTATAAAATTAGTCCCTTAGTTTTGTATGACCATCATCAGCAACACATCACCAAACAATTAATTTCAGTATATAAAACCATAACCATAACCACTACTCACCACAAAATGCAAAACCCATCTCAGAAAAACCTCAAAATGAAACCCAAGACGACGACGATGCTCAATAATTACCAAACACACGTCCTTTTGCCAAACCAATGTGGCTCGAGGCTGGTGCAAACCATAGACGCACCACTCCCACTAGTATGGTCCATACTTCGTCGGTTCGACCACCCACAAGGCTACAAGCAATTCATAAAGAGTTGCACTCTAAAAACCGGCACGGGTGGCACTGGAAGCATACGAGAAGTGGCAATCGTTACGGGTTTGCCGGCAAGAGCCAGCACGGAGAGACTTGACAAGCTTGATGATGAGTTACACGTGATGATGGTTAGTATTATAGGAGGTGATCATAGGCTCGAAAATTACCACTCCACCACAAGTTTGCACGGGACAAAAGGAGGGAAGACGGTGGTGATGGAGTCGTACGTGGTGGATGTGCCGGCCGGAAATAGCAAGGAGGAAACCTGTGCTTTTGCTGATACAATTATAGGTTGTAATCTTAAGTCACTTGCTAGTGTTACCGAGAAAATGGTCGCTCATGCATGACCTGTGTTTAGGACAGTTTTCTTATGATAAAAAAATATAAATGTTATTGGATTCAGCTACTATTCATTTTCACTATAGTATAGTTACTGAGTTGTTACAGGTTATTGAATTTCAATTAAAATAAAAATTAACATTAATAACCCTCTCTTATAAAACTGTCCATGTAATTAATTATACGGTTTTTGTATTATAGCTAAATCCAATGTTTATAATGTTTACCTAGAGCTGTTGATATATCATTATTTGGTCATTACCTGATATTTTAAACTTTTAAGATTATTGATAATTAATATGATACCAATATTTAGTTTGATCCTTAAATCCTAGATTCAAGTCTTTCCTGTCAATCTAGACTATTTATACACCCGTCAATATGGCACACGCACGAAGAGGATGTGATAAAGGGTTTTATATCACGATTTCAATATTTATCTAACGAATTTGGATCCTCTATTTATCGATCTGATCAATCTTTTTTCTGATTTCACATAATCTCACTATACATAAGCATTGCAATGAATGTATGGTTAATATGTGATTGTTTTTCACGACCACTTCATCAACAACCAATTACATGCTTTACAGTTTTTTGGTATATTATAAGTAACCTGGTAAATGAACGAGTTTAGGCTTTAGACAAATGATTGATAGGTCAGTGGTTTGAATCTTACCAATAGAGAAAGCTTTCAAAAAAATACCTAGTCCCGGATTAATAGATATTGTAAAATAATAATAATAATAATAATAATAATAATAAAAAAAAAAAAAAAACCTACTATTATTTTTACACACTTGATCGAGTGCTTATATAGTTATATATATATATATATATATTTACTCTGCTTGGAACCCGCAAGCCATGTATATATATTTACTCAATTTTGCCGACTCAATGTGTCTCCATTCTCCAACCTCTCCGGCTATTATCTACCTAAACTATTGCAAATTGCTGAGTTTTATTTATTTATTTATATTGAGATATTTAAATGAAAGTAATAGATGCTTATCTTGCGACGTCGGTGTGGACTTTCACTGCGACTGGTAGAAGATTCTTTGCTGGAGAGTGAGAAGGGTGTTGTATTTCTTATATATTAACAGGATCATTGAAAATTAATTAACATTTTTATTAATTATAAATATAATTAGAGAATAGGTTGAAATTAATCAAGTAATAGTAGAGAATAGGATGGAATTTTATAATGAAGTGAGAATGGCAACTACTTAACTAAATACTCTCAAAAGATTTGATCATTTTAGAGACGTCAGACGTAATTATCATTGCATTATATTTGTTATCATAAAAATTTATATTTATTTATTTTGGTAAGTAGCATGTCTGACAATATTTTTTACTAGAAATCTTGAATCTTCTTTGTTTTTATTTAGACAGTTGCATTAATTATGCATATCATTTAAACTGGTATATATAGTAGGTGATTGGCTCTTTAATTTAGATGCACATATAAAAAGAAGCTAGAGTCTAGAGAGCTGGTGACACTACTGTAAAGGTTGAAGTTATAAATATCCGCCAAGGTACGAATAGTTGGTGGCAGATTTTTTTTTTAAGGGTTAATTGCAATAATATACCCTGAGATTGTTTTTAAAGGGTTAATTTCAACAAAAGAGGTTTCTTCTTTGGAAGCTTTTAAGGTGATTTTTATTTAGATTTTTTTTTTTTATTTTTTTTTTTTTATGTTTGTATTATTCTTATTTATCTTTTTGAAAATAGTTTACATTTTGAGAATATAGCATGTGTTTTGTGGTGAATTTGATGTTGCGGTCAATTTACCATTGTTGCTTTGAATATATACAATTTTGAGGTTTTTTTTATATTATTTATTATTATTATATTTTTTCTTTCTTTCTTTCGAAAATGTTGACAACTCTGGTTTCTTAACGGCGTTAGGATGTCTCAATTGAGTTTCGGCACCAGTTGAGACATCTGGACAACGTTAGGAATTTACAACTGCATTTACAATTCATAACTGCGCTTAGTATTCCTAACGACGTTTGGAATTCCCAATTGGGAATCGAAATTCGCAACAGTGTGTTATTCTTCTTTGCTGCAAATTCTTTTGTGGCCACAAGACCTCTGATGAAGCAAAAACAATAAATTTGTTGAATCCACAACAAGATAATAGTTCCAAAGGAACGGTATTTCATTAATATCAATCAAAAATTACAAACTTGCTTAAATAGAAAATAAAACAAACCTGAATCTTTTAGGATTTTGGATTTCTAACTTGAAAAAGAAAAACCCCTTAAATCAGCCTAAAAACATAAAATAGGAAAATTTCGAAAGTCTCCTACATTAGACACCCCCGCTTAAAAAAAACTCATCCTCGAGTTTGACATGTCTGGTTTAACGGGTAATACTTGAGATAAATCATATTTTCAATTGTGGACTTGATTGAATGATATTCGAATGGTAAAAGCGAAGTAGAATATATAAAAATCCACACAAACAAGAACAAGATGAAAAGCTCCCTTCAGTTTGTTCTTGAGCACCTTCAACTTCCTATCTTCCAAACAGTCCATCATCACAAAACTAGATTCAACGTCATTGACACAAAAAAGGAATTCCTTGACATTCTGCGTTCCCTTGAATACTGGCATGTCTACAATGATCTTGTAATCTATTTCCTTGGGTCTTTCTAGTGGCCCGATCATCCGCTTCAACTACATGCAGATTTTGTATCGAAATTATGGGTAGCGGTTGCAGATTTTTGACTTGTAGTATCGGTCCATAACTCTGAATCACTAGTGTCGGGCCATGAGTCATCTCGCCTTCCCCTCTACACCCTTGCTCCATCATCCTGTTGCCATTAAGCAACAATGCCTCCAACGATCAGAGAATTTCCGTGACTTATGCTAGTAGTAACGAAATTGCATAGAGTTGAGGATGAATATTGTTGAAGGCGACAGTAACAACCCCAGTTGCTATTGCCCTCTTTCTTCGAACTTCGTTAGAAAAATGATTGCTTTCAGTCTCACCGTGTGCCATCAGAAGGCAGCATAAACGAGCTCTAATACTACTTGACAAAGCGATACCGATAAGTTAGTTGAATCCACAACAAGATAATTGTTCTAAAAGAACGGTATTTTAATAATATATATCAATCAAAAGTTACAAACATCTCTTCGGTCTCTTGCTTAAATAGAAAATAAAACAAACTTGAATCCTTTAGGATCTAGGATTTTGGATTCCTAACTTGAAGAGAAAAAAAAAAAAAACCCTTAATCAACCTAAAACATAAAAATAGGAAAATTCAAGAAGTGTCCTACATCAACCTCATTATGTATGACTATAGAACGGAAATCCATAATAATTCCAAACATAATAGTTGGTAACCGTGGTGGACTTATATGGGGGCTGACCCGGGCTATAGCTTGGTTGACCTTTTGAATTTTTTTAAGGATAATTACAACAAAACCGTCAGAGCAACTTTTATTACTTTATTATCCTTATATTTATATATTATTACTAAGTTATCCCATAAGTAAAAAATTTCTTGACTTTTACTTTTTCCCCATTGCAACAGCTGTCCAATTTAATCCACCGTGCCTCCAATTTAATTTACATGGGTAATTATCTTGAGGTTTGCAAATTGTCTTCAAAATTTAGTGAATGAACTACTGTTACAAATAGGTTATATATATATATATATATATGAGGAAGTCCAATGTAATTTATTTATTTATTTTATTAATATTGGTTTCTTTAGTTGTGTAATGAATATTGGATTTAATATATATATATTACAATAATTCAGGGTTTAGGGGAAGGGTACATGACTTGAACCTACAACCTTTTAGTATAGATGTGAAGGGTATACCACTAGACCAATATTATATTGTCATGTATATTTATTATTTGCATTGCATTTTTTAATCGTTGTTCCATTGAAAGTTTATGTACTCAATCTGGTATATGTATTTTTAGGGGTAAGTATCATTATGTACACTACAAAAAAAAAGTGTCTATTAGCGACCAATTATTTTCGACAGCCATAATTATCATTGGTGATTCAGCCTTTTTCGACGGACATTTCAACACCGTCGAAAATGAAGAAAAAAATAATACCACATCTTCGACGGCAAAAGCCATTGAAAATAGTCGAATAAACCGTCGAAAATGACCCACATTTTCGACGGCACTCTTTGCACCGTCAAAAATGATGAAAAAAATAATACCACATTTTCGACGGCAAAATGCCATCGAAAATAGCCGAATAAACCGTCAAACATGACCCACATTTTCGACGGCACTATTTGCACTGCTGAAAATGACATATTTTTTCGACAGTATTATTTGTGCCATCGAAAATGACCCACATTTTCGATGGCACTATTTGCACTGTCGAAAATTACCCACATTTTTGACGGCACATGTACCGCCGAAAATGATGAAAGAAGTAATATCACAATTCCAAATAGTCTAATAATTTGGTACGATTTTTTATATTATTTGTTACGGTATTGTCATGAAAAAAATAATTAATTAAATATTATAATATTAATTAATAAATTATAATGGAATATATTTATGTATGTGATAATTTATAAACTAAAAAAAAAAAATTGACTTATAACGAAATTATTAGTAATTACAAGAATATTTAGTTATTTTTAATTTTGTTTACTAAACATGACTATATTAAATGTTATAAATTTTTTTTTAGAAATTATATCTATTTGTATATTTTACAAAATAATTAGAATTTTTTTTGGAATAAGTTTAAATTATTAATTAATAAAAATTATTAATTTTTCACTAAAATATTGATTATAAAAAAAAAATTCAATATGGATATAATATGCATTACCTATTAAAATATGTAGCTGTAGCAAAATTGTTAAAACAAGTCATACTTTTCTATCAGATAAGAGAATATTTTTATAAAATATTAATTTGAAAAACAATATCAAAACATATTAAATGGTATGCAATTTATAGTTTTAATTGAATAATGTGTAAAATATATCAATAGTTTATATATAAATAGTATGCAATATATATCAAATATTAAGTTATTGCAAAATGGTAAAAGCAACACTTACCATTTTCAAGGTCCAGGTTCGAACCATGTAAGTTGTATGAATTAATTGGGATTTAACAAAGGATCTAGGTGATGTGGGGTGTACTTGGTTGATCTTGGGGTTCCCTAAGAATGGTTTAAGAGGTGGTGGAGCGTCAAAAATACAACTAATTTTGACCATTTTTTATTACTATTATTGACGGTAAATGGCTGTCGAAAAAGGGGGTATTTTCGACAGCCCATCACCAATTTTTAATACTATTACCGACGATCATTTTCATTTTTTACAACGGCAATTATTGTTGAAAAAGGTTGTATTTTTGACAGCCCGTCGATGAAAGTTTATTGCCGACGAGTGTATTTTCTGCGGCATTCGATGGCCTTTTCCCGTCAAAAAAGCGTATTTTCGACAGCAAACCACCTTTTTCGACGGCATTTAGCCCTCGCTGATGACCATTTTTTTTTGTAGTCATGATCATGTCTTGCATATATATATATATATATGTGTGTGTGTGTGTGTGTGTTTTTTTTTTTTAAATTTTTTTTTTTTTTTTTAAACTTTTCTAATAATGAAATTTGCTAGTATCGTTGATGTTTGCTTTAAAAAATTTATAGTTTTGTTTTAGCCCATCATATAAAAAATCATGGGTATATCTCAGGTTGGTGATGAAAAAACACATTGACAATGTTCGTGAGTTGGAAAATGGCAATGGAATTTGTTAGGAAGTCCAACTTTCATATCTTTCCTATTTAGAATAGATGTTCTGTGTATATTAACTTTCCTATTGTAATGCCTATAATGTAGTAACAGATTCCTGACTTATAGGAGTAGTTAGAATCCTTCCTGTACAAATACACGATAGAAGCATCAATAATATTCATTCTAGCAAATTCAATATTTCTTTCATCTTTTCATGGTATCAGAGCAGGACTAAGATCCTAATCCATCACTGCACTTTAATCTCTCGTGTAACATCTCTCCTTTTTCAACCATCATGGCCAATGATGAAGTACCACCAACATCTCGTCTCCCTGGCAAGGAAATTGCCAATCCTAACACTTCTACAGATACTTCAAGGGCGAATATCTAAAATCCCTATTTCACTCATCATTTAGATTATCCAAGTTTGGTTTTGATTTCCAAACCCTTGAATGGAGACAATTGTTCTACTAGGAAAAGGGCTATGACTCTGGCCTTAAATTCCAAGAACAAACTAGGTTTTGTCAATGGCTCAATCAATATCCCTTTAGAAAAAGCAGATCCTGAAAGTTATGCGGCTTGGTCTCGGTGTAATGATATGGTCCATTCCTGGATTGTCAACTCTCTCAGTCCGAAAATTTCAGACAGTGTGATCTACTACTCTACCGCTAATGAAGTTTGGGAAGATCTTTGTGAGCGATTCTCTCAAAGCAACACATCTCTCATCTTAGAGATTCAACGAGATATTGCCTGTCGTTGACAAGAAAAACTCTCTGTTTCTACCTATTACACAAAATTGAAGGGCCTATGGGATAAACTGACTTCTTACAACGATGCAGTACATGGGGCATAACAAGATCAACAAAAATTGATGCAATTTCTAATGGGATTGAATGATTCTTACAGTGCTATACGCGGACAAATCCTTCTGATGAATCCCCTTCCTTCGGTTCGCCAAGCATATTTCTCTGTCTCTCAAGAAGAAAAACGTCTCATAAGCTCAACGCACGCTGCAAGTGATTTTGGTAGTAGAGCCGCTATGGCTATTCGAAGCAACAACAGTAGCAAACCAGCTCCATCGGCAGGTACAGGGAGATTCGACCCCTCATATGGTTCACAAGATTAAATATCGCAAGAAAAATAGTCGGAGAATGTTAATGGAGGACGCCGATTTGACCACGACAAGCGTCCTTTTGTTTCTGGAAGAGGACGCCCTCACTGTTCCCATTGTGGAGAATTTGGTCATTGGGTCCAAACTTGTTATGAGCTATATGGGTATCCAACGGGCCATCCAAAGGAAAAGTATAATTCAGGCCCAAGACGTTTCAACAACAATACCAAGCCTACAGCTAATCATGTGTTCAAGGTCTTTTCTAAAGATGACGACAATCAAGTTGTTGGGATTTCAAAGGCTTAATTGAAATAGCTCTTATTACTTCTAGACAACAAAAATGAAGGATCTAGCTCTCAAGTAAAAGTTGTCACCAAGCCAGGTTTGTCTAACGTCGCTTCCCGCAGTTATATCATTGATAGCGGGGCGACGGATCATCTAAATTATTTTTCCGCAAAGATAAAAATTACTCATTGCCTTCTGTAATACTGCCTAGTGGAGAAAAGGCTAATATTGTTGCAAAAGTATCATTGCCTCTAAATTCCGTCTATTATTTGCATAATGTACTATGTGTACCTACATTCAAAGTTGATTTGATGTCAGTTAGTCGTCTGACGAGAGGCCTGAATTGTTCAGTAATTTTTTTTTTCTTATTGGTGTGTTCTGCATGATCTGGCTATGAAAAGGATGATTGGTTTGGGTAAACAACGTAATAGACTATATTATTTGGTGGCATTAGCAACAAAAAAATCCATGACCAAATCTTCCTCATCCACACACTGTCCGACTTGCAATCTCACCATCTCATACACCGATCTCTGGCATAACCGCTTATGCCATGTCTCACCTCCTTGTTTAAGTTTCATTGCAAGGAGTTTTTAAAATTTTTCCATTCAGTTCAATAATGCTTGTCCTATATGTCCTTTTGGCTAAGCAGAGTCGTTTACCTTTCAGTCCTAGTGTAATCTCTTCTGTTAAACCTTTTGAGATAATACATTGTTACATTTGGGGTCGTTATCGACACCCTTCTCTTTCTGGTGCTTATTACTTTCTTACTATTGTTGATGATTATACATGTTTCACATGGATTTTCTTGATGCGACACAAACATGAAACACAATCACTTTTAAAACACTTCTTCAGTTATGTTCTCACATAATTTACGTCCCACATTAAGATTTTTCGAAGACAATGGTGGAAAATTTATCTCACTTCGTTCCTTTTTTTATGATAATGGTGTCGTTTTTCAGCATTCTTGTGTTTACACACCTCAACAAAATGGGGTTATAGAATGCAAGCATCGTCACATCTTGCAAGTGGCTCGAGCTTTGAAATTTTAAGCTCAACTCCCTACCCAATTTTGGGGGGAATGTTCTTTTATAGCTGTACACATAATCAATCGACTCTCTTCTCCGGTTCTCTCTTCCAAAACCCCTTTCGAACTTCTCTACTCAAAACCGCCTTCTTTTTCACATCTCCATGTCTTTGGTTGCTTAGCCTATGCTACTAATGTCTGTCCTTCTCACAAATTTGACTATCGTTCCATACTTTCAATTTTTATCGGCTATCCCGTAGGTCAAAAGGCATACAAATTATTCGATTTGTCGACAAAAAAGGTTTTCACTAGCCGTGATGTAAAATTTCACGAAAATATTTTTCCTTATGCATCTATCACGCCTATTTATGCTCTTTCTCTTTCACAAACAAATTCTGGCCCAATTCCTCTTGTGGCCCACGACATCCCTTATTTTGATTCCAATCCAAACACTTATCATCCAACCACATCACCTCTCAATTAGACAAACACGCTTCCTTCTCCAAATCTCCAACCTACACATACCTTCGTCTCATCTCCTCTACCGGAACTACCATCTTCGACAGCTGATTCCTCATCAAATCCGATTCCATAGTCACCTCTCTTCTCTTCTGAACCCGATCCCGATCCTACACCCGACCCTACACCCGACCCCACACCCGACCCCACTTTACTTCGTCGCTCCAACCGCCATACTAGACCGCCAGCCACACTCCACAATTATGTCTGCTCCAACGTTTACTCAGACCAATCGTCCTCCTTGTTGCTCTGCCCGACCAAAGGTACGCGATATCCACTAGCAAATTATGTTTTGTATCACATATATACACCTACATATCAGTCTTTTGTTGCTCAAATTAGTGATGTCATGGAACCCAAGTCCTATTTAGAGGCTACCGCTCATCCTAAGTGGCAAGAAGCCATGCATTCCGAATTACAAGCTCTCCAAGCCAATGGCACTTGGTCTCTCACTCCACTCCCGGCCAGTAAGTCACCTATTGGCTGCAGATGGGTGATTAAAATTAAACACCGTTCCGATGGATCTATCGAGAGGTACAAAGCCCGTTTGGTCGCCAAAAGCTTCGCTCAGTTAGAAGGTGTCGATTATCAGGATACCTTTTCCCCCACTGCCAAGATCATCTCAGTTCACTGCTTGCTAGCGTTGGCTGCATCTCGTGGCTGGTCCATTCATCAAATGGATGTAAATAATGCCTTTCTTCATAGCGACTTAGCTGTGGAAATATACATGTCTCCGCCGTCTGGGCTTTGGTGACAGGGGGAGGAAAACTCGGTACGTCTCTTTCACAAGTCATTGTAAGGTTTGAAACAAGCATCTCACAAATGGTTAGCCAAGTTCTCAGAAGCTATTTGTTTCGCTGGTTTTGTATAATCTCTAGCCAGTTATTCTCTATTCACCAGAAAACAAGGTAAGTCCTTTACTGCTCTCTTGATATATGTTGATGATATTCTAATTACTGGAAATGATCATGTTGGCATTGTGGCAACTAAAAAATTTCTGCATAGTCATTTCCATCTCAAAGATCTTGGTGATTTGAAATACTTTCTTGGTATTGAGGTTTTTGCTTTTAAGAATGGGATTTTTATTTTCCAATGTAAGTATGCACTAGAAATTATTGAAGATACAGGGTTGTTAGGCGTAGCTTCTATTGATACTCCTATGGAACGAGGCTTGAAATTATCAGATAAGAGCAACTTGCTCAAAGATTCGAGTAAGTATAGAAGATTAGTCGGCAAATTAATTTACTTGACTGTTTCGAGGCCGGATATAACATATGATGTACATGTCCTGAGTAGATTCATGCACCAACCTCGAAAACTTCATATGGAGGCAGCTCTTCGGGTTGTCCGTTATCTAAAAGGTGCTTCTGGCAAAGGCCTGTTCTTCACTTCGAACAACGATTTCAAGTTAAGAGCTTACTCTGACTCGGATTGGGCAGGTTGCCCACTCACTAGGAGGTCTACTGCGGGATATTATGTCTTTCTTGGACCTTCACTGATATCTTGGAGGTTGAAGGGACAGAAAACAATTTCACTCTCTTTCGCTAAGGCGGAATACTGTGTAATGACGGGAGCCTGCTGTGAGTTGACATGGCTTCGATATCTATTGAAGGACTTGAGACTTTCACATCATGAATTTGCTTTGCTGTATTGCGACAACAAGGCTGCCTTACACATTGTAGCCAACCCAGTTTTTCATGAGAGAACTAAACACATTGAGATGAATTGCCATTACATTAGAGACAAGATCCAAGATGGTTCCGTGACTACAAGATATGTGAATTCTGCATATCTGCTAGCAGATGTCTTGACAAAGCCCTTAGGGAAAGAGATCTTTGTTCCTATGGTTCACAAGTTGGGAGTGCAGGATATCCACTCTCCAACTTGAGGGGGAGTGTTAGGAAGTCTAACTTTCATATCTTTCTTATTTAGAATAGATGTTCTGTGTATATTAGATTTCCTATTTTAATGACTATAATGCAGTAACAGATTCCTGACTTATAGAAGTAGTTAGAATCCTTCTTGTGCAAATACACGATAGAAGCATCAATAATATTCATTCTAGCAAATTCAATATTTCTTTCATCTTTTCAGAATTGGTATAGACAATATACAAGAAAGTACATTGGTCCAAATTTCCTTCAAATTGTCGATGTATTTTCTGTTTTTAATTTCCAAAAATACTCGTGGACTTCAAAATTTCCTAGAAGCAAGCAACACCGTGGCTCAAGACGTTGATCTAAAATGCGATCAATTCATTCAACACAGTTAAGTGGTTAGGCAATAGAAACAAAAAAAACCGTTGCTTATATAAAAGAAGTTGACACCAAAAAAAAAAATTGCCCCTAATGTAGGCACGTAGCAAATATTATCTTTGAAAGCAATTTAAATTGATCAAAAGTAGGATAGAATTTTTTTTTTTTTTGACTAAAAGTAGAATAGAATTGAGTCAAATAAAATGTCCTTGCAATAACATCAAATATTTTCGAAAGTAATCTCTTAGAGTATCTCCAAAGGGCTCTCTAAATCCTCTCTTTAGCTAAAATAAGGAGTCAATTTGGTTTTAGAGCACTCCAAGGGGCTTCCTAAATGGCTCCCTATTTTATAGAGTCTCTTGATGACTTTCTAAATTTAGGGAGCTCTCTATCTTCTCTCTCTTAATTTTTTAATATTTTAAAACTGATTTTGTTATTAAAAAATTGATATCATGAGAGCATGGTTATTAAATACAATTTAAAACAAAATAAATTTATTTATATTTTAAATTTAAAAAATATTAAAGTATTAATGACTAACTATAATAAAGAGCATGGTTGGAGTGATATCATGAGAAGTTGCTAGATATAATAGATTTTTAATTAAAATTTAGAGAGTATGGTCGGAGATGCTCTAAAGGTCTACTGCTACTCCATAACATATGTAAACCTAGCTAGTTTAAAGGAACATAACTTTAAAGCTGTTCATCCTTCCCAACGGTTGCTGCAACATCTGACTATTACTGCAAGCGCTGTTCTCACTTCTATTACTCCAAGACCCCTCAGTTTCTCTATTTTCCAGTGCCATTATCTACATACATAATTAAATTAACCGATCAAAACAAAAGAGAGAGTAAATATTTAGAGTAAATTTAAGAAATTCAATAATTAAATTGTTCTTTGTTCTTTGTTTGATTCCTGACTCTGTTTTGTATTTTCATTATAATCCCTTTCACAACCTTTTGATCATAATAGGCAGCGGCAGATATAGTGCAGAGCACAGGCATCAACGAAATTGACATCAGAGATTCATTTAGAAGAAGCTTAAACAGTTCAACATGAATCAATCAAGACCACTCACATGAATAATAGACATGAATCAATTAAGACCGCTCTCATAAACAAGAACTTCAAAAATAACATGATTTTTGATATGCAATCTCTTCCACCAATCACAAGCTAAGAATTTTATTATCGTCAAAAACTGAATATGTTTTTCCAAATAAAGCCACATGAACCTTTCTTTATATGTGAGAGCATCCAAACATCATAAGCTACGAGCTTGCCAGCTTGTTCTACAAACTAAAGTTCCTATCAATTACAGAAAACTTTGGATAGGAATTAATTAGAAACAAATTGGATAAAACAAAGAGACATTTACACATATTTACAATATAATATACATTAAATTTTTTTAGAATATAAATATTAGGATCAATTTTTATTTTTTTTTCTCTCTGATTTACGAACTAATTATTAAGGATAATCCAGCTTGATGATAACATTTGAATTTCGTATTTGTATTTATCTGATTATGTTGTTATCATCCAAGTAATTTAGAGTTGTCATAGTCTATCTCTAAGTCCTTTGACTCTTCCTGTCTTCCATATACTTACTTAGGATACGAAAGTCTATTTCTCTAAGGAGATTGTATTCGATTAGGATTCTTGAAGACATTTAAAGACATTTTTTAAGTGAGGGATTTTCATGGATTTTTACGGACTTTTATAAATCAACATGGACTTTCATTGATTTGTTTAGACATCTATCTCAGACTTTAATGGATTTGTTCAGACATCTATTTCAGACTTTTATGGATTTGTTTAGATATCCATGGATTTTTATGCATAATTATACCACCCAATAACACAATCTATACACTCATCACAGAAAAAACTATCATATGTTGTTTTGCATAAAAAACACGATCTGATAATGATCAAACGCGGACTCGCTCGAGCACAAGCTTTAATTCACCAAGCATCTTCGACTCGACACATCTCGTCAATCATACACAACATTAACGACGACGATTTTGTTCCTAATCGAGCCATCTATCGTAATCCAAGCGCGTTTTATTAGTAAGATCATCCTTTCCATTTTCTTAATTTTATCAAAATATTCAAATCAAAATAACACAAATTATTGTCATAATTTCAAAAACCGACACGAGTAAGATGAATCTAGAACCTGATATTATTATTAAAATTACAATAATATGAACAAAATATGAATTTATTGGTTATAAATGTTGGAAGTGAATGAATTTCGAACCGCTTTACTTCTATAAGTTACCACATAAATTTTTTTTGAACAAACACCATGTGTGCATTTTCTGATAAATTTATTAAATTCAATTTCACTCACGCTATGTTTCCCGTAATGGGAAAGATTGTAGTCTCCCCGGTTTGTGGATGATTTATGAATGGTTTAGAGAGTCCTCGAGTATTTCCTGATTTTGTACATGATTGAGGAAATGGACACAAGATCCTTGTTCAGAGTAGACCCGCACCCGCCCACGATTCTCTTGATGCAATCTGACAGCCTGGTGTAATATAGCAGAAGCTGAGTCAAAGCAGCCCTCAAGATCTTCATACCACACAAGAAGTTGCTGAAAGAAGTGATGACATCTTTGTGCATCAGCTCTATTGCTGCTTTCCATCTGCTAGCAAAGTCTTTAACAATTGGCTCGACTTCAGCAACGGTTATAGGCTCGTCAGAGCCAGAGCTAGAACTTGGGTCCTCTGAGCCTCGTGTCTTCACGAACTTGATCAAATCACAAAAGCGCTCCAGAAGCAGTTCTTCCACAAATAGCGTAACAAGTTTTGCATATTCGATTATTTTTATTTATTTTATTTTATTTTTGTGTTTGTGTTTTTGATGAGTCATGAGTCCACGTTTCTGTTTGAGAGAGAGGGAGTAAAGTCCACCAAAATCTTTGGGGAGAAAGCCAGACATGTTCTGACATTTGATATTTATATCACTCACTATCAAGTCCACCAAAATCCACCAAAATCTATGGCTTAAGAAAATCCTTTAAAATCTAGTCCTAATTGAATACACATTGATTCTTGTAGATATTTTTAAAGTCTTAATTCAATACACCTGGATTTGGAAGAATTTTTTAAAAACCCATAGAAATCCTAATTGAATACCATTGGATTAATATAGACTCTTTTAAAGTTTTTAAATGTCAGGATTGAATACACCAGGATTTATAATGTCTTTAAATGTCCGCAAGAATCCTAATTGAATACATCCCCTTAAGTGATATCTCTTGTATAAATATGTTACCAAGATTCATAATTAAATATCAAAAAATATTTCTTCCCTACATGGTATCAGAGCATCATTAACTCAAACGAGTTCTCTGATCCAACTATGACTCATAATAACTCAAACGAGTCATCTGATCCAACAACTCAAACCACCATCATTTCTTCTTCTTCTTCCTCTCATAACATCACTACATCTACAAACACCATTATCTCTATCAACGTTGCTGTTGAAGCTCCTCTACAACTCACAATAATAAACTATCGGCAATGGAAACTTCAATTTCACTCTTCTCGTTGGATTTGATCTTATGCGTTTTGTTGATGGTCAAAATCCATGTCCACTGGCAACCGTCACGACCAATGGAGTCATTATGTTAAACCCAGCTCACTACATATGGACCAGACAAGATCAACTTCTTCTGAATGCAATTCTTGGATCTATATCCCCATCTATCATTCCATTCATTGCTTCCGCTCAAACGGCTCGTGATGCATGGACCACCATTGCCAATACGTACGCAAAGCCTTCTAGAGGCCACATCATGCATCTCAAGGGTGTTCTTACCAATGTAACGAAAGGAACCCAAACCATTATCGAAAACGTGCAGCATATCAAGAGTGTTGTTGATGAATTGGCCATGCTCGATGCTCCGAAAAATCCTGAAGACCTAACAATAAAAATCTTGAATGGTTTGGGTGATGAATTCAAGGACATCTCCTCTACTGTTCGTGCCCATGACTCTGTAATATCTTTTGAGGAGCTTCATAAAAAACTCATTAAATGTGAAGCCATCCTGAAACAAGAGGATGCAAAAAACCAAAGACTCCCCATCACCGCCAATTTTGCCAGGCCTTCTTCCGACGGTCACTACAACAATAATACATGCAATCATCATAACAACACTTCTGGCAACAACAATTCCGGTAGTCACCTTAACACTTCTACTCGCCGATCTTACTATCAGAATTACAGTCATGCTAAACAGTCGAACTCTCCACACCAACAGCCCAGGCACTCTCAAAATCAGTCAAATAAACCTCATTTGTATCGCGGTTTTTGTCAATTATGTAGTGATTAGGGTCATGTGGCGAAGCAATGTTCCATGTTCACGTTAAGCCCTGTGAGCTCTCGGAACTTTATCTCAACAAGGTCAATCCAACAAACTGTGGCAGCTTCGTGCCAACTATGCCGCACCAAACTTCACCGCTGAACTCGAGTGGCTTCTTGATTCTGGTGCATCACATCATGTCACTGCTGATCTCAATAATCTGTCGCTACACACCCCAAATAGTGGTTCTAATGACATTATGATCGGAGATGGTTCGGGTTTAAACATCACACATACTGGTTCCCTTCACTTACCCTCTAATGCTTCACGTTTTTTGTTATCTGATGTTTTATGTGTTCCAAATATGAAACAAAACTTAATCTCTGTTTTGCAATTTTTTATCTCTAACAAAGTTTTTATTGAATTCTCACCTTATTCATTTACTGTGAATGATCTTTGTACGAGGGCACAACTTCTATAAGGACGGACTAGAAATGGTGTCTACGAATGGTCGTTTCATGCTTAGCCTAAGTCTCCTCCTATTATTGCTTTTTCCAATGTCAAAGCGTCAATCTCTAACTGGCATCATCAATTAGGTCATCCTTTTTCGAAAATAATTGTGTCTTCTCAAGCGTTGTCTATTTCATCTTTTACTAAGTCTAGTATTCCGTGTGATGCATGCAAATGTAATAAAACGCATAAATTACCTTTTTTGGCTTCTACTGTTTCCAGTTCAAAGCCTCTTGAGGTTATTTATTCAGATGTCTGGAGTTCTCCAGTTATTCCAGAGATGGTTATAAATATTATATGCTTTTTGTTGATCATTTTACGAAATACATATGGTTATATCCTTTAAAAAATAAGTCTAATGATCATGATGTTTTCACATGCTTTAAATCACTTGTCGAAATTTTTTTTGGCCACTCTATTGTCTCACTTTATAGTGACAATGGTGGTGAATACATTGCCTTAAAACAAACACATTCTAGTCATGATAATTCACACTACATAACACCACCACACGTCGGAACACAATGGTGTATCCGAGCGTCCTCATCATCACATTGTCGAGACATGTCTCTCACTTTTCACTCATGCATCACTGCCTCTCACCTTTTGGTCCTATGCGTTCACTACAATTATGTACTTAATTAACAGAATGCTTACACCGTTGCTACACATGTTGTCTTTTTTTGAAAAAAAATATCCTATGTGCGTCCATCGTATGCTAAATTTCGTGTGTTTGGGTGCCTTTGTTATCCATGGATCAAGCTATATAACCATCACAAATTAGAACCTCGGTCTAGAGCGTGCCTTTTCATTGGATACTCCTTGTCTCAAAGTGCTTATCATTTTTTAGACTTAGAAACTGATCGTATATTTGTCTCTTGTGATGTTACGTTTGTTGAGTCTATCTTTCCATTTACTACACTTTACTGTAAATTTCCTTACCACTGTGTACTGCTTCATCGCTACCTGAAGCCAAAACAGCTCAGCCTCCACCTGAAACCACGTAAATTCTGGTTCCCCACTCCAGCCATCCCATAATCACGAGATCCAAAAAAAATATTCATAAACCTCTCACAAAGCTTTCTCTTACCAGTGTGTTGGCATCACCACTATAAGTTGAGCCAACCTATGCTTCACAAGCTCTGAAGGTTCCCAAATAGAGACGTGCAATGTCAGATGAATTTGATACACTCATTCGGAATGGCACATGGGACTTGGTTCCTTCACACTCATCTCATAATACTGTAGGGTGCAAGTGGGTGTTCTGTATTAAAAGATCTCTAGTTGGCTTAATTTCTAGATACAAGGCTCGTTTGGAGGCCAAAGGGTTTCACCAACGGCCAGGCCTTGACTACAATGAAATTTTCAGTTCGGTGGTTAAGACTACCACGATTCGGGTTCTATTGAGTATTGTTGTCTCACGTGGTTGGCCTCTTCGCCAACTAGATGTGAACAATGTCTTTCTTCAAGGCCATCTGTCTGAGGATGTTTTTATGACACAACCAGTGGGATTCATAGACCCTGCATATCCCTCGCATGTGTGTCGCCTTAAAAAGGCCATTTACGGTCTCAAACAAACTCCTTGAGTATGGTACAACGAGCTTCGTCAATGTCTTCTCCAAATAGGGTTTGCCAATTCACTATCTGACTCCTCTCTATTCATTTTTAATACTAATGGATGTGTTCTTTTTTTTGTTGGTATATGTTGGTGACATTATTGTTATTGGAAGTTGATGAGAATGAAGAAACATTACCAAAGGATCCAATGCATGTTTCAGTTAGGTCAATTACAAGGGCCAAGAAAATCAAATAAGCATGTAATGGGTTGATTCAAGAGATATGTGCTGATTCTAAAATGGCACATTTCAAGATAGGCCCACGTGAAGACTAATGCTTAGTTAACATCATCAAGATAACATTATGGGCGGTGTATGGTTGGAGGAGAATCCAATTTTAGCATATTTCCTATTTGATTTATTTCCCAAATAAAGAGCTGATTTGTTTCCCAACTTCAGCTTTCCATATAAGGAGCAAATCAACTAGCTGCTAGTTTTAGTCTTTATTTATTTCCTAAATATGTTTGTCATTTTGTTTCCTGATTGTAAGGCATTAATGCCGAATATTTGTTTCTCTTTTAGTGCTAGGCATTTAGCCTATTCCCTTTTTTGTCTTAGATATTTTTAGTATAAAAGGGACACATGTAGGTCTTATGTAACGAAGACTTTGAATTGAAATAATATTAATAGAGAATGTTTGCTCTTTGGTTCTTCATAGAGCTTATGAACTTATCAAGTGATCTACCTTGCAGCGTTCAAACATTGACTTATCACTCACAATCCTTTTCTCTTCTTGAGTGTGGAGTCTACAATATTTCTTATACCTTTGGTTCTTATCTCTTTATAGATAACGGGTTAAGGTTCTTTTATTTTCTTTGTTACAAATCCGAATTAGAACACGATCCTTAGTTACATTACCATCTTATTGGTTTCAGGTCTCACTACTCTTGGTGAGGTTCATATCAGAAGTGATGGGGTGACAATGGACAAGTTTGTTGCTACACTTGCTCAACGGTTATCAATCAAAGACCTTGGCACCTTGTCCTATTTTCTTAGAGTCGAGGTTCTTGCTTCTCTGAATGGTCTCTCTCTCTCTCAACAGAACTATGTGATTGGTCTTTTGGTATGTACCAAGATGTTTGATTCCAAATCAGTTCAGACGCCACTACCCACGGATCAATCTCTCAAGCTTCTTGATGGCACTTCCTTAACTAATGCTACTAAATTCCGTCAGGTGGTAGGTGCCTTACAATATTATTCCTTTACCATACCTGATATTGCATTTGTTGTAAATAAACTTACCTAGTTCATGCATCGACCAACAACAGGTCATTGGTCTCTTACCAAACGTCTTCTTCGATACCTACGTGGAACACTCGACCATGGTCTACTCTTGCGTCGTGATTCACCAATCTTATTTCATGTCTTCTCCGAAGCGGACTAGGCTGATAACCAGAACAATCGTACTTCGACGAGTGCCTATGTGATGTTTCTTGGTTTGAATGCTGTCTCGTGGTGTTCTCGCAAGCAACGATCTGTTACTCGATCTTCAACTAAGGCGGAAAATAGAGTTGTTGCTTTGGCTGCATCTGAAGTACTGTGTCGCTCCTCCCTTTTGCGTGAACTCTCAATTCTGCCAATTACTCTACCAACAATCTACTATGATAATGTCGGTGCAACCTATCTTTGCTCTAATCCGGTTTTTCACTTAAGAATGAAGCATATAGCTATTGACTTCCATTTCGTACGTGAAAGACTTTAGCAAGGTCAAATTCGGGTGTCACATGCTGTTTGTTCAGATTAATTACCTGACTCTCTCACCAAGCCACTGTCAAGATCCCGCTTTTCTCTCATACGGTCCAAGATTGGTGTTTTTGACATGCCCACCATCTTGCGGGGGCGTATTAAGGATAATCCAGTTTGATGATAGCATTTGAATTTCATATTTGTATTTATCTGATTATGTTGTTATCATCCAAGTATGTTAGAGTTGTCATAGTCTATCTCTAAGTCCTTTGACTTTTCCATATACTCAGGATACGAAAGTCTATCTCTTGTATAAATATGTTACCAAGATTCATAAGTAAATATCAGAAAATATTTCTTCTCTACACTAATAACATGTGGAGTCTATTTAGTATTTACCCATTAATAAATTAATAAATTGTTTTTTTTTTCATTTGTTTAATGTTATTAAGCACATAAAATGTATTATTTCATCTATTTAATATTACTAATATATATATATATATATTTACTTTTTCATCTATTTTTTAAAGCATTATCATATTATATAACATTAAATCCTTTTCGTAAATGAAAACATCAATGGCAAACCAACTAATGTTATGATCGGTTACACTTGAAATTTAACAATATATTAATACTTATTTTACGATTATATTTTCATGATGGCTTGATTGCCTCTATTAACTTTTTGTAATCACACCAATTAATTTTAAGTCTCTTATATATATATATTATGACTTATAATTTAAATCATATCAATATTTAATATGATTAATTTCAGGTTAATTTTTGAGCCTTTGGTTGAAGTTTGTATCTGGCTTTTGCTTTTTTCCAATTTAATAAGATGATTTTAAATATAATTTATCTGTTTGTTATTCCATCTATTAAATATTATTAATAATAAGTGGCAAAGTGCCCTCACGACGGTCGAATCGTTTGGGCACTACCCAAGTTCGAGCCAGCTCTGGAGCAACATTTGGTCAGGCCTTGTCCCATGCCTCCCGGGCTGAGCGGGGATTAGTCCCACTCGTTAACGATCAGTTACCAATCGGAATAAGAGATTTCTCGTGGAATTACCAAAAAAAATTATTAAAAAAAAAATTATTAATAATTTTTTTAAAAAAACTCATCTATTTTTCTAAAGCATATCATATTCTTTAACATTAAATCTTTTTTTTGTAAATGAAAACATCAATGACAGACCAATTAATTTTATGATCAGTTACATGATGATTTGATTGCCTCTGTTAACTTTCCATAATCACAAGAATTAATTTTAAGTCTTTTCAATAATCCTCATTTAAGACATTTAACATTCACGATATGATACAAATCAATCATGATACCAAATCTCTATATAAACTTTAGTTTCACCTTATCTTCCACACGTCAATCCATCGATCAATCTTTACTCTCTATCTCAAAATGTTTCTCTATGGGCTTGATGTATGTTGCATACATCCACACATATTTGCTTTTCTTTTTATGTTCTCTCTTTATTTTAATTATATATATATTTTTGTTATATATTTTTTTTCTTTTTAATTTTTGGTTCTGTGAGAGTTTGGATGGTGATTTTTTGTTTTATATAAAGTAAATATGTTGAGAACGAACCGTGCAATTTGTAGGAACCATGTCATGGATCGTTGAAAGTATTTTAATAGTGCAATTAGCTTCAACTCTTCAAGCTTGCACGGGAGAAATCATCTTCTTCCTCGACGGCGAGACATACCGTGAATCCCCACATTTGATGGTGTACGATGAAGGAAATTATAAGGCTATTTTAGTGAAGACTTTGGTAAATCATTGACAAGAAATTGGTTTTCGTTGTTATTTTATAATCTCTCAAGGATTGATTGTATGTTTTCTTTGATCGTTTATGATTTGGATCATGTTATTTTTTATTTATTTTTTTTTTATTATTAATTTTTTTTTATGAACTTTGGAGAATGGAGTAAAAGTCGTTAGTGTGATATTTAATTTAGTCATATGTTCTGACATGAGTGAGTTTTATTTAATATCTTATCATTTAAGAAAATAAGTCCATTTTCTTTTAATACTATTTATTTTGGTAAAATTTTATTGTGTAAAATATTTAAATTTTATTTTTAACCAATCCGCACGGGTTGTCACACTAGTATTAGTAGTAGTAATAATAATAATAATAATAATAATAAAACAAACCAAATCATTTAAGTTTCATCCATAAATGAAAGAAAATGAAAAAAAAAAAAAAAATCTATATATGCGATTTAAAATGAAACTTTCATTTAAAAAATTGAAACATTATGTCAAATCTAAATTCCTCTTTGTGATTCGACGGCAAAATAAGTAATTATTGATGATCAACTCACTATTTCAAACCGGTATCTAAGGAAAAAAAAAATTTTAAGTTATCAAAGGAAAAGTAAAATATAATTGTCATTACAGAATTTTGAAAATTATATACCAAAGATTGTAAGTTGTATAATAGATAAAAAAAATTGGTTGTTGTAATTATGAAAACAATATTTTTTTTGTTTTGTTGAAATTATGACTATGCAAAAGAAAAAGAAAAAAAAAATGAAACAAAATAAACTAGGGTTAAAGTTAGAAAATGAAACTAATGGAAAAGAAAAACTTAAAAGGAAACTAAAAACATATATAGTCTAATTAATTTATATTTTATTACTTTTAAATTGTAGAATAAATTAATTAATTAAATTGTAGCTGTACTGTGTTATTTATTTATTTATTTTTAAATAGTAAGTTTTTTTAAAATTTTAGTGTTGATAATTAAAATTAAAGATAATTAAAAGCTCTGGTGGAGGAATAAAAGATATGGTGGGAGAGCCTAACTTCGTAACAATTACTAATTTATAAAAAAAATGGATTCACAAACACAACTACCAATCTTCACACTGCCCCTTCACGACAAAAGAAAAAAACTGAATTCAACTCAGTCTGCACACAACACAACAATAGTCCAGAAAAGTCTTCTCTTATCTTTTGTTCATCATTATTAAAAAACAAACAAACAAACAAACAAACAAAATTTTGAAGCTCTCTGTTACCCGTGAAAATGTCTTCTTCTTCAAGCTTCTCTCTTTCTCTCTCAAATGGACAGCTCTGAAAAAGACCCCAACAAACCCATATCTTCGTTCGACTCATCTTTACCATCTCAACCTCTCCTCTCCGCCAAAGCCCCTCCAATCAAAAAACCCACCACAACCTCTCAACCCGATCTATGGAGATCTCCATCTCAACCATTTTTTTTTTATATTTTTTATAAATAATTATATATATATATATATTTTTTTTTTTTTCAATTAATTTGTATATTTAATATTTTTGTTTTATTTTTAATATATTTTTTTAAATGTTTGAAAGGTCAAAATACCCTTATTTTTTACCGTCAATGTTAAAAGTTCGATTAATAACATAGGGTGAAAGTGTCAATTTTAAAAAAGTTGTTTCTTAATGTAATAGTACAAATCTTAGAGAGGTTGAGTGCAATTTACTATGAAAAAAGCACTTTACCAAAAAGTATAACAATTGTATAATTTCTTATTACACCCCCAGAATTCAATATCATGATTTACTTGATATATAAACTAAACTTTTCATTTTAGGTTGCTCTTTCCTTGTGTTTTGCAAAGTGTTTTTGGGAAAAAAAAAAAAAAAAAAAAAAAAAAAGAAAAAAAAGAAAAGTACTTACAACCATTATACTATTAAAAATGCCACATACAAATATAATTTCTACACGCCCGCTAAACTAACAAATAAACACACAAAAATTGACATTTTTTTCTTAGCTTTTTTCATCACAAATTCACATGTATTGTAAAAACTAATTCCAAGTATACATTTACAAATACAAGTGAAATCCAAATTCCAAATATCGATGAATCACTTCAATCGAGATAAAAGTGCCTAACTGCCTCACCAACGCCCTTGGAAAACCACTGCTATGCAACATATATTGTACAGTTGCATGGAGGAATCAAAGCTGGTGGTTACTTTTCTAGCTAGGAAATGCCATGAACAAGGACCTGATTGTGATCACATCACATTGTCTACAATTTTTTTATTTTTTTATTTTTTATTTTTGCTGCGGAGAATGTGTTTAGAGGTTGACCGGATTATATAGGACAGAGACAAAGGGATAAGAAAGTATATATATTAGTGATAAGAATATATATATATATATTAGGAACTATATCATTAAGGATATTAACCATACTAGGAGATTTAATCAAAGAATATGTGATTTTATACTAAATATAGATGCAGTGACACCATTAAGTATATATTAGACTTGTTATATTATGAGATTTATTCATCATTACAGTATCCAAATGACAGATTTTGTACTAAATATAAAATATAAAGGTTGGTGCAGAATCAAAAGGCTATTGGCCGTTGAGGTCTTCATGGTTTGGGTCTTTGGTGGAGGGTGGTCTTTTCTCTGTTTTTGGCCTGTTTTGTTTAGGGGTTTAGGCTTTGTTTGTGTTTCTTGGGGTATTCTTGCAGCCTTGTGAGGTACCTTTTGAGGCTTGTTGAGCTTGGTTAGGGGTGGGGTTCGGTGTTGTCTTTGGACTGTGCCTTTTTGGCTTCTTTTATATCTAATTCTTGACCCTTTTTTGGTCTTTTTAAATAAAGTTTACTGTTTAAAAAAAAAAAATTGTAGCGACCATGTTAAGATATTTCATTAATTGATTACAAAAACAAATATTCGATTCCCGTACTAAATGTACTCCACATTATTGTCCGGGATGTCATGTCATCTTCAGGGAATTAAAATGGATCTAATTCGGTCAAAATTTAGGGTTGGATTTTTTTTTATTTTTTTAACTTGGTCATTAAACCGAATGAAAACTCAAGGACATGATAATATAAGATAATAAAAAAAATGAGTAGGATGACCCAAGTGACTTGATACAGACGTGACCGAGATATATATGACTGATACAATACGATCAAGAAATGTCGAAATATCGTCGATACATATATGTCTGACAAATATGTGACCCGACACAATATGGTCAATGGGATGAGTAGCTCAGATTAAACAAATCTCTTAGGTTAACCAAATCGTTCATGTTTAGGAAGCCTCAACATCGATGCTTAAAACCATTCACAAGAATAGGATACTTCTTAAGGTTTTTTCCATTTTTTTGGTCATCCCAGTGTCTGAGAGCCTTGACTAGAGTCACCCCTAACTCCCTAAGTGACCTAAGCAACCCGATCATTACCATGATTCATTCATTTGAGAAGGGTCATCCCAATTGCCGAAAGTACTCACCCGAGAGACTTGAATGACTAGAGCAATCCAATCATTACCACGAGATTCACTCAGCTAAGAGAGGTCATCGATCCCAATGGCCAAAAGCCTTAACCCGAACGATTTGGGATATCAAAATCAATACAGCAACAAGATTCTCTCATCTGAAAGAGGTCATCATAGTGGTTGATTGAGAGCCTCGATCCGATTGACTCGAGATATCAAGATCACACATACGAGATTTATGTGCTAAATACAAAATTTCCTACGAAATCCCAATCGAGAAGTTTCCTTAGGATACTTGACATGAAAAAAAAAAAAAAAAAAAAAAAAAAAAAAGATGTATTTCAACTTTGAAGGAAACAAGTGTGATGTCAATGTATAACAAAATGATATGTTCAAAATTAGCACATAAAACTATGTATTTCAAGAAATCAGCTATTATTGTTTATTTGCTAATTAAATGACATCCCAAGGGCACCATTAGGGAAGGAGATAAGCAGGGGCCAATAGGGGTTATGGCCCCCTCCAACCAAAATATTTTCAATAAATTTTATATGTATAAAATTATCATAATGTGTTATATAGGTAAAGATATCTCTGACCCATTATATTATTTTTTAATTATAAACATAATTATTACCCTTTAAAGTCTTATCCAACCAATATATCTAAGAAAGTTTTATCTAAGGCAATATCGGCAACTATGAGCTTGTGACCATAACTGTTTTAAAAAGAAATTATTCATATTTTCCTATTTAATAATGTATCTAATGAATAAATATTATGAGGATTATTAACCATAATCACTTAGAAATATCGGTTGTGATAGATTATTTGCTAAAGTAGTAAATTCATTTTGTGAAACATGCAACATAGATGTTCCAGATATTAATGTTTGTTACATTGCAATACAAGGTCGAACTTAATATCGGCAAAATAATTTTACAATTAAACAATACTATTTGGTATATATATATTTTATGTTGAAATTGATTCTCAATTACAATAATTAAATATGAGTATAGATTCGATTATAAATGATTTTTTAGATTTAAAAAAAGGGTATTTTGATTCATAAAAGTTCTATTTATTTTATTTAATAATTTATAAGACTAACAGTATTACATTTATTTATTTATTTATAATAATTTAGTTTTTAAATATTAATATATTTGACTTTCACAAACTTATATTTCTTTTTGTCTCGGTCTCTCTAAAGTCAAAATTCTGGCTTTGCCCCTGAACACCATCATATATAGTAATTAGAGAAAAGTTTCAATGGGTCATATACTATCGGTCCTATATATATTACATCATGATTTCACTCTCTAATTCTAATGGGGATATTGTTTTCTCCCTGTTGGTTGAATTCTAAATGTCGGTCTTATAAACAAACAAATGTTAGTTTTAACACTACGATAAATTTTAACTCTACGTTCATAAGACCAATAAGTTAATGCGGACAATATTTTGTGTATGACAGCCACATAGACATATATTAAAAACAAAAATTGACACTAGAAGGACCCCTAATACCCTAAACCAGGAGAGACATTAATTTTAAGGACAAAACCACGATCTGTTAAGGACAAAACTCAAAACCAATTATCTTTTAAGGACAAAACCATATGTCTCATTAGGGCGTCACGTGGCGGTTGAGCACAATTCTCCAATCAGCGGATAAATCATGAAAGATAGACATACAATTCTTCATAGAGGTCTGGAGAAAATCTTATATAGGACGGTTTTATTGACGTGGATATGGAACCGTCAAATCAGAACACACCATAAGCGTGTTACAACATAGTCTTCTAAGTATATACATCCAATCAGAGCACGCCACATATATATTGGAAGAATATGTGGCACACTTATGACGTGTTCTGATTTGACGGTCACATATCTACGTTATTGGGACCATCCGAAGTTTTTCTCATAGGTCCGACTGTTAACAAGTCGACGACCCATTTGAAAGAATCCAAAATTTCCAATCAAAAATATCTCGTCACCTTAAAGCCTTTCATATTTTAGCATAAAATTACTTTTTATCATCAGAACATATCATATCATCAACAACAATTAATTTCAGTATATAAAACCATGAACAACACCACCCACCACAAAATGCAAAACCCATCTCAGAAAAACCTCAAAATGAAACCCAAGACGACGACGATGCTCAATAATTACCAAACACACGTCCTTTTGCCGAACCAATGTGGCTCGACGCAGGTACAAACCATAGACGCACCACTCCCACTAGTATGGTCCATACTTCGTCGGTTCGACCACCCACAAGGCTACAAGCGATTCATAAAGAGTTGCACTCTAAGAACCGGCACCGGCAGCACCGGAAGCGTACGTGAAGTGGTGATCGTTACGGGTTTGCCGGCGAGAACTAGCACGGAGAGGCTTGACAAGCTTGATGATGAGTTACATGTGATGATGGTTAGTATTATAGGAGGTGATCATAGGCTCGAAAATTACCACTCCACCACCAGTTTGCACGGGACTGAAGGAGGGCGGAAGACGGTGGTGATGGAGTCGTACGTGGTGGATGTGCCGGCCGGAAACAGCAAGGAGGAAACCTGTGCTTTTGTTGATACTATTATAAGTTGTAATCTTAAGTCACTTGCTACTGTTACCGAGAAAATGGCCGCTCATGTTTATTGTTGAGTCTTTCAATTGACATTTTAAGCTTTTAAGATTGTCGGTAACTAATATGGTATTATTATTTAGTTTGATCCTGAAATACATCAGTCATACCTGACAATCTGGCACGACTGGATCTTAACATTTATATTTTTACACACACTTGAAAGCTCTATTCACTCTACTCTAGCATTCAACACGCAAGCCCTTTAAATAGGATGAGCATGTCGGTCAATTTTGCCGACTCAACGACCTGATCTCCAGCTACTAATCTACCTAAACTATTTCAATTTGCAAATTGCAGATATTTAATAGAAAGTTATAGATGCTTATCTTGAGAAGGGTGAAGAATTTTTTTTATATAAAATATTAAAATATATTCGGATTTTTAAAAAAAGGGGAAAAATTCGAATCTATAATCTTGAAATACAAATGTGAAGGTATTATTATTGAACCAACTGTAAAGTCGGTGTGGACTTTCACTGCATGTTGTAGAAGATTCTATTGTGAGTGAGAAGAGTACACTGTTGTACTTGTTAAGTTATAATTAACAGGTTAAATTTAATTTAATTTAATATTATCATTTTTATTAATTATAAATATGATAATAGGTTTAAATTAATCAAGTGATAGCATACTACAGTATTATTACAAGTAAGAAAATAGGATGGAATTATATAATGAAGTGAGAGTGGCAACCACTTGACTAATCGATACTGTCAAATCTTTTTGAGATACATAATTATCATTAGACTATATTTGTTATCGTAAAAATTTATATTTATTTATGTTGGTTAGTAGCATGTCTGACCATTTCACTAAAAATCTTGAATCTTCTTCGGGGCATCTCCAACCCAACTCCAAATCTTCATTTTGCAGCTACAATCCTCTCCAACCGAACTGTATTTCCATCGCTATTTTGCAGATTTTAAGTGTTCATCGTTAGATCTAGCGACCGTTCAAGTGCAGCGCTACTTTTGAAGCTGTTCTTGGTTTTTTTCATTTCAATCCCTTTATTTTCATGTAATGATTGTTTTTTTGTATGCTGATTTTTTTATTTTTCACTTGTATCCCTTTCTAAAAGTTTTGTTAATCACAGTTTTATCCCTATTAAATCAAATGTATTCCAATTGTATCCTTTTAATTATCTAATGCTTTTGGTTATATTATATTTGTTTTAATTTAATTATTATTTATTTAATATTTTAATAAACTAAAATTAAGTATATAATACAAAAATTACTAATGATATTTTAAAAAAAAATGGATTAAAAAAAAAAAACAATTGCAGCAACACACTGCATTAATAAAAACATTAAAACATGAAGGAAAAATACAATAGAAATTACAATGACAATTTAGTAATAAGAGAGATCATTTGCGGATCCTTCGAGATCATTGAATTATTGGCTAAAAGAACCAGTGGTATTATGAGAAACTTGGCCTTCTTCAGCTCTTTTTGCCATAATTCTTGCTCGTTCACTTTGTATATATATATATATATATATATTGTATATATATATATGGAAGCGTCACCACCAGAAGTTGAGAGGGCGGTAGATGAAAATATTCATTTTCAAGAATTCTACCGTAGAACGGAAGGTCTAGGGTTTACCAACGTAAGCTCTAAATCATACAAAACTGGAATCCACCAGCAAAATAAATCGAAAACCAAAAGACAATATTATTCAATCATTCGAAACTGATAACAAAGAGCCTTAAATAGGCTCTGGAAACCCTAAAATAAGCAAAAGACTAAAATATCCTCATACTAAACAAAAGTCAGCTAAAAACGAAAACAGAAAAAAAACACTAAAATCTTCGGTCGCCCGACAACCTAACTTAAACAGCTCCGATGAGGGAGTAAACGACATCAACCGGGGGAACCCTTGTTGCCACGGTATGGAGCACTAAAATTCCTTTCCGAAAACATATTATAATAGGAAATCTGACAACCGAGCTAAAAGTTATGCCCGTTTCTTCGGAGCAGCTCTTTTAGCCAATTTCCGGTTCATCTCTTTTTCAAACTCCAACGCCAATTGTCCTACATCAAATTCCTAACTCGACATAGACAAATCAAGGATAAAAATGCTCACAATGCACTCCGGGATGCATTAATTGATCATTTGTGGGATGAATATACTAATTCAAATAATTAAATGATGATTAATATGTACTTTTAATTGTGTTTTTTTATATGTTTTATGAAATGTAATGTCGAATTTCAATTAATAATAAATGTAATATTTAATTTAATTTAATTTAATTTATTAATTTATTCATCTCTTAATTTATCGTAATATTATGTTAATTTCTAAACTTATCGTAATATTATCTTAAGTAAGGGGTGAAATATTAATTGTTGTGAAATAATAAAAAAGGGAATATTTGAGGAATATTCTTTTTAGAGTTGCATTTTAGAGTTGCTGGTTGGAGATAGAAGTGTGAAAATTGCTGCATTTTAGAGTTTCTGGTTGGAGATGGTCCTATGTTTATCCATTTTTAAACCGTTGCTTTAATTATGCATATCAATTTAATTGGTATAGTAGGTGATGACTCTTTAATTTAGCTGCACATAATAAGGCAGACAGCTGGTGACGCCAGTGTTAAAAGGCCGTAATTAAAAACTCATTAAGTAGGTAATTTTAAATCACTAGAAATGAAAATGAAAAAAATCATTGTACGATTTTTTAACTAAAAGGTTAAAAACGCAATACGACAGTTTTTTTTATTTTTTTTATTTTTTACAATAGTGTCCGGATCAGTTTTCGCTCACCTCAATTAATCCCTTGGACCGGTCCAAGACGGCTTCCACTTTGGATCTAGTTTCCCATGTTTTCTTCTCAAGTATATCTCATTTATTTGAAAATATGGGATTTTGCTTTGCATCGCATCCCCTTCTTTTTCTCCCTCTTCTTGCCTATAAATGTTTAATTGTCAATCAATCGAATTTTTTTTATGTAAATTTTAAATGATTTTTTTTTTTTTTTTTTTTTTTACATAGATCAAGATAATGAGAGGAGGAAAAAAAAAAAAAAACCTTTATACCTGATATTTACAAGGTTCTGATAGGCTTTGGAACATTTCGAAAGTTATTCGAATTGACAGGAAAAAAAAAAAGAAAAGTGAACAGATAATCGTTGAATAAAAGATCAGGTATTTTTTTAAAAAAATCCTTTTGCTTATAGGATTTTGGATAGAATATCTATTAATTCAAGATCATCATTTTTTTATTTATTTTTATTTATTTATTATTTTTTTATTTTTAAGCTCTCGCTTATAGGATTTTGGGTACAAAGTATGTTGGGTTGTGATTTTCAATATATAATATTTTTTTGGAATTAGCCATTAGGTTTTAATACATTTGTTTATTTGTTATGCTGACTTTTGACATATATATATATATATATATTAATTTAGAGTGTTAATTATAATGTAATAGGAATTGATATTACTAAATTAAAATAGTTAAATAAATAAATTTAAATAATATTATAATTTTTATACTAATAATATCATATTTTTTTTTTGTTATGAAATAATAACATGATAAAAACGAAGAAAGAAAACAATATTGGATTTTTTATAACATTACTTTTTTTTTTTTATTGGTTATTATAATAGGGTTTTTAGCAAAAATGCCCTATTTTAGGGACATAATAGAGAAAATCTACCGTAAAATCAAATTCAATCACGAAACTACCATATTCTTCCCAAAATGCCCTCACTTATAATTCATCATATTTATTACTTTTACTAACTATTTACCAACCAACTTATCAAACAAATAAACTAAACACTATCTAATAATTTTACTACACTACAACACATTTGTTTATCAATTTTATGTTTGAAAAACATTAAAGGAGATTATATAAAGTAATTTGAAGGTATGTATTACATTTTAAAATTATTTTTTTAGCCTCATTTGCCTTATTTTAAGAGTTTTGTAATATCCACGATTTTCTTTTCTTTTCATTGATAAAAGGTTTAGGACAGTCGGGTCATCGTCCCGAGGATTTAATTCCTCGGGACGAGACGTCCCGATGTCGGGTAGCCCAGTCCCGAGGAATTAAATCCTCTGGACGGAGTGACCCAATGTCGAGACACCCTGTCCCAAGGAATTAAATCCTCTAGACGGAGTGACCTGATGTCGAGACACCCCGTCCCGAGGCTTTTTTTCATGGCTATATATTTTTTTTAATTCAAAGTTTTCATAATCACATCTAATTTCTTTGAAACAATAACACGTTTTATGGATTGAAATTTTTTGGTTGAACCGGATGTGATTAATTAATAATTTATGAAATTTCGACAAAGTTCCATTAGAAATTTTAACTAATCCATACTTTTTTGATCCCTGCAAATATAACACTTCTAATATCCACAAAACATATCATACTCTTATCACACATTTACATTACATGGTACTAATAATACAACATTTTTAATAGCTTTCAGTTTATCCAAATCGACAACTAAAAGAATTGAAACCACCCAACTCATCTGGTAACTGGTTTACGTGGAACTTTAGCATTTCTAACAAAGCAGAAACTATGTCATCACCAAAACCAGACATCACGACTATCAACAGCTTTCACTGAAGTTGATACCAAGGGCATCCCCCCAAACTCTTGCAACAAATCTATTAACACATTCGGTTCTTCTTTCAATGTGACCTCCCAAGCTACTAATTCCAGTTGAACCAATCTCATATATTTTACCTATGTTCGCAACATCAATATGTGAAACAGAGAGTAGATAAAAAATAATGAACAATAGCAAGGATGATTGAATGTATAGCAAAACCAGCACTTTTCAGATAAACAATAAAACAAGCTAAGAATATCTAATGAACAAAGGTAAAGCAAAAGCCTTTCTGATAACAAGATGCAGATCACTTTTTCACATATAATTTACTATGATTTTGGTAGCACTGATATCCCTCAAACTGTTGGAAATCGAAACTGCTATCACCTAACCTAATAAGTTAATATGGATCAAAGGCAGTGAGAATACATCTAATATGCACATCTCAGAACCAGGAAATTTCAGCTTAACAGTCCAGACAAGAAATACGAAGATGTGTCCTTCGGAGGTTATAAGGTATTAATACTATGTACCACATGAAAAGTCTTCAACTAATCCTCCATTCACATGCAACATTCTCACATTTAGCTATCCTTGCTTCAATTTTAGTTTGCACTTGGTTCATCTTGGAAGACTGGTTTAATGGTTTTGTAGTCTAATTCCTTTTGCTTTAAAGTGATCTAAGTATCTAACTCAAATTTATCAAGTGAGATTCTTAGCATTTTTTCCCTATGTGCAGAAACTTCACAGAAGATTATGCACATAACTACAATCACAACCATGCAACGACCAGCAATAATACAAAACTAAGTCCACTGACATGTAAATTTTCTTAATTCCCTTATCAAAGCAAAAAATAAATAAATAAAAGGTCTTCAATCAGTGCTCAAGCATTATGCACTGATGCATCTCTCGAACATTATGCATCTCTCACACCCACTTTGAAAAGGACCACAGACTAACAATGACAGAAATTTTCTAACAAAAAATCAAAAACCATTAACCCATTACCTCCAAATACCTCCAAATTTGATAACCCATTAATCAAATTTTTTTTTTTTTTTTTTGGAAAAGCAAGCTTTATTAGAGGGGTCAAGAAGCCAGAAACTAACAAAGCACAACAGGGAACAAGAAGAACCCAGCCAAGACCAACACAAGCACAACACAACAGCCAAAGCGCCCACAAAACAGAGGAGAACAACAAAGCCGAAAAATTTAAACTCAAAATCATAAGCCTCCAAATTTGATAACCCATTAATAAATTTAAACTCAAAATCATAAACCTAAATGTTAGGGTTGAAAACTCTAAATACCTCCAACCAAATACAATGGCACCCAAATCGGTGATGTATGGCTGCGTAGGAAAGAGGAGGATGCTGGAAGAAGACAGATGGTGACGAAGGATGACCCCGACAGCATCGACGAGCTCGTTGCTGCTGCGACGAAATCGTTGACGAACGGTTTGACAGCAGCCAACGAAGCTTTGTGTTGGCGAATTCGGCGAAGCTTTGCGGTGGATTCGGGAAGGGGTTGGTTTCGGGATGGGTGGGCAGGAGGATTTGGGTTATTAGAGCAGTGAGTGAAATATTTTTTTATTTTATTTTTATTTTTTAACTAAAGGGGTAACATTTTAACAAGGTCATTTCGGGGCATTTTTGCAATTGAATTTGATTTTAGGGTAGATTTATTATTAAACCTCTAAAATAGGGTATATTTGCTAAAAACCCATTATAATATTTCTCATTGCATTTTAGAATATTGCTACCAGAAGCATTTTAATGTTTTTATTTTAAAAATAGTTTCTAATAATTTTTATCAGAAACGTTTTAAAATACTAAAAAAAAAAAATGAAAATTAAATTTTCATTTTTAATTATAAAGAAAAAAAAAATCAACAAAATCAGTGAACCACACCGACCCACCACATGCTTTCTTATAGAAAGTGACTAGATATTATTGTGTAATTGATTTCTAGTAAAGAAATTTGATTAAGTGTTGGTGAGCATGTGTTCCATATATAATTTGGTGCCAAAGCGAAACAAATCAACCGTTTTGATTTTTTTTAATTAGTATATATGTGGGAATTTTGGTACTGTCGTGTAGGGTTGTTCACCACATGCTTTGCTATCTAACAATTGCGTTGATAAATGACTATGATCTAATGGTAATGTATAGATGTAGTTTACGAGAAAAACTTCAATACATTCGATGCATAATATCCTACCCACCAATAAAAAATCAATTACATGAGTTTTGTTTATCACATGAACATGATTCCATTGATCGAATGGATTGTATCAGCGTTAATGTTTTTTTTTTTTTTTTTAAACTAAAAATGATTATCAAATCTATGTTTTTAAGATAAATAAGAATCATTTATAATTATTTTTTAAGTAAATACAAGTGTTTTTACTATTTTTCAATTTGTTAAATCTTCATATTGTGTCTGAGTCTCTCTAAGAGCATCTTCAATACTGTACTAAATTCTTGTGTCAATGTTAAAATTTAGCATATGGTGTAAAAATCATTCTCCAATGCATTGCTAAATGATGTGTTAAATTTGGCGTATGCTATATTGTGAGCCAAATTTGGCACACAATATAACATATATCAAATTTGACATAACAATAAATACTTATTTTTTAATTATAAAAATATAATTATATATATTTTTTAAATGAAATAATAAATACAATAATGGAACTTTTTATTGGAGTATTAAAAGAAATAATAAATGCATTAATGGTAAGTGTTTACTTTCATAATTTTAATTAATAAAATAATAAAAATAACATTTTAAATAGAATTATACATTTGAGTATAATACTAAATTGATGTATAAAATATAGTATTTTATTTTTTTTTTTACCAAATTTAGTATTGACACCGATATATACATCAGAAATAGTCTAACATGTGTTTATTAGATGCTTTAATAATTTGTTTAAAAAAAATAGATGTTTTAACTTTTAATAATTTAACACAGTAAATACTAAGACGATTGATACCGTAAAAGTAAAATTACAATAACATTACTCAAATTTTCCAAAAATTGTTTTGTAAATACAATACAAAGTTGCCTGCTGGACCCGGTGATTTATCTAATCCAGAATAACCCAATCCAGAATAACTAATGTCTGGTCCAACCAAGTCGTAATCAGCCTAACCCAGCTCAATATGTATTCCATTTTTACTGAGGTTGGGTGGACCTGGGTAATTTGGAGACACGACCAAGTTTGATGCCCTTTAATTTGTTTAAAATATTAAGACTCAAACCCCTCACTGCCACCGTAGAAAGAAGATGCATATCCACCTCCATTAAAAGGTGATTTGCTAATGCCGTTTAATTTATTTCCACTTTGCAACGAAATAGTATATCATAGTATCTTGAAAATTTTATTTTGGTCAATGTTTTTGGAAGAGCGTGCCCAATTCTTTTTTGATGATCATTTTCCAGAGTGTCATTAGTCCACATGTTATTTATCTAACAGTCCAGAGTTACAGATAGGAACATTGTTATCGGTCAACATCCAGGTCTATTGATTAACCAATGGTTGGTTACTACACAACTAAAAAAAAAAAAAAAAAAGTGAAAGAGTTTTGGATCACATAGCAATACCCCATTGGATGGTCAGTATACCTGGGTACTGACTAATCAGTACCCAAACATTTTCCTTACAGATAGAGCACCATACTCCAAATTTTTGATGTTTGACTGTTAGATATCCATCTACATGCGTTCACTCGATAGTCAAACTCAAATTTTCTGATAAGCAGACACACACCTAACAGGCTAACACCAATATAATTTGGTAACAAGAAATTCTTTAAAATACAATTAATTTCAACCCCCATTTTAGTCTTCATCAATAATTATCATACTATAAAAATTCACAGCCGGTAATTGTAACTACCAAAATACCCTCGATCCTACCAAATGATTTGGTCACTTTACACTCTCACTTTGGTCTATTTGGAACACAAATTCCTTCAATTAGGATGGAAAATAGAAATACAAATGTCAATTGTTCATGAGCTGACTGGTAGGCCTGCAACTGTTAGCTTCCAATTCCAATTTTCAACTTGTATATATATGTATATACAATAACATGAAGTTACAGATCAAACATTATCCTGAACCCAGTTGTACGTATTAAAATGGGTTCTCGTCAATTGGCTGTTCTTTTTTCGATCTGGGCTTCGCTAATTTGCCTATCTTATTCAACCCTTCCTAGTGAGTACTCAATAGTTGGTCACAACTTTGATGAAATTGTTTCGGAGGAACGCGTGGTGGAGCTGTTCCAGAGATGGAAAGAGAAGCACGGGAAAGTTTACAAGCACGCGGAGGAGGCGGAGAATAGATTTATGAAGTTTAAGAAGAATTTGAAGTATGTTATTGAAAAGAATGCTAGGAAAAATACTGGACATGTTGTGGGGTTGAACAAGTTTTCTGATATGAGCAATGAAGAGTTCAAGCAAACTTATTTGAGGAAGGTGAAGAAGCCGGTCGGAAAAGGGATCGACGGCAATGCAAGGAGGACAAAAGTTGAGACATGTGAGGGACCTTCAAGCTTGGATTGGAGGAAGAAAGGAATTGTCACTCCTGTCAAGGACCAAGGCAATTGTGGTAAGCTTTTCTTCTTGGGTTTTTGTTAGGGGTACAGATTAACGACTATAAATTTACTATTATAGGGAACTCAATAAACGTATAAGACAATCAATACGGAAATTAACGACTATAAATTTACTATTATAGGGAACTCAATAAACGTATAAGACAATCAATACGGAAATTTTCCGTATTGATTGTCTTATACGTTTATTGAGTTCCTTATAATAGTAAATTTATAGTCGTTAACTTAGTTAATTTCCGTATTGATTGTCTTATACGTTTATTGAGTTCCTTATAATAGTAAATTTATAGTCGTTAATCTGTACCCCTAACACTGCACTTCTTTTATACCTTACTAGGCATGCAACTAATGCTTATTAATATTTCGATTTTTTTTTTGTTCATTTGATTTAAGTACATACAATCATGGGTGACTTTGAAATTTGGGAAACAAGTCTTTTAAAATTATGGAAATCATGACAAGCCATGTGAGACCAAGAAATTCTTCGAAACCAGAATTTAAAGTAATTATTAAAAAAAAAAAAAAAAACAATTTGAAAATCATATTTGACCATTGGATTTTTGTTTTCAAATCTTGGAAACCCCATTTTATTAATAAATTAAAATTACAATATAAGTATTTGTATTAATTTTGGATTAAATTAGACAAATTGAATATTTTAGATTGGATATTTTGATTATTTATGGGATTAGATATTGAAACATGATGAATCTAAAAATTTGAATTCCAAATTCTAAATTTCGGATTTCGTATTGGAAAATATTAGGATCATAAATGGAGGAAATAGGAAAAATAGGAGATGGGGTGAGAGTGGGAGAACCTCTCTCAAAACACCTTCATACCCAGTTCCTTCAAAGGGGTTTGTGGGAGTTGGAGAGGTTTTAGGAATGTGGGCAAGGAGACCCTTTCCTACCCCAATGGGCCCCACACCCATCATTACACTTATATTAAAAGGTTTTAGGTTGGAATATCTATCTTTTTCCAAAAACCTCAAATTATTATAATATTTATATAAAAAAAAAATGTCATTTTAGGGATTAAATTAAAGTATTTATTAGTACTACATGTTGTAGTTAAATGAGTTGGGTTTGAAAGCTGGCCCATAAAGGCCCAGGGCCCAGTTACATATAATCTGTCCAATGAGCAATGAGTCATGAAGCAAATGAAAGGTCCTTGTTCTGTAGTCTAGTTACATTTTGATTGGCTGTTAGGTCCCTCAGTTGACTATTGAATAGTCAGTTTCAGTAAAACATCAGTGGTGCGTTGAAATTTCAAAGATATATTTTTTTTAATTATCAATCAGTCCAAAATATAGAAAATATCGATGATATTTTGGTCAAAATACCGATTATTACTCCCATAATTTGGTGCGGTTACTTTTTAAACCGTCAGAAGCAATTTTACTTTTTGACATCAGATTTTAACTCATTTCAGGTTTGGAGGATAGGCTCCTATTAACTACATGGTTGAAAGATTTTCTCAACAGGATAAAAGAGTTTTTTAATTAAAAAACTCTTTTTAAATTTATTTTGTATCGTTTGATTGTTATTCAGGAAAATTTTTGAATGATTAAAAAAGTTATTTTATGTCTATTCGAAGAAGCTTAAATTTTAAATTTTTCCAAATAGATCGTTTTGAGGTTTTTTTAATAATACTAAACTGTTTAATATAACCTATCATTTAAAATAGTTTTTGAATATTTTAATAATTCTACCATTTAAAAAAGTTTTTTTAATTGATAACGAAACGACCAACAACTTCTCATTAAAAGGTCTACTTTAAAGACTCAAGTCCTAATTCCTATCCTTCACCTTAGTACTTTTATTAATAAGTCTAGTTCCAGAAAATTTATGAAGCTGTTCAACTTTGGATTCACTTTGCAAAAGAACCATCACAAATAAATAAATAAATAAATAAAATAGCTGTGAAACATTGTCTTATTGTCATGTCCAAAAGAAATGTTAGCAACCATTTAGTAATTTCTTGAATGATTGTTTTATTTTTTATTCTCACAGGAAGTTGTTGGGCATTCTCTACAACTGGAGCCATAGAAGGAATAAATGCCTTGGTTACAGACGACCTAATTAGCCTCTCAGAACAAGAACTTGTTGATTGTGATACTACCAACTATGGCTGTGATGGAGGCTACATGGACTATGCTTTTGAATGGGTTATCAGCAATGGTGGAATCGACTCAGAAGCTAATTATCCTTACACAAGTTACAATGGTGTCAGTGGTACCTGCAATACAACCAAGGTTTGGTTCCATAAAATTAGATTTGTCCAAAAACCCCCGGGCCCCATGGCCCCATCCCCATTTGGGCCATCCAAAAATGAGGATGGGACCGGAATGGGGATCGGGGAAATACAGAGATATCTCCCCCAAAACACCCCATCCCCATTTCAAAATGAGGATGGGAGAAGGGGTCGGGGAATGGAGGAAACTCCCCCGTCCCCCAATCTCTGCATATAATGATAAATCACACCTTTGTAACTTTTCTAGCAAATTTTTTTTGCCATATCTCTTCCTTGCCTTATATTGTTTATGTTTTTTTCTTTGATTAGGAGGAATTCAAAGTTGTATCTATTGATGGTTACAAAGATGTAGATGAAACAGACAGTGCTCTATATTGTGCCACAGTTCAACAGCCAATTAGTGTTGGAATGGATGGCTCTGCAATTGATTTTCAATTATACACAAGTGTAAGTTTTTGTGTTTCATTTTTGATAACTTATCTAACATATCTTTGGCAAAAAAAATGTTTCACTAAAAAAAAATGGAAAGTTGTTTGATATGATCAGGGAATTTACGATGGCGATTGCTCCGACAATCCAGATGACATTGATCATGCAGTTCTGATTGTTGGTTATGGTTCTGAAAATGGTGAAGATTATTGGATTGTTAAGAATTCTTGGGGAACAAGTTGGGGAATGGAAGGATATTTCTACATAAGAAGGAATACTGATTTAGAATATGGAGTTTGTGCTATCAATGCAATGGCTTCTTATCCAACCAAAGAATCCTCTGCACCATCTCCCTATTCACCACCATCTGGGGTGCCACCACCACCGCCGCCGCCGCCTCCTCCATCACCTCCGCCACCTCCACCTCCCTCTCCGTCACCAAGTGAATGTGGAGACTACTCATACTGTCCAAGTGGTGAGACATGTTGTTGCATCTTCGAATTCTATGATTACTGCCTGATCTACGGATGCTGCCAGTATGACAACGCTGTTTGCTGCACTGGAACCGACTATTGCTGCCCTAGTGACTATCCCATTTGTGACATTGAAGAAGGGCTCTGCCTCCAGGTATGCAAAATTCTGCCTTCTTGGGCATAGATGACAAAATTATATACCGTGCAATGTGGTTTAGTTGTAAGAGTGCTCATTCAGTCTAGCAATGTCTCGAATTCGAGTCAAGTTATTATATATTAGTTAACGTAAGTAACTACATTTTTGAACATTTTGTGAACAGAACTCTGGAGATTACTTGGGAGTGGCTGCAAAGAAGAGAAAGATAGCTAAGCATAAGTTTCCATGGACTAAATTTGAGGAAACAAAGAAGGCATACCAACCTCTCGAGTGGAAGAGGAACCCGTTTGCTGCGGCTATGCGCTAATTGATTGAGTGAACGAAATTTCATGCGTCTTTGAAGCAGGTTTTAATTTGATTTTTTCCTCTTGGAGGAATTCTCTCAGTCTATGGAGGAAATGAAAGTATATGTTTGATTTGCATATGCTAGCTTGTTGGATATGTTCAAGTTCAAGTTCAAGGCATGTGAACATTGTTGTTCGTGCCTCAGTAATATAATAACTACGTGGGGTTTACAAATAAGAGTATGTTGTGTAATTTACCGTGATAGTGTTCTAGATTTGAGTTGTCACCGCCACATATGTGATATATATATATATATTTAAAAAAAAAAACTCAAAATATAACCAAGGAGTAGCAGATCAGACCTTTAGAAATCTTCAAATGAAAAACAAAATTGAATATTCTGAAGTCTATAAACAGTATGTATCTATGCACTGCTGGATTTCTGTACATAGGCACTTTTTATCTGTCACGCTACAGCGCCGTATATATACAACAAGTTATTATTAGGCCACCACATTAAGGTCTTAATTAATTTTCAATTGCACATGTAAATCAATGTCCTGGTATGATGATGCTGGTGGTTTGTACTACTTTGCAGGCGCCCAGTCAATCAAAATATGGACCATCTTTTTTCTGTTGACACAATCATAGGAGTTGTTGCCTTTGCCTCCATGAAATTTGAAAATCCTCTCTTTGCAGGGTAGTTAATTAATCATAATTCATAGTCGATGATGATGATGATTAAGATGCCTGCTTGATTCAATGATTATACAAATCCTATGATTAAGAAATTTTGGTCTGTGTTGTCTATTAGAAGCTAGAGCTCCAAATCTAATCACAAAAATTAAACTCACTCGACTTGTATAGTTGTATAGTTGTATTCCGCTGTGGACCCAATCTCACATGGGCCATGACAAAATATGGCCCAAATAGAGCAAAAATAAGCATACTTTATTGTTTGTTCAATTAGTTATGAGCAACTTTACTCCATCTTGGGACATCCATTGACTCGAAAAATCAAGTTCAGGTCAGATCGAGTTAACCCATTTTTACGAGTCAATTTGATTTAAAAAAATTAAAATGAAAATCGAGTACATACGAGATATATATAGATTTGACCGAAAATTGAATCGATCCAAACCACATCCACCCCTAATATTAGTAATGAGCAACTTTGCTCCATCTTGATGTAACCTATATTTTTCATTGTCATGTTCAATAATTGTGACCGGCTATTGATACAATATTAATATAAAATGTATCCGACCAATGATCGGCGGTCTAATGTGATTCAGTGGTAAGAGCGTTTATCCAATCTGACTAATTATATATGAGGTGGTTGTTAATTTGAGGAATGATGAACAAAAAGTGAGAGATGAGTGTGGCTTGGCTTCATGATATTTGTCGAAGGAAAGATGAGGGAGACTTTGTGGGGTGGGCTCTCTCTTGTTTGTAGAATTGCGTGAGTTGTTAGGCAAGTGGTGGGGTAAAGTTTCTCACAACAAATTGAAAAGATATAGCAAAGCATGTTCCTTGTTTACGTGACCAAACTTTGACATTTCTAACTATATATATGCTTTCACTATTCAATTACGTTTTCATACCACTTTGCTTTTAGTTTTTCTTTTTTTTAATTATTATTATTATGATAAAACTTTCAATAATGACAAAATGATGTTTGGAATTAAGTTTTACACGTGAAAAACAGTCTCATGAGTCATAACAAAATCAAACAATCGGATTGGAAATTGGAATATTTATACATCTTAATTCTGTTTCAACAACCGACCAATATGATTAAGTGATAAAGAGTATTCCTACGGTCTGATAATGTTTAATGTTCGAGTCCGATGGTGTATAAATATATATATATATATATATCAAAGAATTATAAAAATTAGGGTCTAGTTTTACTTTTTAGTAAGGTCAAAGGCTCGAAGACCAATTAATTAAAGTATAATATAGCATGGAGACAAGGATGGTTGTAGTGGAGTGGACGAGTGGTAGACCACCAGAAAAGAAAATCACAAGAGCAGGTCTTTAGATTGGAATATGATTGGAAGTTAAAACATGGTCTTCTCCGCAATCTATGCAAGATTTGAATGAAAATACCCACACAAAAAGTTATCAATTCTCTATTTTAAATTCTTTGGTACAATTTGATTGAAGAATTTTCTTCATGTTAGGTTTCTACTTTATATCCGGAGATTTTGGTTAGATAGTGTATATATATATATTTTTTATTAATATATTAATTGGGTGCACTAAGCTCGATTTTATATTCGATTGTATATAATTTTCATAACTTAAGCCAAGATTTCAACGGCCGGGCATGTTACACATAATGTATCGAAATATTTCGCACATCACATCTTAACAAACGTGATAGTACACCTTTTCTTCCACGTTAGTTGTTGAGACTTGAATGTTTGAATCTCACTATATGTATTTTACAAAAGGTTTTTTTCATGAACATACGACTACCTTTTATTTCGTAACTCCATATTAAATCTAGCATTATGAAGTAAACAAAGCCAAAACATTTTTAATTAGTTGACAATGGTTTTGACAAAAAAAAAATATTACATACAATTAAACGCATCCCATTTCATGCAATGCTATCTTTAGGGGGTCAACCTACGGTTAACATGGATCGGGTCGGGTTTGTATAAAGCCCAAAGCAACTTGGGTCAAGCCTGTCGAATGTGGAATGTCGTCAATCCTATAATGGAGTTAGTTTGTCGAACGGAAAGTATCGTCTTCGATAAGGACCTGCAAAAAACACAGAAAAAACAAGTAGAAAACTCAAACAAAAGGAAATACTTTGAGAGATGATTTCTTAGCCTTAGATGCGCTTGGGCTGAGCGATGGATATAATCGAATCGTGATTGAGGATCAAAATGGATTACGGTAACCAGAATAATAGTGAGTAGAGTTTCAAGACGCAATTAGCTTGTTCTTTGTATTAGTTTTTCACAGAGACACCGTGGTTTTAGTCCCTGTTTATTTATAGGCAAAACCTCTTCTTTAACATTTATTTTATCAGAATTTGATAGTGGGTGTGATTAAAGGAGAGATTTCCTCTCTTTTGAACCAACTGTTACTCATTCTTTGTAACTGAAACTTTGACTTGGTTTCAAACAGCCAAGTCTTGCTGGCATAAGCCTTGGGTCGACCCGATGTATGTGGACCTGGATTGGTTTTAGCATGAAGGTTTGGGCCTTTTTACGTTTAGACCCACAGACTATTTTTGGCTACCACAGTTTGTCCCGCACTTTTTAAAGATCAAGTTATCAGATTTAGAGAGTGATGTCGAGTTGTTCGTGGGTTCGACCGGATGGCAATTCAAGACAAGTTCCAAGATAGTATCATTTGATGGATCATTCTTGTCGTGTCGAGTAACGAGTCAACCAAGAGTCAAGTAGATTTTAGCGATGAAGAATCCTTTGAGATGGTCTGTCGTTCGACGATTTTGTACACTGCAAGGATGGGAAGTCCAATCGATTGCACTAGAACAATTTAGTTTCCCACAGTTGACGTAACGCCTCATTTTTAGCGCATTTAACCAAGTTTTAAATTTCAAATTAACTAGATGAGTTACTGTGGTTAACATGCAACCGTAATGGTTGTGACACATGACTTGTGTGGTCAAGTGTTTGTTTTATAACCCAGACTTAACCGCTAACCTTTCACTTGCCATTTTCTTGTTTTTATCAAAGACGATAATTTTCAATGGTGAAAGAGCTCCCTTTCCAGCGGAGACACCTGCAATTTACTAGTTGATTTCTTAGCAATCTTCTTTCAAAATTCTGCTCAAGGTTAGTAAAAGTTCTTTCGTTTTGGCGAGTTCTTTCGTTTTTGCTTTTTCCATGAAACTTATTTTTATGCATTTATAGGAAATAGGTAGAAGTATTTGAAGTCTTTGCCTGTGGAAATGTGTGTTCTTAATTGTGTTCTTGATTGTATTCAAAATAACTGATTCGTTGCCATGTTGAATTTACTCATGTGATGTCTTGCAAGTTTTGATTCGCTTGGGTGTCGTTATGCCGTAAGTGGGTGTTAGATCCAATAACCGCTTGACCTAGACTAGTTGGAGTGACCTTTCCTTAGGTTTTGATCGTTCGTGAAAACCTTAGGTTGTGATTTTAGTGTTTTAGTTTGTGTTTGACTTGTGCATTTTTTGCATTTGTCAGCTTTTGGAGACATCATGTCGAGCGACACTGCAATCTTTAATCCAAACTTTACCTAGACCCCTAGCGACTTGGAAGGTGAAGTCGAAGGGGAAGTTGACAATGGAGTCGTAAGTGTCAATCGACAAGTTTCGATAGTCGACCTGTTGAGCTCAATAACAATAAATGAGGCAAGCATGTTGGAGCAAGGGATCGTGCGTGCTATTTCGTTGTAGGTCGAATTCCTAGAATACATAGATGCTGGACAACCATCTTGTTCGGGTCGTTCGCTAGGTATCTTGTCTGATAATAGTCCAAAGAGCGTGCTTATGGATGACGACATGGATCATTTACGAACGATTTATAGGAATCCTGCGTTTATCAAGTTACGTGCACCAAAGGAACATGAAATGAGCCGATTGGGTTATACCATGGTGGATGTGTTTTTATGAGTATGTCCTTCGACTAGGGTTTAAGTTCCTAGTCCCCTCATTGGCTCTACGTATGTTGTTTTATTATGAGATCGCTTCTGGCCAGTTGATGCCAAATAGTTTGAGGATTCTCTTGAGTCTAACCGTCCTTCATAAGAAGAGAGAGTTGAACTTTGGGTTGGGATGTCTCCTACACAACTACTTCTTAAAAGAGCACGTGAGTGAGAAATGTCGTTATATGTTGATTCACAAGTCAAAAGACAGTCAGCTTATTGTTGACCTTATGACTAATGACCTAAATTGGAAGGGTAACTTCTTTTTTGATGGGGGTCCTCCAATCGATGGACCTTTTAGGAAGTTAAAGTATTATTACCCACATGTTTGGAATCGATACGGTGAGTGTTAATTCCCAATATCGTTTAGATTCCCTTTTATTTTTAAAATTACTCTTAATATTAACTGGTCTAACTATCCGTGTAGAAGTATCAGGTGTGGAGAGTAGGTTGCCGTGTGTCGATGCACCTAAGGATACTCAGAGTATATTAGCCATTCTTGCCAAAAAGATGAGTTGGAGAGTTTTACTTATAGAAGGTAAACTTAGGCTTAGTAGTTTATGGCGCTAGTCGACATTGAATATCTCACTTGCGCCGTATCCTCATGTGAATGATTTCGTGTCATATGTTTGGATTAGAAGGAGTCTTGAAATTCTTCGAAGGAATCTTGAAATTCTTCAATGCCATATGAAATTTCTATCGCCTATAATTGATGTCGAACGTCGTTTCGCAGTGACGTCGATGTCGAGTGCAAAGTTCAACATGCCTAACTCCGCTAAGACCTTGAGGCTTTACAGGGAGAACATCAGCAAAAAGTGAGCTACGGTAAACACGAGAAAGAAACAAGAGGTTGGGGTGTCAAAGGACAAGACGTCTGAAATAGTAGAACATGTTTTCGTTTCTTCTCCAGAAACGAGTCCCTTGAGGAAGAAGAAGAGGTAGGCCTCCGATGTCGACACCAAGAAAAATGTAGGAGCCGACTCAAAGGAGAAGTCAGCTGTCGGTGCTTCGTCAACCCCTAATTCAACATTAGTGATGTTTTCTCCTGGAGTGTCGGCGTTCAGGGTGCCGAGTGGCTTTCTATAGAAGTTGATCGACCTTCTTTTCTCCGCTGATGAAGAAGATCTCAAGGGGGAAAAGATGAAGGAGGTGTTCGAGGTGGGTCTTCTTTCGACTTTCCAGGCAAGTTGGTTTATCTTCTAAGTTTTATTTTCCTTTTAATGAGTTTCGAGCTTTCACGATACGACATTTTTTTTGTAGGCTCTACAAGTGTAGTTGTATCTTCATGATGGATACAAAGTTGCTAGAGAAAGATGCGCTAAGCTTTAGAAAGCCAACGACAATTTAAAGAAAGAAAGCGTTGGGCTCGACAAAGCTATAAAGGAAGTGGAGAAGAAAAACTTAGCTTTGGAGGAGGAAATGAAGGGGTTGAGTAAAGAGAGAGATCGATATCGCAATGAGTAGAGGAAGGCAAAGGAGGTTATCGTAGAGTAGAAACGACTTGTTATAAGTTTGAACGAGCAACTCCTGTCGATTTCGACCGAGGCCATGTGCAAAGTTAGGGCGGCGCTTTTCAAGCAATACCTATCTGGCGAGCATGTGAAGTGGGACCATTAAGATATGCAAATGGAGATCGACATTTGTACGGAATCGGAGCGTATCCGAATTGAGGGATCTCCGGTTAGTAAAGAGGTTGCTGAGGGCGGCGTGGAAGAGATCGATAAAAGCCAAGATGGTGTCGATAATGCTAATGCTGTGGTCGATGACTCGACCTTAGATTGTTCTTTCTAAACAACTGCTTTTGTAAATATTATTTTTTTCGAACGGGAGTACTTTCATAATTTCCCGTATTGATGTTATTTCTAAATGTTTTTGATACAGTTGAATGCTTTTTTTTTTTCTTTTTACTTTCACTTATTTGAACCCGTCAATATGTACTTGCCTTGAATTAAATATCTATTTGATTATTTCAGTTTCGTGAAATATGTGTTTGTGTAAGACAATAACGAGGTTGATTCGACTATTTCATATATAATCATGTACTGAAGTCAATTCAATCGCTTTATAAGTAATTGTGTATAAGTCTATCAAGACTATAAACTCGTGTACATATGTAATTAAGTCGACACGGCATTTTATTTATATGATAAAATCCTGTACATGCGTAATTGGGTTGACATGACCTTTAAAATAGAAAATCGCATACATGTGTAATTGGGTAGACACAACCTTTTATTTATATGATAAAATCGCATGCGTGGATAATTGGGTCGACATAACCTTTTAAATAGAAAATCATGTACATACGTAATTGGGTCTACACGACCTTTTAATTAGAAAATCGCGTACATATGTAATTGAGTCGACATTTGTCCCTAGTATTATTCCCCCAACTCCCTATATGTGACGTCGAAGTGAAGATATTGAAAGTTGTATTGATTCCGCAGTGACCACTCGTAAATCCTTCGTGTCGTTTCTGACCCTTGAATGCAAGGTTTTAACTGGTCAATTGTTCCTGCAATAATAAATGTTGGTTGCTTGTCGATGTCGACAGCTTATGAATGGTGAGCATGACTTCGTGAGAAATATGTAAATATATTTATTTTGGTTGTGAGCTTGGTTTTGCACTTATTTGCAACTAAGTTTTCATCATTGCTCCTTGTGAGTTAAGTTGTTAGTACCAAATGTCGATGAATTAAATATTTAATAGTGTAAATAAAAATAATTGAAATGGATAAGTTTAGAAGTGATACTGTTTTAGATGTAGGGCGTTCCAGCTGTTGTGTATCTCTCAACTGTCGATTCCTTGTAACTTATACGCCCCTCGTCCTTTTATATGATTAGGTAGGGTCCTTCCCATGTTGGTCAGAGTTTTCCTACCCCTTCTTATCGGGGGTTTTGAAAAACTCGTCGTAGTACCCAGTCATTGATTTTGAACTGACTTTCACTTTCTTGTTATAATGTCATGTGACTTGTTGCTGGTATGCTTGTATCCTCAACGCGGCACGGTCTCGACATTCATCTAGGTGATCTAGTTCGAAAGTGAGATCCAAGTTGTTTTGTTCCTCGCATGGGTTTTCACTTCGAGCTATCGCAAGTCGCGTCTTTATTAAGATCACTGCTTCGAAGCCATAAACAAGTGAGAAAGGAGTCGCCCTCGTCGACCGACGGGAGGTGGTTCTACACGACAAAAGTATCTCTAGGAGTTTCTCCGCTCACCCGTTTTTTTCTGCTTCCAAACATTTCTTCAATGTGTTAACTATGGTTTTGTTAGTCGACTCTATTTGTCGATTGGCTTGAAGGTAACGTGGTGTTGAGAAGCTTAGCTTTATTCCATATTTATCGTAGAAATTCTTGAAATCGTACGAAATGAACTGGGACCCGTTGTCGGTTACTATTTCCCAATGCACTCCGAACCTGCAAATTATATTCTTCCATACAAAATTGCATAACTCTATGTTTCATACTCGCTGGAATGCTCCTATTTCGACCCATTTGGTAAAGTAATCTTTCAATACTAGCATGCAGACGACTCCACCAGAGGCTGTTGGGAGTTTACTTACAATATCCATTCCCCATTTCACAAATGGCCAAGGAGCTGAGATTGAGTTTAGTGTACCTAGGGGGAGGTGTGACACTGGAGCAAACATTTGACATTTGTCGCAGACCTTCACATGATTTTAGGAATCAGACTGCATTGTCGGCCAATAATATCTGGCCGTGATAGCTCTATTCGATAAGTTTCAAGTGCTAGAATAGTTTCTGCACTCCTCGTAATGCAAGATTTTGAAGATGTCGTACGCCTTTCATGGCGTTACATATTTCAAATAGGGTCCTATAAACGATTTTTTATAAAGCTTACCGTATAAAATGCAGAATGTTACGGCCTTTGTTTTTATTTTTATTGCTTCGGATCTGTCGTCTAGCAAAATGTCGGATTGTAGATAGTTCATTATTTGGTCTATCCAACTCGAATTTTGATCGACAGGGGAAACTCTTTCCTCCTCTTGAATGGTTGGCGATAGGAGGTGTATAATAGGTATCATTTTGGAGCCATTGGTCATTGTCGATCCTAGGCTTACTAAGGCATCTGCTCTGGCATTCTCTAACCTTGGTACTTGTTGAATAATGAATTCGTCCAAGTTTGACTCCAGTTGCTTAGCTTTTGCCAAGTATGCTGCCATTCTTTGGTTTATGGCTTCATATGACCCGTTCATCTGTCGAACGACGAGCTGTGAGTTGCTCTATACTTGAATATTCTTTATATTCATGCTTTTTGCAAGGTCGAGTTCGGCAATTAGGGCTTCATATTCAGCTTCGTTATTTGTCGCACAGAATTCGCAATGGATCGATTGCTCTATTATGTCCCTTGTAGAGATTTGAGCACAAGTCGAAGTCCGTTTCTTTTGATGTTGCTCTAACTGTCGACAGACAGAATCCATTTCCCACTCGTTGGGTTTTCCGTTAGTAATACTAATTCTTGTTCAGCCTGTAAATTCTCACAAGGGGTAAAGTCTGTTATAAAGTTTGCTAATACTTGAGATTTCATCGTAGTTCATGGTTGGAAACTGATGTCATACTCGCTCAATTCGACAACCCATTTTGTCATTCGACCTGAAAGTTCAAGTTTATGCAGTATATTTTTTAGTGGGAATAAAGTTAGTACCTTAATTGAATGACATTGGAAGTACTGTCTTAGCTTACGAGCCGCCACGATAAGCGTTTGTGCTAACTTCTCGAGTCGACTGTATCTGGTTTCTACGTCGAGTAAGGCTTTACTCACGTAGTACACCGGATGTTGGACACCTTTATCTTCCCTGATCAGTATAGCGCTCACTACTGTATCGGATACCCAGATATACGAGTAATGTCTCCTCATCTTTCGGCTTCAATAGTAAAGAAGGTGAGGTCAGGTATTTTTTCAGGTCCTGTAATGTTTTTTCTATTCGAACGTCTTATTCTTTCTTAATGAGTTGAAGAAAGGATGACACTGTTCAGACGACTTGGAAATGAATATATTCAGAGCTGCCACCCGACCAGTGAGTTTTGTACATCTTTGATGCAACTAGGTGATTTGATTCCTTGTATTGATCGAATTTGGTCGAGATTTGCCTCGACACCTTTCTGGGCGACCAGATAACCTATAAATTTCCCTGAAGATACACCAAATGAGCATTTAGTAGGGTTTAGTTTCATACCGTATTGTTTGGTTGAGTATGTTGAACGACTGCTTCAAATGCTTTATGTGTTGTTGAGCGACCAGGGACTTGACCAGCATATCATCGATATAGACCTCCATTGTTGATCCAAGCATCTTAGCAAACATCTTGTTGACCAGTCACTGATAGGTTGCACCTGCATTTTTTAAACCAAAGGGCATAACTTTATAACAAAAAATACCTCGCTTCGTGACGAAGACTGTATTTTCCTGGTCGTCTGGATGCATTAAGATCTAGTTATAGCTTGAATATGCATCCATAAAGTTGAGTAGTTCACGTCCTGCTGTAGCGTCAACTAGCATGTCTATGTGGGAAAGAAGGAATGAATCTTTAGGGCACACCTTGTTGAGATCTGTGAAGTCGATACAAACGCGTCATTTCCCATTCTTCTTCTTTACGACATCGACATTCATTAGTCAGTCTGGATATTTCACTTCTTTAATCGATTCGATGTCGAACAACTTCTGGATTTCCTCATTGATTACTTTGTTCCTTTCTAACGTGAATTTCTTTCTTATCTGCTTCACTGGTATATGATCTGGGTCTACCTACAGTCGGTGAACTATTACCTCAGGGTCGATTCCGACCATATATGAATGCGACCAAGCGAAGCTATTTTGTCGTTCCGTCAGGAAGTCGATCAATTTTTCATAGATCTTTTTAGGTAGTCCGGATCTGATCAGGACTTTGTGTTCTAGATGATTTGGGTAGATCGATACCTTTCGAGTTCCTCTATCTTTGGCTTATTAGGAGTCGACTCGACTCGACTCCAGTTTCCTGTAGTTGTTATAACTCATCTTTCTTCTTCTTCATGGCATTTTGGTAGAATTCCCTAGTTGCTCTCTGTTCACCTTTAATTTCTCGTACTCCCCATCTAGTAGGGAATTTGATCATTTGATGGTAGGTCGAAGGAATCGCTTTCATCTCATGTATCCAGGGTCTTCCTAAGATAATGTTGTAGGGAGACTGGCAATCAATTACTAGGAAGTTGATGTACAAATTCACGCCTTTTGCGTAGACCGGTAGCATAATTTCCCCTAAGGTACTCTTTTGTTTGCCGCTGAACTCTGTTAGCATTGTTGTGCGATGGTTGATTTTAGACTCTTCGACCTGCATTTCTCGTAAGGCAATATTAAACAAAATGTTGCACGAACTACCATTGTCGATTAGAATTCTTTTTGTTAAACAATTCGCAATATGTAATGAAATAACTAAAGCGTCATGATGAGGAAAAAACAAATGTGATTTATTCACCGAGCTGAAAGTAACAATTTCGTCGATTTTCAAAGGATGTTCCCTGTTGGGCTGGAATTCAGCATTCGACACTTGTCACTTATGTCTCTTCGCCGTAGAGTAGCTTACGCCACTTGCCTCCAATCCTCCTACAATTTAATTGATAACTCTATCTTGTTGAGGTGGTTCTGGTTGCCTATCGTTCATGCCGGTTTGCTTTCTTTTATCGCGTCGGGTGAGGGTTTGTTTTCCTTTATTGGTCAGGAATTCTTGTAAATGTCCCTGCTTTAGAAGTTCTGTAACTTCCAATTTGAGGGCGACACAATCTTCTGTTTGATGGCCATGATCCCCGTGGAATTCGCATCGAAGTCTCGCGTCTTGATGTTCTAGGGGTGCATTAATCTTTCGCGACCACTTGATTGTTTTCCCTATCTCTCTTATCACTGCTACAAGGTCAACCGGTTCAATGCTGAGATTATATTCTGTTACTAGGACCTGTGATCGACTCATCCTTGTAATATTATGTCCAAACAACCGTCTGTCGCTTTGCCCATTTTGGGGGGGCTAAGTGTTGCGTCGATCGATGGTCGAATAAGGTTCTACTCTCCTATCGTTTGACCTTTTTTCGATGCTATCATTCCGTCTACTTGCATAGTTGTTTACCTTTCGGACGAAGTTGGCTTCGTTTTCCTCCCACTTGATCTGGGCCCAGGCTTTCGCAAGTACATCTTCCATTGTCCATTGTAGAGCGGGGACGTTAAGACTGGATCCAAAAGCCTTGCACATGCATGCTTCTCTAAGATCGTATGGGATCATTGCAGTAAACATTCTTTGTTTGTATTGTGCTAGGTGGTTGTCTAGGTTCGTTGTACCCTAAAATTGTTTCATGTTAGGGAAGCTAAAATTCATGGGCATCTCGACGAAAGCTATTGCGTCGACAAAAGGTGAATCAGCAAAGCTGTTCGCCGTGCTTTTCTTGATTAGTGCTGGTACTCCTGGAATCCTTTGGATGAGAGCTTCCATTTTTGCAAACCTGCGGGAAAGTTCAGGGTCAGCAAACAAATGTAAATTAGAGTCTGGTTTTGCAAACTCCGATATTGACTAGAGTGATACTAGTGTCATAAATGCGTTTTCGGGTTGATCCATGACTGGATTTCGCCCATGTGGTGCCTCTCGCCTAGGGGTGTCAATACGGGTTCACGAGTCGTGTTAAAGTCAACCCGAACATGACACGATTATTAAACGGGTTAGACCCCCCTGACCCAAACACGACATGAATAAAAATGGGTCGATACGAACATGATACGAATAACCCGTTTAATAAATGGGTTTGGCGGGTCGTGTCATTTGACACGTTTAAATAACCCATGTATGACCTGTTTAACCTGATAATGCTTATTTTACTAAATTACACATTAAAAACAAGAACAAAAAAATTAATCAACGTCCACAAATCCAAATCCAAAAGTTCACAAATACAGATCTCAAAAAATACAAATCGATATATTCTACTTGTGTTTCACCATTTTTTTTTTCTTTCGATCAAAGATGTTAACTAGGCATATATATAGCTCACATATTATATGTAATCAGAGCATTAGCATTGGCAAAAACCCAGAAGTAAAAATCTAAAACTGGATTGTCTATGAAAAAGGAACAAAAAAAAATTCCTTAAGACTGGATTGTCTTCCTCTTTATCTCTCTCTCTCTCTCTCTCTCTCTCTCTCTGGTCCTTCTATGAGACTCCACCATGTGGTCCATGTCTTTTCTTTCTTTTTTTTTTTTCTCTTTTTTTTTTCTACAACTCAACTGATAATATTCATAAAATATATGAAACATTATATATTTACATTTATAATACAAAAAAAAAAAAAAAAAAACGAAAAACAAGAGGGTTGGGAAACAACCCTTTCAAAGATAGAAACAAATAAAAACATGAATAAGCTTCGAGGTTGTTAATATACAAGAGGGCAAGAGGGCTTAACTTCACAGATCTGAGATCAAAGCAAATAACCCCTTCAAAGATCGAAACAAATAAATCAGAAAAATAGAGATATTTTACAAATCGAAACAGAAAAAAAAAAGGAAAAAAAAAATGAATAAAGAGAAGCGGTCGACTCTTACCAGTGATGCGGCCAACGGCTGCGAGAGAGGGAGTCACAGATCGGTGGAGATCGGCGAGCAAGGTTTTCAGTGTGAGTGACTGCGTATGAATGAAGAGAAGAGGCTGTTAGAGAGAGCATTTGATCTGATAAGAGTGACAAAGATTAGTAAGTGAAATTTAGTTTTAGGGTTTCACAATTTACTTTATATAGTATATGTTCAATTTATAGAAATACCATTTAATAATAAATTTACATTTTTACCCTTATTAATCGTGTCAACCCGTGACCTGTTAAGCTTAACCCGGACACGACACGATTATTAAACAGGTTAGACGGGTTGACCCGTTTAGCCTCAACCCAAACCCGTAATAATCGTGTTCGTGTCATGTCGACCTGTCGTGTTGTGACCCATATTGACACCGCTACTCTCGCCGGATAGGTGGGTTATCGAGATCTATCTCAACTCGAGCTGTCTAGGTCGTATGTTGACCTCGCTCGACACTAGGGTTTGCTCCTGATCTCACAGGATCAGTAGGTGCTATCAGGTTGTCCTATTTACTCATTGTTCGTTGTTCGACATTGGGGTGGGGAGCTGCAACGCCACGTTGTTTGGCGCTTCATCAAGCATGGCCTGTAGTTCGCCATCTGTTGTCCGGATCGCAATATTTTCTGCTTCGAGCACCCAATTTTTCAGCATTCACAGTCATTTAAGCGGTCAATGTGGCGATCTGCTCTTCGACAGTTGGTGCAATTCCATCCCCAGACCTGTCGAAATGAAGTGCAGTTGACTCGACTAGCTCGTTTGTAAAGTTGTGATGGGCCCCACGGTGGGAGTCAAACTATAGGGGGTCGACATACGGTTAGCGTGGATCAAGTCATGCAAAAAACACAGAAAAAACAAGTAGAAAACTCAAACAAAAGGAAATACTTTGAGAGATGATTTCTTAGTCTTTGATGCGTTTGAGCTGAGTGATGGATGTACTCGAATCGTGATTGAGGATCAAAATGGATTCCGATGGCCGGAATAATATTAAGCAGAGTTTCAAGACGCAATTAGCTTGTTCTTTGTATTAGTTTTTTAAAGAGACACTATGGTTTTATTTAGGCAAAACCTCTTCTTCAACGTTTATTTTATCAGAATTTGATTGTGGGCGTTATTAAAGGAGAGATTTTATCTCTTTTGAACCAACTGTTACTCATTCTTTGTAATTGAAACTTTGACTTGGTTTCAAACGACCAAGTCTTGCTGGTACAAGTCTTGGGTCGACTCGATGTATGTGGGTTTGGATTGGTTTAGTATGAAGGTTTGGGCCTTTTTATGTTTAGGCTCATGGACCATTTTTGACTACCACACTATCCTCCAATAGTCCAATTTATTATCTTAGATGATCAATCAAATTGTTTATGAAAATATTTAGCTAGTTATTATTATTATTATTATTATTATTTCCTTGTAGGTGATATTTATTTATTCTCTTTGTATTTTTCTTTTTGTTAACACTATTAATTTTAATATTTCCTTTATCTTCAGAGATCTCGATTGTGATAGTACATTGAATAGTAAGAGATTCCTAAATTAAATTCCCCCACTTAAAAGGCAGTCCATGAAAAACAAGTAATGATGTCCACTGCTTCTTACTTGTCAATTTACATTTTTCTTCTTCTTTGAATTATTGTATCAATCTAGAGTCAGGAAAGGGATCTGTCGAAAACCGAAAATAATATTTATTAAAAGTTAATACTTTTATTGTAACCAGAAATAATGTATAAATCATAATATAAAGAATTCAATTTGATTATTATGTAATAAGTTTATCTAGAAAGTAAATATTGGTTTTAGTTCCAAAATTTTGAAAATTTCAATAAAAATATTGTCAACAATTTTTTCAAAATATATGAAAATACTATCTATTAAAATAATCGATATTTATATTCTTGATTTTAACCGGTTAAAAAGAATATATTTTTATATAAAATATAATAAAGATTTTAAGAATGATCAATTAATGGAGGGTAGGTACGATGAGACGAGGTTGATCCGTTAATAAATCTCTCACACATGTATCACGAAGTTGTATATTCGAATTATCCCTCTATAAAAAATCTTGAATATATATAAGAGTATAGAGTAATACTAAACGTCCCAATTTTTTTTCTAAATTCTATCTCAAATGATGTGGCACGTAAGTTATCATTATCTTATAAATTATGAGATTATATGGTGATGATGTAATGTTGACACTTTACGTGCCATATCATTTGGGAAAAACATTTAGAGACGTGTATCATTACTCAACGGTATAATAATAAAAAAAAAAATGGAGGGTGGGTCCCAAATGAGGCAACAAAGACGGATTAAGCTCAACAAATGTCAGTTTCTCTCAACTGTATTGGGCGTGACCACCTCTACACCTCCCCTATTTATATATTTCCTTTATTACAATTTCATGCTCTTTCACAGACTTACCTTCCACTCATAATTATTATTACCATTTTACATTTATGTTTCTAATTCCAATGTATGGACCATTTTCCCATTGTTGGGATTATTGTATTAAAATAAATTTAATTATATTAAATATTTGAAAAAAAAAAAGGAATATTATGTATATACTGTATTTTTAAAGTAATATTAATTTTTAAATATATATTAGAAAAATATTAATTTAATTATCTTAATTGTGTAATAATAATATAAGAGTAAAGCTAATTGATAATTTTTTAAGAATTGTTTAACAAAGACCGATTCAAATAGTTTTGAAATGCATCCTAGATTTTTAGTATTTTAAAATTTAATAAAAACTTACATCCTAATGTTTGTTAAAAAAAAATAAAAATTATATGGTTATAAATTTAATAGAAATTATTACAATGATTTTTTTTTTTTTTGTTATAATTATTTTTTATTATTATTATTTTGGAGAAATAGATTCGAACTTGTGACCTCCACTTTGTTAAGTGATGTGGTTACATTATGCTTGCAACCACTCTAATGTTATTGGTACATTTTTACAAGTGTAAACATTGAATTTAGATTCTCTATTGATCTGATCTTTTTTCTGACCTCGCATAATCTCATGTCATATAAGCATTGCAATGAATGGGTAGTAAAATGCGATTGATATTCACAACCATTTTATTAACAACCAATCACATGTTTTAAAAAAGTTAGGAAAAAAATCAGATCAATAAAGGATCCAAATTCATAAATATTTATCTTGCCGCGTCCTAATATGACTTAGTGTTAAATGACGCTCATTCAATCCGACAATATCTTAGATTCAAGTTGTCGCCATCGTATGTGGTATATAAAAAATAATAATAATATTAATTAATTTATAAATGTAATTACTAAATAAAATAAAATAAAAGTAATGTTATTTTATCCAAATTTAGAGTTCAAATAATGTAACATCCTTAAAATCAAATCATTTCAGTCATATAATTATAATACAAAGAAATCAATGATGCCAATACACCACATCATTTTTATACCAAATTTAGAAGAATAAATGAAATGAATGAATGAATGAATGAAAAAAAAAAAAAAAAAAACTTATATATGTCAATTAAAAAAAACTATTTAATTGGTAAACCACTTGTACCGTATAAATGAGATTACAAGAAATACTCATATTTGTATTTGGTAAACCAATTGTAAAAAAATAAAAATAAATAATAATAATAATAATAATAATAATAACAAATAATCAATGATATGTAGTTATGTACAATTGAAAAGATAAAGATATACAGTACAAGAGCAAGACTGCAAGAGCAAATGCGTAGAGAGGAAAGGCGTAGAAGGAAGTTGATCCTCCGTGTCTCGCAGTCCTTGTTAAGGATTTGACTCACTGTGGACGCATATACGCAGAAAAGCTAAATTCTAAAACCTCTCTCTCTCTCTCACACATTTTTTTCTTCACTTTTCTTGATCTGTACTCATTCCCTGAACTTGTGGCATCATTTTAGGACCCCAAACAAACCTATCTCTCATACTCTTCTCATAGTCACAGGTATATCTTCCTTTTCTTGCTTTCGTTTTCTTTTTTTTTTTCTTTCTTGTTAATTTACTTCTCGATTGATTTCTCATTGTGGGTAAGTTTCCATTTATCATAATCATTAATGGAGGTTGGTTTTTCTTGACCAGAACTTTTTACACTTCTTGATAATGTCACTTTGATAAGAGTAGATGAGTCTCACCTGAATCACCTTCTTGTAGTTAATGTTTTTTCTTTTTTGTTTGTTTGTTTAATTATGCAGAATTCACTGTCACTGTCTTTCATCATCTACATCTAACTGGGTTCCTTCAATACGAGTGTACTAATCGAATCACTTGGATTTTAATTTAGTCTTTTTTGGGTTCCATTATCAGATATTTATCTGTTTTTGTTTGTTTGATCTATATATTTTATTTTGATAATAATATCTAGCAGATTAAATTATTGGGATTTGTTGTTTTGAGTCTTTTGATAGATCCCGTGAATGAAAAAATAAATAAATAAAAAATTGCAAGGGTTTAATATATTCACTAACTTTTGATAGCTACAGACAATTCATATATATTTTTATATATTTCTGACAGATCCCACATAAAGAACTAACCCAGATGGGAAGATAATTAAATTCTCTTGTTTTAGTTAATAATGTGCAGGAAGTGTTTGTTGATAAGGTGTTAAAGTTGATTTATGTGATCATTTTTAGTTCTTTTGGTGCTGTTTTCAATTTGATATATGGAGGGACTTACTGTGATTGTTTTCTGCTTTCTCTTGTCATAGGCTATGAAAAATTGTCTTTCGGTGAATTTTGAATAAAAGAGGTTGTGCAGATAATTTGGTTAGTTGTTCAACAATGGAGGGAAGGAAATTGAATTTCAATGCACCACTTCTATCTGTGAGGCGATATTCTGCAACGCCGGTGGTTTCTTCAGATAGAGAGAATGGGAAGATAACTGGGAATTTACGACCTAGCAGGCAATATACAATACCATTTTATAGATCAGAATTGGACTTGGAGCAGGTTACGGAACCAGTCACAGTTCCATTTTTATGGGAACAGATTCCTGGAAGGCCAAAGGATGGTGATCCTGAGCCTCAGCAACCGGAGGAGGTTTCGGTTACCCCAAGGCTTCCACTGCGGAGGACTTTGGATATTGTAAAGTATCCTCTGGAAAAGGAATTTGAAGACAGGCCACAGACTGAATCATGTTCTTTGAATAACAATGTGACTAGATTGGATTGCTTCAAGCTGGGAAATGATGAGAAAGGGAATTCAGATTTGGAGAATGATGATGATGAATATTCTGATGCCCTTGAAGCTTTGTCTCTGACTGACTCATTCTCCGTGAATTATAGCGTAAGTGGTCTGAGTGGGTCCGATGGTGAAGTTGTGAAGCAATCAGGAACCTTCTCCACTGATCCTCAAACTCGAGATTTTATGATGAGGCGATTCTTACCTGCAGCAAAGGCAATGGCTTTGGAGCCACCTCAATATGCTTCAAGGAAGCAACCTACTGTGGCAATTGAGCAACCAAGAGTGGTTAACAAGGTGGTCAGTGAAGATAGAAGGCCTCCTCTTAATCAGTGTATTGTCTTACCCCATTACGATCAAGATGTAGACGAAGAAGAAAGTGAGGAGGAAGTTGATGAGTATGATAAAACTAGCAACATATCAAGTAAAGCTTGTGGTTTTCTTCCTCGACTATGCTTAAATAAGTCTTTATGCCTCTTAAATCCAGTGCCAGGGTTGAGAGTTAGAACCCACTCTTCAATGTCTAACACCTCTGAGTCTGAAGTCAGAAAGCCCAGGAAAGCTGCTTGTATTGAATCTCACAACAAAACTCTCAAGAAGGTTTCTATGGAAATTTGTCTCTTTTTCTTCTGATTGAGATTCAATGTTTATGCCATAACTATTAGAATTGCCATTCTTTACTCACACTTGCATTCTTGTGTTTTCAGAGTGCCAGTGATGTTGTTTATAAGCATCAATCAGACAGTGGAGGTCGATCACCAAAACTACTCGGAATTGAGAACAAGAAGATGATCTGTGGGTCAAATCGGTTTGCTCACTCAAATGAGCAGCAGATGACAAATAGTTCATCTCCCTTCAGGCGTGGCGTTTCTCCCTATAGAAATGAAAGACCTCAGTCTCCCTTTCGTGGAGGGGGGTTTCTCGGTGTTCCTAAAGAAACAGAGAATCTTAAAGCCAATAGGTTCAATTTGTATGGCAGAGCTGGTAGCAAATCTCAGGAATTAGTACCTCGTCAGACCCTTAACAAAGGGTCAGGCTCAGCGAGCCCAGCAGTTGAGAAAACCCTGTATATAGATACTGTAAAGTTTGCCAAAAAATCATTTTCAAATTCAAGTCCCTCAGAAACCAAAGGTCAGATGGACTCAGTGAGCAAGGGTTTTGAGACTTCAAGAAGAAGCAGAGGAACAGAAGAAAATGCTAATGCAGAATTTTCTTTGCAAGATCTGAAGTGGAAGTATATTGCAGAGGAAGAGAGCGTATTGGAACCTAAAATCGTTGGGCCTGTGGAAGCCAGAAGATCTTCATTCTCTGGAATATTGCATCCGAGAAGCCAAGCAGATGCGGTGGAGTGCTTGAGAAGACCGGATACAGGACTCGATCAGGAATGTAAGTCCTTGGAATGCATAAAAGTTGCAGCTGACGGAAATTTAAATAGCAGAAGTGAGAAGAGTTTACAAATTGTTGATCCTGGATATATTGATAATGGTTTTGAACAGTCTCCACTTCCACCACCTTTACCTAAAACACCATCTGAATCCTGGCTTTGGCGTACCTTGCCTTCAGTCTCTTCGCGGAACCCTTTTTCGCATTCACATGCTGGCACCCGAATTAATCCTAAAAAACAGGATGCTAAGCTACCCCTGACAGATACCAAGTGGGAAACCATTGTAAAAACTTCGTATTCACATCATGATCATTCGCGTTACTCGGAGGTAATAATATCACAACCTTTTCAATAACTGCATTATTTTGTGATGGAGAGTTTGATTATGAGAGCAAAAGAAAGAGCTGATCTTTTTTCTTTCCCTTGGCAGGAATTAACTACTCACTTTTCTCAGCAATCGAAAACTTAGAATGCGAACATCCCACCATTGTCCTCAGCCTCACTGGCTCTGTTCGAAACATTTATATTTCAAAGATAGTTGGAGGTAATTGAAATCTTCCGGTATACCCTTTTATTTTTTGTTACCTTCCAAGATTCTTCCGCGGTATATCAGGGAAGTAGAGTCTGGTGTGTTCAATTCTTGTTATTGTAAGCTTGTAAGTCGTGTGTTGTATTTCTTTCCCTTCACAGTGGGTTAAGGTGTTAGCTGTATCAAGTCAAATTCAATTTCTTGTAATGGCCATGCATAGTTTCACAGAGCTCAATTTTCGTTTATCGGTCTTTCCTTTGATATTTGTAATACACAAGAATTACTAATCTGTTCCGAAAATGAATGGAGATATATTAGCTTCCTCGCGATGATCATAGTTATTTACTTTGTGGCCGATATATGAATTTACCCGAGCTGTCATTTGATCGAATTTTGTTCTTTTTTAAATTTTCTTTTGAATGTTTACATTGAGGTATTGCAGTCTGCTTCAGCTATGAATAATTGGAACAAAATTATTGGGATTTTTCACTTCATTGTGTCTACCAATTACCATAAATGCATGATTGTGTGTATTTTGGACTCTGGACAAGAAGAAAAATGTTTACTTGTGTTCGAGTTTGGGATGTAGTCTTGTGGAGTTGAGAGCAATGCTAGATAGACACGATGGAAACTGTATCACTCGCCATTTTTAACGCATTTTGTGTATTAAAATGAATAGCCATTGACGTTATGCAATCAAGTGAATGACAATTTTGTTTATAAACGAATACTATCGAACTCTATCGCCGCAATCTCCATCGATTAATTATCTGAAATCTGAATTTGTTAATTCTTTTTTTGTTATAGATTTGTAAGTTACTGCAATTTCTTCTCATATCAGATTTACACCAAAAAAACAGGCAAAATGTTCTGCCCAGAAATGTTCATAACAGCCAGACTGTTAAATTACTTGGTTATTGGCAATACGACGCCGTTTGATCTTCTTATACTATCATTTAGTCCTATGGGCCGGGCTCGGCCCATCTAAAGCTGAAAATTATTTTCTTTTTATAATGATTTCCAAAGACATTTTAATAAACCTCATTAGGGAGAATCTTTTATAATAAGTATTTTGAAGCAAAATTAATTTTTCGAAGAAATATAATCACAAAGTTTTTGATTTAAAAGTTTTCTGTACATAGGTTGAACTTTTTGTACTCTTATCACTGCACATAAAGTTTTTTTATTTGAGAGGTTTTTTTTTTTTTTTTACTTTACTGTGATAAAATGAAAAAGGGGTTGAAGTTGTTGACAAGTCTCTTATCACAGACTCATAGTACATAAAGTTTTTAATTTAAGAGATCCTATGTGCAATATTTTTGTGATAAAAAGAAAAACCGATTAAACTTGTTGATAAGTTTCTTATCATTTTACATAAAGGTTTTTATTTAAGAGGTCTTCTATATATCTTTGCTATGATTAAAAAAAAAGAGTTGAATTTGTTAATAAATCTCTTATCACTCTGCTTAAATATGTAGGTGGTTTTCTGTACATCAATGTATGATTGTTTGAGCCAACTTTTCTCTTATAGGCACACATTATAAACATATCTATATCATACTGATACACATCAAACCATTAATTAATGAATTTAATTAATGTGGTTGCAAATCCTATTTATACAGATCAGGCGACTAACACTCAAATCTCAAATTTTAAACCTTTCTAGTTTCTAGGGTTTTGCACATACTTATAATAGCAAAACTGGTTATATATCACAAAAATTGACAAAGGCATTAGCAATTTGTAAATTGTAATGGCTCTCTAAGACAAGTACTTGAAAAGATCTCACCCATTCTCTTCTAATTTTATTTTTTTCTACTTACACAGTCAGATCCTTACTAAGTACTCGCTACAATCTGTATATTTGTAATTGATTTTGTTTTGGAAACCCTTATAAATTTGTAGCTACTGAAGAATAGGGAGGGTTATTTAATTAAGAAAGTGAAAGCTTAGTATTAATATCCTGAGAATTTTTGCAATGAGGAGGCTCCTCTTCATGATCAATTCCAACTCTATGGCTCAGTCTCAGTTGCAGATCAGGTAGCCATTCCTTGTCCTTCAACATTTTATCTTCATTCAACTGCATCTTGAAAAAAAAATCAAAAAGAAAAACACCAATGATTTCAGATTATAAATGTGTATTCTATTTGATCCTTAATTAAAAAAAAAAAAAAAAAAAAAAAAAAAAAACAAGAAAAAACTCTTTCAATTCTAAGTTTTTAGCTGAAAATAAATAAATAAATAAATATATATATATATATATATATATAGAAGGTACTATTTTGTAGATAATAGAAGTGTTTTAAATGTTGAGGGTGTTTCATGTGCAAAACCCCACATATTTTTTTTCGTGTTAGATCATGGGTTATCACATCCGTCAATCAGTTTTGTACCATTGATTTAGGGGAAAAACATACTAGATCCCACACCTGATAATTTATGTTTAAATTATATTTCATGAAAAAGTTTTAATTGATGCTTTTCTAATAATACATGATCACTTGTATATAGTAACTAAATCTTTAAAGTAATTAACAAGTATTTTTTTTTTTTAGTACTTCTACGTACCACCGGGGTCTCGGTACCGCCGGGCCCCGTAATAGAAAAACAAGTGAAAACACTTGGGACCCACATAATAAATACGTAAATCCCACATGTTTTTCTTCCTATTTTCCACTACGGGATCATGGCCGGTGGTTCAAAGTATAACTCTTTTATTTTTTTAGAAAAAACTTGCACGACAAAATATTATAACGAGTAATGCTAGGTTTTCCAAAAAACTTCTCAAATGATATTAAGTTGTCAATATCGTGTAGGGAAGTTTTTTGGGAAGATATATAGCATTACTCTATTATAATATCTTAAACTCGGTTTGAAAGAAAATAATTATAGAATTTTACCTTATCAAGCCGAAATGGAGGGTCAAACTCTGGTTTTAAGCTATTCAATTTGCTAACTGAATCATGAGAATTGGAGAGAAATTGTCTAACCATTGTGTGGTTTCCAGGGTTCACTCCAGTTGGTCTTGCATGGAAGGATGCTCCAAATGACCTAGACGTGGTGAAATTCTGTTGCGCTAGTGGTTGTGAGCAGGCATCAGACGCTGTGTCTTTTGTGAGACTTCTGTTAACCTTCCATCGACCGTATTCTAAAGGCGGCCACCGCTTTTCCTCAAGAAACCGGCTAGGTCTGATTGGCCCCATCCGCGTTGAAGTATCCATTACATGAATCCGGTTTGAAGTTGTTGTAGACTTACCTTCATGATCAGCGCTGAGAGAGTTTTTGCTTATTAAAGAACGTGGCCTGACTATGGTAGGGTTATGAGAAGACCACTGCCTGTTAACGTGTACTTTTAGAACAAATGTTAAGAAAATATAAAAAATTTACATAACTAGCTACGTAATGTTACGTATATATAGTCTGAATTGACGCATTCTTTATTTTTCGGAATAGAGAAATTAACTACCTTGAGAAGGTAGATTTGAGATCTAATAGACTGCGAGCGAAGTTATTTTCATGGAAGTTTCTAGCAAGAACAATTCCACCATTCTCCATTCTGAAATGTTGACGGGGGCTGCTCATATCAAAAGATTGAAACATGCCCCGAACATGATGATCTCTTCCTTGGAAACCTCTGTATGGTTGACTTAGTACTGCATAACAAAACCAATCAAATTCAATAAATCCTTGATAATTTTGTTAGCTTCCATTATCTAATATTTAGTCATTTAATTCACTATTAGGTCGATCTTTTTCCCCTTCAAGGAAACCATATATTAGTTGTGTGCCTCCAACCAGTTTTATTTTAGGGAAGAAATCAATATTTTTGTTTTAAAAATCCCAAATCGCGGCACATAGTTTATAAAGAATAACGACCATCTCTTCATCTAAGTTTTACTATGAATTAGCTACCGACTTATAAGAGTATCAAAATTAAAGCTAGGTGGGAAGCAAAAAATATTTATATAGAATTTCTTGATCCTATAATACCTTTTTAGAAACATTTACATTACTTTTGCATCAACAAATGAATCAATGTAGCAAAACTTTACATACCTTGCCCAGCCTCATCAAGCTTCTTACTTCGATACATCTGATATGACATACACATTTACATAAAACGAATTAGAGAAATGAAATTGAAAAAATAAAAAGAAAATCACAAACATATATTGTACCACATTTGATCATATATAGAACCTGCAAGTGACTCTTCACGTGTGCAATGCTAAGTCCCCTCACATTCATTAACTGAAGAACCAATTTTGGAGTTGCTCCTGCACCAGTTAAAAGAGAAGAAAAAAAAAACATCTTCACTGAGATAAAATTGCATTAATTAATTTGATGGTTTCAAAAGGAAGAATCAAATGAAGAAAGTGGAGCTTACTCTCTTGTCCACCAAGCCTTTCAACAGCATGTACAAAAGAGAGATGGAGGTCAGGGGTCCATCGAAGGCGAGGCATTTTGGAGCGAACGTATTGCCTAACCGCAGCCCTCCGTTCATTTCCATCGTCAGTGACATTATTATTATTATCAGTACTGGAACTCCCTTCTGTTCTGATCTTCTCATTATCATCATCATCATCATCATCATCATCATCATCATCTTCAAGTTCTGCGACCTTGGCAATACTACTACTATCATCCCCTTCACAGCTGGCTTCTTCATTCAAGTCGAACGATGAGCACTTTTGGGAAGACACTAAAGATATGTTTTCAGCTTGCAATTCCTCAGTCTTGTCACTCTTTTCTTGATCATGGATCTCCAAATCTTTTGTACTACTCATGGTTTGCTCTAAAATTTCCTGGTTGCTAGCTATATATATAACAGCAATATTCGAAAAGAAAGGATCATCTTCACTTGATTTATGAGGGTTATGATGAATGCAATGCAATTATCCTAATCATTCTTGAATGCAAAATTTTTCCATGGCAATCGACAATTTGAACATATTTACGTACTCATTTTTGAACAATCAGTACTCATGCAAGTACTATATCCAATTTTTACAAACACATAATTATAAAAACCAGAAATGCAATCTTGTGATATTAATTTTCTCAATTAATTATATATTCCATTTATGTAGAAATTAACTAGAGCAACAGGCATATTCTTAAGGTTAAAGGAAGTGGAAGACAAATTTTGAGTTGTTAATTATGTCATCTACTTATAAATGCATTTATTATATATTCCATTTAGGAAGTAGACAAGCAATACCGTGTAGCATTTGCTGAGGTTAAAATGTTTCAACTACAACCAGTTTTGTTCATTAAGCTAGTAAAGCTGTCAAAAGGGCCTTTTTAGGTCATAACAATATTTGCAGATTTACATTGTATGTTGGTACATTAAATGGTGAAACCTCTTATATAATATTCACATCACCCACCCATATAAATCGAATTGGTTTCAAGTTATTCAATTTTTGTTTAGAATCATCAATTTTATATATACTTTCTTGTTCATATAAACTTATATATTCTTTGTAACAAATAGTATAAAAAGTAGAAACCAAAGAAGCAAATCTTGTAGAAACTCTCTCTAAATGATCAACGACTTTGAGGTAATAAAGAAACCAAACGTATAGCTAATGGAAATGGAGAATTAAAAATTCATATTGTAGCTATATATATACTTACATGCTTTCTCTTCAAAGCTTGGGAGACAGATATGATCCACTAGTTCTTCTGTTTTTGTTCAATTTGTAATCTTTCTGCAAATTTTTTTTGGGATGCCAAACTTAAACCTAAATTATAGATGTATTATATTCATATATAAAAAGCAAAATCCTAAAAGGGTAAGAATGAAATATGAATATAAGTCAATATTAGAGGAATATATATATATATATAAACTAAGCAATAAATTGCTAATAAATTATTTAACAAAAAAAGAAGATTGAATCTTTTCTAATATTATGATATTAGATCATAACAAAAGATAATAAGACTTAATTTCAGCTATTAATAATTGAGATTGAGGAACTGGAAAAGGTCATCTAATTTCATGTATTTCAAAGTTTTTGAAAAATATCATTTACAAGCAAAAGAAACTTTTTTAAAAATTTTAAAAAAATAAAAATAAAAATAAAAAAAGAAGAAGAAGAACTGGAAGCAAGTGAGATTAACCTTAACTTAGAAGCAAATAAGATCATGAGTTTAAATTAACTCAATAAAAACCAAAGCAATAAAGATGCAATTTGTCACAGGAAAGCATGAAATCTTTTGATTTTTGATCTTTTGATTATTTGATACAAACCATTGATGATGGTGATGAAGCTAATCCTCCCCCTTCCAAGAAGAAGTTGATCATCAAGAAAACTCTATCTTTGGATTCGAGCATGTCGCCGGACCATATTTCTATTGTATGCCAACTAAACTGGATATGTAGATTGATGTGGACTTGTGGACTTCTGGTCTCTTAAACAAAGGAGAGAGAGAGAGAGAGAGAGAGAGAGAGAGAGAGAGAGAGAGAGAGAGCAGGTATATAAAAAAAAAATTTCTTGGATTTGGGATGTTTTTTGCTTCATTGATTCATGGAATTGAAGTCATCACTCTATGAAGACCTTCATGGGGATATATATAAAAATTCAACGTTCACTTCATGAGCTGTTTATTATGAAAATAATACTCACAACATTATGGATACAGATGCAAACTGTTGGGTATCATGTGATTGCAGTCCACCCTTTTCTCCCCTTTGCCTACTTTGACAGTTGTCTATGCAAGTAAAATCTCTCTCTCTCTCTCTCTCTCTCTCTCTCTCTCTCTCTCTCTCTCTCTCTCTCTCTCTCTCTCTCTCTCGTGATTATCTTAATTGCATGTTTGACCTCTGTTAAAGACTCCTCTCATTGTTAATATATGTAATTTGTTCTTCAAGTTTCGTATAAAAAATGGTTTAATTAAAGAAATTGTATGTGGGCCATTTCATTCATCAGCATATATCAATTCTTCCTACCTAAACAAAGACTTTCTTCTTATATCACACCACTGTTTTCCTGTCCCCATGTTCTTATTGTTGTTAGTGTTCACAGCTTTTTATTTTGCCAAAAATGTCATCTCTGTTGCTATGACCATGAGTTATTGCTCCAAATCCAAAAAATCGGTCTTTGAATAGATACTCAGAAATGTGTGGAATGTATACTGCAAATATTGGTGTTAATAACAAAATTTTTGTAAGTTAGTCAATTTTGGTGGACTTTTTTTGCATTATTACAAGTTGGAAGCATCGATCATTTTCCATACACATTTTCAATTGCAACTGGTAAGAATATCAATTTTCAACTTGTTTAATTCATTGAATGAGATGGCGGGATTGTATATAAAACTTGACTACATCTTCTAGAACGTACTTCGTTGGAAAAGAAAAGGAGAAATTGGATTAATAAGCATTGTATACTTAATTATTTATTTGTTAATAAAATGACTTTTGGCATCCGCAAATTAACAAAACAACATCAACAATAAGATTAAGAAAGAATTTCATCTTTTGAGGACCCTAAAAGTTTGCTTGCCCTAAACATGTTCAATTTGAGGTACAAATTAGTGTTTACCAACCGCCTTATATTTTGATAGATAATATAGAAATAACCTTAATTAATTACATGGCCAAATGTTATAGTTTCATGTTTTTTAAAGATTGTAGGGTTCAATGGGGGTTCCGGTTTAAAGCTTGGGTTCACTCAGTGGGTTCGGTAGATTTCTGGATTAAAAAAAGTGTTTACCAGCTGCCATTTTGACAGACAATATAGAGTAAAAATGTACTGGCCTTGTTAATAATAAGTTGTAATGTCAACAATTAATTACTTTAATTCTTTTCCACAAGCAGGTGAAGCTAGAAATTAATTTGTAACTGTTTCTTGAATTCGTAGGGATGAAATCTTAAAAACTAATAATTCCCTTACGGGTGTAGTTGGGAAAATGGCTCAGTTGAACTGTGCTGGCCAAAAATGGCTGGTAAAGAAGAAATAAAGTCGATCTTAAGTAATTGCAATTATCTGCACATTTTCATCGATTTTTTGGGCAAGCAATATTAAGAAGTTAGTTGCTCTACACGTACCGGTATCCAAACCATAACAAAAGAGAAAAAGAAATGTAATTTTTTTCTTAGAGATAGCTAAGGAGATTGGAACTTCCAAAATGTCAATAAATTCCACAAAATAAAGTTTAAATTTAATCTGAAAGTGAATCATTGTGATTGTAAAAAGATTAAGAGTTCTATTGTGATATGAAAATAAATGTGATTATCTATTTATGTCGATGCACCTAACACTTTCTCTGTTATTATAAACCATAATTTTGTATGTGGGGCAAAGCATTTAATTGTTCTAATAAAAAAAATATGTCAATACTGATAAGAGTTCGAGTTTCATTTTTACCTTTTAAATTGTAGAGAATAGAGAGATGTGGAAGTTAAATTTAGGATCACGTTTGCAACTAGCGATTGATCTCGTCAGATCCCAGTATACCTCTGACCCAATTGGTGTCAGATTTAAAAAATAAAAAATGCAGAAAACAAGGGGAGGCAAGCATGGACATGAAATGGAAATAGTGAGAAGTAAAAGACAGATCTCAGCTTGTTTCCTATATATGATGCTTCCCAATTGCACCCCTAATTTCTTTATACTGCTCCCTACAATATTCCAAAAGGGTTTACTTTCTAAGTGCTCGAGAGAATTTGGGATTGTTTTGTTTCCACATGACAAAAGATCGAGCTGGAGTACAGGTCTTCTCTCTTCATGGTCTTTGGGAAATTAAGATGATGAGGAATCACTTCTAGGTCAATAGGTTTGGCTAGCTAAAAGACACCCAAAAACTAGCTCGTTTTGTGTGACATTTCCATATTATTTTTTTGTGCTATATATGCATATAAGACATATTATAAGCACTAAATTAAAGAGATTTAGCAGAGAAAAATAATTAATTGATTAACTACGTGGGAGAGAAGAAAATTTATGATTATAAAATAAAAATAAAAATGAGGTACTCCAAAACCCTACGTGAGTTGAAAACATTTGTTGATTTGTCTCATGTGTGCATGGGGAGTTGACACAGCACAGGTTGTATATTATTTTAGCTCTTGTAGAATCTTTCAAAGAATTACTTCATTTATTTTTTCTGTTTTTGTATATAATATTATTTCACAGATTAAGACATCCAACCTAGCTAGTAGCGTGAATGCATGATTTCAAAAATCGTTGAAAGACAATTAATTATTTTTTTCTTATTTTAATAAGAGGGCATAAAGGAGAATCATGTCTGGTAACTGTATTAATCAACTTAATTAATTTATATATAATATAAACAACAATGAATCTCTGGGTATAATCTCTTGGTGTTTATTGTTTATGATAACATTTAAATGTTAATTTTCTTTTTATAGCTGTTTGGACCTTTGTAATTCTATCGGTTTGGAGCTGTTCGGATTTATATGATTCGATACATTTTGATTGGTATACCATGCATGAATAAGTTACCGGCTGACCAAATGTTTTGTTTTCAGGGTTCCATTTTTGATATATAGATTACAGTCTGAATTTCAAAGACATATCACATAAGAAATGGAAATTAATTATTAAATAAAATAAAATAGTAGTAATTGATGATCAACTATATGTATATATAACTTAAATATGCATGGCCGGTCGCTTAGTGTGTACATTTTTGTCTTAGAGATTATTGAATTTGCTGTTGACCTAAATAGATCGAAGTTGCTTCTAGTACTATAATACATATATCTTTGATGTTTACTTTTCATCTTAATTACCAACAAAAATATCATAAAGTAAACAAATTTGTTCCGAGTTCTAATCTTACTTATTGACTGTAAATAAGTTTTCTTTTTAAATTTTTTAATTTTTTTGCTATTAGAAGTAATACGGGGTTTTAAGAAAAATGACAGACTCGAACTCACAACTTCAATAATATAAGTATTATAACATTATATTATAACATTGGGCCAAACATATCTTGTTTTTAAGTTGTTTTTAGGATCGAGAGCTTCAAACTGCGTTTTATATGCTGCAACTTCACTAATACAGATGCAATATAAAAACAAATATCCTCATCTGAATGCCTGACATACTCGATCTGTGTTGGCACCACATTCGCCGTGAACATTGGGCACATTTTGGAGTGAATTGTTAATTTTTATTCTTTCAAGTATTACAGATGCAACCCAGCAGTACTACCGGCAAGGAAGAGATCATACCCTTAATTTACTTTAATATCAATTAATTTGCAGATTTATTGTGATCATCTAAAATAAGGTACCATAGAAGTCATGACTCACACCCCTTCCTTTTCTCTAAAAGTCACAAGATTGGACATAAAACCGATATTAATAAATAGATCAACTTCGACACGATAATCAGGGTTAGTACTGTGTTATGCCCCTCGTATCTTTACTATTCCAAACCCCAAATTAATTGTAAAACTTGTTGAATTGGGCACATAAAAACCATGCCAATTGCAATAAGAAATTGATGTGTAACCATCTTCATTGTTCGATCTCCAGAACCACCTCTATCTGATACCATATTAAAGACAGTATAAATTTGCCATCCTGTAAAGGTGGGACCTTCTGATCATTTACAGCTTAGAATACCAAGTAGTTTAACCAGCACGATCATATATACGATTCGATCGATCTACTCCTCGAATTTGAATTAACTCCTTGTTTAAAGACCAGCACGATCGAACTGTCATTTTAATTACATTTTCAACCACCACTTTCATGTTCTAGTTCTATGCTATTGTCTTTAATTACTAATTAATTTGGAACACCATATATGTACGAAGAAGATTGTAGGAACAAACAAGAAGAAAGAGAATGTATAACCATTTGATGTTACGTACTGTTGTCTTGTTGTTACCGATAGGGACTAAATGCATCCAAAACACACACTAGTCTGTGTGTTCAAATTACAAACACCAGTAGCACAGCGCAGCTGTAACATGTGTATAATTAGGTTGGTCAGAAAGAAGAAGAAGAAGAAAAAAAAAAAGGTTACAATCTTTTTATGAAATGTCAAATTAATTTCTTTTTATTTAAAGAATCAACTTAAAACCCGGTGATGTTAGTTGATAATTTTGATTAAATTTGATTATAAAAAATCAATACGAATAAAATTTTAAATTTTTTAAAAAATATACAGTAATACAATCAAAAGTAAATGCTAAATTAAGAATTTAAAATTTTAAAAATAAATGCTAAATTAAGACTTAAAAATAAAAAGGAAATAATATATTTTTTTTAAATTGAAAAAAATAAATAAATGTGGAAGACAGACATAGCATACATCTCCTCTATTAATGGATTTGTAATTTTGTAGATGTGCAGCTCCTCTTCTAAATTCAAATTTATGGAGTAGATAGACACCTCCTTCACGGATTTTACACCTCCTCCATATTTGTCTTAACAAAAAACTGATAATTATTTTTTTTATAATATTTTGATTTTATTACTATTTTAATTTTAAATATTTGTTTTTCTAAGACCTATAACAATAACCTTAAGTAACCTTCTTTCATTAGATTTAATCAAAATTAGGTAAGCATTATATATATATATATATATATATATATATAGAGTTTATCGGGACCGAACTGAACTTTTAAAATTATCGCTACACTTGTGAATCATTAATAAATTTTAAAAAAACTTTGATTAAACTGAAATATGTAAATCTAATGGTCGATAGTTGTAGATAGAAAAACTATATATATTATGATTTTCCTATTAAAGATATTTTGATCTGACATTTCATCAAACTTATGAGAGTTTATTTATGATTCTCCCAAAAAAAAATCGAGGTTTCAAGGTCCGATCATAGTCACTTACTCACTTATATTATAATAATAATAATAATAATAATAATAATAATAATAATAAAAACTCAAGAACTCAAAACATTATACAGAAATTGAAGCAATCTTGAAAGTGAACCTAATGGAAAATTTCCAAATTATTGAAGAAAATTGCAGCCCAAGTCATTATCAGGAATGATTAAATAGAAAAGGATGTTTCCTTTTTAATCAGCAATGCCCACCAAGCCAACGCATGTACTATGTACAGTTAAATGCATCCCACAACCAACAATATTAATCATCTCCATCTATCAATCAAATTGATGGCTCCTCATTTTCTTGAGTGAATGTGACAAGTGATATGCTACATTCAAAGTCGAAATTCATTTATCGTCTAATCGCGGGGCCTTTGTAGATCCCCCTGCAGACCACCAAGTTTTCCGGGGGTTGAATCTCTTCCAACCAAGACACTTCACAGGGGTTTATATGACATATTTGACCGTCACCTTTTTGGCCAAGGCACATGAACAACAGCGAAAGAAGAGTCATTTTCAGAAGAAAAATTAATGAAATAGGAAACTAAGTGATGAAAAATAAGAAAAGATACCCTGTGGATGATCTCTCTTTGGAATCATCCGGAAATACGAACAGTGTCGCCCATCTTCGGAAGAGTAGGGTGGTGAAAGAACATCAAGGAGAGCACATGGAGTTGATGCTTTGAAACAATGAATGTTGCCACCACTAGTAGGGTAGAGAATTGTTGTATCACATGGTGCAGTCATTTCACAATCTCTAACAAGTTTCGCTGGTCTGGCCGCTGCAATTTCCACCAACAAACAAGGCTGCTTTAATAGCTAAACATTCAACATGTGCTAAATACATGGATGCCACTTAATGAGATCATTTGATTTTAATCAAAGCATTTTAGTCTTGGTCTGAGTGAGTATGAAAACTGAAATAACAAGTTGGAGCACCGCAGAGCATTCTAGTGCCTGATTTAAGCACATGTTGATCATATAATAATGTCTAAGAAACATCAAGAATGATAATATGAACAATGTAGCAATCAAGAAGCCATTGGAAACATCAGCAGAACAAACAAATTTATCCGAATAACGATTCAAGTACACGGTGATCATATAATAATGTCAAAGAAACATCAAGATTGAGAATACAAACATTGTAGCGAACAAGAAGCCATTGGAAACATCAGCAGAACAAACAAATTTATCCGGTTAAACACCCCCAAAAAGATGCACAATACACGATAAAATCTGAAACAGGAGTTCTAATGTTCATTGCAGTAACGCAGAAGCATTACATGATGATTGTCCTCTCTCCAAATTGCTGAACAAGTTAACAAATCAACATTATCACCAAGCAGGAAAACAGAGGTATTTGTGTTCTTAAGCTGGCAGTGATTTGGTAAACACTATATATTGATACAGTGATATGTGATCAAACTGAAACAAAATAGGTCTAGTTGTCATAGACAAGGACTATCATGATTTGCGGGTCCAGATTTTGGTCCAAAAGTTTCGCGATCATTAAGAGATTGAAAAAATAGGATGTTGGCAGAAATTTAGTGCATACATATACATATCACTGTCAATTACCAGTATTAATTAGCATAATTTTATAACATCAACAGTAAACCAAAGGCAAGGTAAGTTAAGTTAAGTTACCTTGAGTTGAATCACTAGGCCCGGGTAAATCGAGCCAATCGTAGGATTTTACAAGTAATGAACCATAAAGAAGCTTGCTCAATACAGTCATTCCAGGATGATTATGAAGTGGTATTATAGACGATGGGGGCATGCAGAAAATTCCTATCTGCAACAACAAAGTCCAAAAATTCCCAATCATATAACTTGAGCCGCAGATTTTAATTTATTAACGAAATTTAATATCCAAAGTCTTACTGTGATACGAGCTGCTTACAGAGAATTTGTCACACTCATGCAAGTGCAGATACTTGATTGGAGGTGGGTATTGATGATGACGCCCATTACGCCCATTACGCCCATTACGCCCTTTTCGCCCATTGCTACCACATGCGGAACCTTTCCATTGGCAAGCTAATTGTGCCTCCTGTTCGAGACCCACATTAGAAGGCTTCAGGTCATCTGGAATTTCATTAAATGGAAAGTTAAACCGGAGCAAGTTTACTAAACTTCAAAATCCAAAAACATTACAATCAAGAAGGAAAAAGGAAAAATATCCACTAACCCACCTAGAATAGCACATACTTTTCCGAGAACTTCCTCTGATATCGTAACATTAGTACTTGAGAAGGAAACTTTGCATGCATCATATAACTTCTGAACAACAGGCATGATCGATGCAAGTATTATACTAAATACAACCAAGCAATCTAATCAATTGCGTATTCGAACCAGCTTATTGATCAATGAAACTCGTACATAAATCAGGCATCAAAATTGTTATAAATCCTCAAAGTAGCTCTAGCTTACATACTACCAATCAAAAAATTACACCTTCAAATCCAACCCTGCTTGAACCGGAAGGAGAAGGATATAGCGATATGTATGCGTGGCAGAAGCACCTACCATATCAAGTAATTAACCCAATAAATCACAAAAATATGGAAAATTTTGAATATAAATTATTCAGATGATGAACTTCTACAAAACCGTAGTTTTAATGTAAGTACCAAAGAAAAACATTTGAACTAAATCAAGCATATATATATATATATATGTTCTGTACAATTATCCAAGCAAACATCATATCTCAATTTGTTTTTCTTTTCAACAAACAGAGAGAGAACAATATATCAAAGTTATAATCTATGCAACTTCACACTACCACCCCCATCAAAAGATGTAAAGCAAAAAAAAAAAAAAAACTAAATCAATCAAGCCTCATCCAGATGAAAATAGACATGCCCAATTTAACTTAAAAGCAAAATGGAAAAAATACATGATTCAATTGAAGTTTAGCAAACAAAAAGTCATCAAGCAACAGGAGAAAGATTGTTCGGACCATAAACATATATATATATATATATGAACATATAGACTGATATAGCAGACAACTAGAAAAATGAAGAGACATGAGTGTACCAGTCGTAAGTGGAACAGAGTTGTGTTTTCTCAGCAGAGCAACTGAATTGCAGACTCGAACAACAAATTGTCTCGATCGCTAGGTTGTGGAAACTTATATGTTGTCGTTGTTGCTGCTGCAGCACTGCTGCAGTGCTGCGAAATGAACCACGATGTTAAATTCAATGTATCTACACATGAGTACATGAATTGACCTCAGGGGAGGGGCCACACGTTTCTTTCCATTGTAAAAGTTTAAACAATAATAAAAATAGTAATCATTATTTTAGTATGATGTAATTACTAGAAACTACCTGAGATTTGTCGATTTATACTAAAAAAACAACTTATCATAAATTGACACTCACCTCTCTTACTATTTAGAAAACAAATTTAGAATGTCAGTATTACTCCTTTTTTTATTTTTATTATTTGATTGAGTATTTGTTTTTGTTTAATGAAGAATTGTTATTGGATGGATACACTGTACGTGGGTTGTTTAATTTTTTTGTTATTAGATTCTTTGTGAAATTTGTTCTTTTTTTTTTTTAATAGTGTGAAATTTGTTCTCGAAAGAAAAAAAAAATGGATTTATTTTTTGATATAAAAATATGGAAATTTTGAGATTTAAGGATGATAATGATGGTAGAGTGATGAGGATGATGATAATTTGGAATTTTTTTTTATTTCCATTTTATGTGATAAAATCTATAAAGTCGGAGTTCCAATTTTTCAAAAGGATTTTTTAAAGATTTTTCATTTTATAACTTTTGTATTTTTTTTATTATTTTTTTAATTATATAGTTGTCATGGTTAGTTTCGTTTTTTCAACATTTTGAAAAAAATCAACGGTTATATGTAACGGTCAATACCAATAATAGGAGAGGTGAGTGTTAATATTTGATAAAGTCATTTCTAAGTGTAAATTGGTAAACCTCAGGTAGGTTACCTGTAATTACTTCTTTTAGTATAATTAAAGTTTTATTTTGAAGCATGTTTCTTATGTTTTTTATTTTTAAATCTAACCCCCTCAGCCGGGTCAGGGCTTATTCAAGTGGGGCAATCGCCCGATGACTCGCATCTTTTGTTTTTTTAAGACATATATAAATACGGTCCCGTTCTTATCAGAGCTTCCTTATATAACTTTATTAGCATATTGAATGTGAGTCACTCATTTATAAAAATGATTTGACAAATGCATACATACCAAATCGAAGTATGTAAAACATGTAGCTCACATTCAATGTCTTTATATAATTCTATCAGGACACCCTCATATATTTACATAAAAATTTTATATAAGGGTGTCCTGATAGAATTATATAAAGACATTGAATGTAAGTCACTCGTTTTACATACTTTGACTTGATATGTATGCACTTATCAAATCACTTTTATAAATGAGTGGCTCACATTCAATATCCTGATAAAGTTATATAAGGATGTCCTGATAGGAACATGACCGTATATATATATATATATATATATATATAATATCAGAAATTTTATTATGAGGATGTCCTGATAGAATTATATAAGGATATTGAATGTGAATCACTCATTTTACATGATTTGACTTGGTATATATGAATTTGTCAAATCACTTTTATAAATAAGTGGTTCACATTCAATATCCAGATGAAGTTATATAAGGATGCCCTGATAGGAACGGGACCGATATAAATATATATATATATATATATATTATTTTCAGTTTGTCCAAACAATAAATATATCATGATAAAGAATGTGAATCACTGGATTTACATACTTTGACTCAAAATGTAGATTTACATACTTTGACTCAAAGTGTATGCACTTGTCAAAACTTCTCTATAATCTATGATCCACATTCTTCATCCTGTTATATTTATTGTCGTGACGAACTAACAATAAAAAGACTATATATATATATATATTCAAATTTTCAATTATGTTTTTTTTTATCTATAATCTTATATTATAGATTGATATTTTCGATATAATTTTTAATTCTTTTAATTTCCAACTAAATGATAATAACCGTATTCCGATTAATTTAGATTGATCTAAAAATATATATTCATTCGAGGATTTAGAGAAATAAAAAATTAAATTGCACATCATTTTTAGTTTAAGTGGTGTTCATCTCTATTTCAATTTTAGTGTTGAGAGTTTAAGTCTCACCATATCTATTTTATAAACATGCATGAGAGTTTTATTATAGAAAATTGATTTTTTTTTATATATATATAAATATTAATACTAAAATGCCTAATTTAAGATTTTTGTTTATGTTCTTGAGCCGCCTCTATGTAACACCAATAGAGTTCAGGAGTCTATCGGAATTCAACGAGAGTTCAACTTCTACAAACCTGAAAAAGCTTGTTGAGACTCTCAATATTTATGTACTAAATATTTTAGAAAGAACATCGAAAAACAAGTCGATCAGAGGTAAAATGAAACATTATGTACTATATATTTCTTTTTAAAGTATCTACTTTCCTTATGTCGGTGCATGCACTCAAAAGAAGTATCTACTTAACCACGAGGTGGTTGCCTTAGTGGTCTAAGGCTTAAGATGAAAAATCTCAAGTCCTTAATTCTACTATTGGCAATTACATTATGATCAGTCGTCAGGGTGTTAGCTCAGCTGGTGGAAGGACGGGCTCACGGGTAACTCCCAGGTCAGCGATTCGAAACCTATCCAGACGAAGACGAGTTCTGATTTACCTATTTGCATCTTTGTGTGGACGGGGGTGTGGGCCAATGTTTTCTATTTGTCATACTCCATAACATCCAACAAATAGACTGTCAAAACCAACAAGTTGCTATGGGTGTGTCACGCAGTTGGGGAGGACAGGCGGATGGGTGTTTGGACAAAGTCCGGGATCCTTGAAAAAATAATTAATAATAAAAGTATCTACTTTGTCTTTCCTTATGTTAGACCCTGAGTATTTTGTGAATTATAAATTATATTACTATTTTATTTATTATCCGACAATTAATTGAAATAATACTTCACAATCACAGTTTTTTTTTATATTATTTTTTTATAGAGAAATATCGCAATCACAAGTTAGAATATCAGATTTTTATTTATTTATTTATTTTTAATTATCGTACAAAACCCGTGTAAGTGAGACTAGAACCCAAAATCTCTGGTATTACGACAATATATCTCATCAATTAAGCTAAAGCTAGTACCTCGCGAATTGAAATATATATTAAGGCATGTAGCATTATTTTCTATTTATCAAATTGAAGCAAATGCATAGTTATTTAAATAATTTTAATCAACTTAATATTTAAAGATAATTTTAAAAGCACAGAAATTATTTTCGTAAAAATAATATTAAACTTTAAAAAATTTAAAGATTCTTATCTCTTTTGTTTTTTGGAAGCAAAAATTGAAGAATGCACATGACTATTCCTATTTCTCTTTTGAATATTATTATCGTCTGTGTTTTTAACTTTTTCTATATGATCTTTACTTTTAAAATTATCTTCATGTGAATACTTCTCTGATCAGTACCGTTCTAACTTTATAATTTTAGGATGGGCCCACAACCTAACATTAATAAATACCAACATCCAATATGAATGTGTTGCTGTGGTTAAACGTTCTCAACTTATAATTTTAAAATGTCCTTACTAGAGAACCATCCATCTTTATATATTTTACGGAGACATTCTCGTCTTAAAACCAAAGTTATTTGTTATGTGGATTTTAAATGTTCAATCTTTCTTGGACCTTCTATACTAACACTACAAAGGCATCTCGGCCCACAAAAAATCCTTAATGAAGATGAACTTTTAATAACCTTTTTTATGTTTTGCATAGTTGTCAGTAATTAGATTTTATTCAAATAACAATAATCAAGGATTTGAAAATTAAAAAATAAAAGAAAATAACTCCCTCACATAATTCTCACTGCAATTGTGTGGATCCTGTATAGTAGCTAAATTCGTTATAGTTTCTTACTGATTGTCCCAAATAAATGTATAGTCATATCTGTCTCTTCGAATGAATGGTAGAATCACGACTCATGCACCTAATTTTGACTTCCTATTAACAAATTTGCATGTCTTTGTGGAGTGAAGAATGATGCTATATATATTCTCTATTTCCATTTTGATCGTATGTCCTTTTTTTTAACTTTTTTTTTTTTTTTTTTACTAAAGCCAAGTTTATTCAAAATAAAAATAATAAAGAATAAAACTCTCCTATACAGGAAGGAAATTGTTCTATCTAAATCACACTACAAGAAAATTGGGTTTCACTAAAGGTCATTTATCACGGGCTTTAAGGGCCCGTGTTAGACAAGCAATATTTACCATGGGCCATAGAGAGCTCGTTGAAATGGATCGCCCATTGGATGCCAAGAAGGCTCACAAATCACACTAGATGCCCAACTTTAACTCTTTGGGCCCACTTTTTAAGGTGTGCAAAAAATGCACAACCGAATCAAACCGACCAATCCAACCCATAAGGATTGAGTTGGTTCAATTACAAATATAAAAAATAGGTGGTTCGGTTTGTCTTTTAAACAATCCAATTAAAGGTGGTTTGGTTTGAAGTTGAGTGAAATAATTCATCAACTCAAACCAAACCACATATTTTAGAAAGTAAAACTAAATATAAAATTCATTTACGTTTCATATTTAGTTCAAGTTCTATAACTTTTATCGATTATTTTATGTTTCTATAGTTTATTTATTTGTTTAATACAATTCTTCTGATCAATTGATATATTAAGGTTTCAAAAGTATATATGATATCAAACATGCGTTTAATTATGATATATATACATACAGTAATTACTCGTTTGAACTTTATGTACTTTCTTTATATATATATATATATATATATATATATAATATTTTATGTTATGATTTTTTTGTTTAAATATTTTTTATAATATAATACAAAAAAAAAAAAAAAAAAAAAAATTGAGTTCAAATCTAAACCGATAAACCTATCCAAACCAACCCAACCTTTTTTTTGTTTGGTTTGAAAAATCATATTGGTTTGGTTTTGGTCAAGTTCTGATTTACCTGCTTACATCTTTGTGTGGCCGGGGGTCAAGGGGTGTGGGCCGAGGTTTCATATTTGTCTTACTCCATAACATCCAACAAATAGACCGTCAGAACCAACAAGTTGGCTATGGGTGTGTCACGCAGTTAGGGAGAACAAACGGATGGGTGCCTGAACAAAGTCTGGAATCTTTGACACCAAAATAAAATAAAATAAAATATAATCAAACTGATCTATATTAGTTTGGTTTGACATTGAGTTTCAGCCAACCAAATCAAAAAACACACAACCCTAGATGTATCTAGACAGTTTAAAAGAAGATAAAGTGTCTTAGAAAATAGATAAAGGTAGTTGGTAATTGAGAGCATTTGTGAAGGTAGTTGTTGCTTTAAACAAGATCAACCGATATTGTAAAAATAAATAAAAAGATCAACCACCACCCTTAAATCAAATGGATCATAGCCGTCCATGCCGGATCCTCTATCAATAGGTAGCTCATTCATTTGTAAATTATTTCAAGTAAACACTCTTGTAATCACTATTTGAGGGCAATATACTTCTCCTGGTTCTGTCCAACTCTATTCCTCTTTGCTTCTCTAGCTAAAACTAAACCCGTGACCATTATAGGTGTTTATATGCTCGTGTTAGATATTAATTAATTAATTAATATGGTCAAATAATTAAGATTTGAATTCAATATATCTGTTAATTAACTTATGATTTTGAGAAGAAGCTTGCTTAACAGTTAACAAGAACCTGAGCAACTTTATTTGTTGGTCTCGCACAACAAAGGCTTATTATTGATACCAAAAAAGAGACAAAAAAATCATTAGAACAGCCATTGCTTTCACTATACTATATTTAAATCAGATTATGAAAGAGACAATTCAAATTCTATAGGAATATATTGTAGGGTTTGTGGTTGCCATGTCTCTTGTCAAACCAGACCACCTAGGTTTCATCGGATTTATTATATCAAATATATAATGCTACATATCCTATTTAATTATTTAAATTTTATATATGTTTCTTTTTTAAATTCTGATTCGATTTCTTGTATATTTGAAATTGCAAATCATAATTAATAATTGTTGCTACCTATCATTGTTCATTCGAGTTCACTCGTCCATCATATATATTTTAATGAATTATTGGAATCAACTTTAAATGATTTAAATTCAGTTTTGATATTAGATTTAATCAACTTAAAATAAAATTATTATCACTGGAATAATTTCCAAAAATATTAAGAGATATGTATATATCATCTATTTTTTTTTTTTCAAACACTTTATATCTAGTAATTTTTAAAATAAAAATTATTTTAATATTATGCATTTGAAATGAATATATAGAGATCGCTTACTACTTACAAGTCACAACTAGGAGTGTCGAACAAACCGATCCATTTTCATAATTAATTATTTTAGAATTTGGATTCAGACCGAAACTAAAATGTACTATTCAAAATCGATCCGGTTCCATCTAATTAGTTAAGTTCTTATAATAAAATATAAGTTACTAAGCATTAAAAATTAAGTATTGATTTGTTTTAATCAAAATGGAATTTCGAATATAAAACCGATAGGATAAAGTTGTTTAATAGTACGTATCTCACATTTACACTAAGAAATATAGTGAAATTACTTTTCCTATTCTTTCCCTGGATCCCGCGACTAATAAAGATGTTCACTTCTTAAAATACCCAATATACGTAGGCGGTAACAGGGGAAGGGGCCAGATTTATCCCGACGGGATAAAAAGTAACAATACGGTTTATAATGCTACAGCAGCGGGTATAGTAAGCAAAATCATACGAAAAGAAAAAGGGGGGTACGAAATAACCATAACGGATGCATTGGATGGACTAATTGTATTTAAAAAATCGATAGATTAATCGGTGACTAGCTGTTAAATAGCCTCCTACGGTAACAGAAAGTTAAAAATTGGCCTTATTAGATGGAGGGCGACTAGTCGGTGATAGTCACCCTCGGCCTGACTCTGTCTAGTACGATAGATATATATATATATATATATATATTAAAAAATAATAATTAAAAAAAAAAAATTCAATCTATAATCCGTTTGGACCGGTTCGATTGACACCACCCCTACTCACAAGTCACGTGATGTCTAAAGAAAGAAGCAATCCTACGGGGACTGAGAGTCATCCCAGTTATGGTTCAGTTGTGAGATGGCAAATTACGATTGGCTATTTTTCATTTGAATATTATTTTTGGAAAGAAAAAATATTCTAGAATTAATAAAAAATAATAATAATAAAAAAGGCAGGAGAGGGAAAGAGGGAGGCACGAAGAGAAGAATAACGATTAACGAACATCGAGAGAAAAAGGTGGGCCAGGTCAATCCGCAAATTTTGAGATATAAATTAATTTAAAATTTAAATTTAAATTAAAAGCGCGTCCGATTACAACGGAAGTGGGGCCCCTCACCACCATTCAAATTTCTACCGCCTTCCCTCCACCGCCTTCTTCTCGCTCACCTCCGTCTGTTATCTTTCCCGCCGAACATCTTCCTGTGGGGCCCATTCTTCTAACCAATAAATATTTTTTAATTAATAAATTTTAATGAAAATCAAATTAAAAAATAATAATTAATCATTGCGGACCCACTTAACTAAAAAAAAAAAAAAAAGAAAAAAAAATAGAAGAAAAGAAATGGAAAACAAAAACGGAACATTGACAGGGGTAGCTGGTGAGGGTTTATTCTAGAGAGAGAAAGAGAGAACAAATTTCTAAAAAAAAAAAGAGAGAACAAATTTCTAAAAAAAAAAAAAAAAAAAAACAAAGGAAAAACAATTATTAACAGAGATTGGAAAAAAATAAAATAATAATAATAATAAAGAAAAAGAAGTTGCTAAGCCAAAATGATGGTCGAAGAGAGGAAGATCCTCTGAGATCATCCTGAGAGTGGGCAGTAATTGAAAAAAATTCATATTTTCCACCATTTCTAAGGATCATCATCATCCTCCATTGTTGTTTTTTCTTTGCTGCCTGTTGTTATTGAGTCTCAATTATAACCATCTTCTACTATCACCCAGAAAAAAAATAAATAAATAAATAAGAGATTCTTTTGTCAACTTTTTGGTCATTTTTTCCAAGGTAAAAGTTTTTATTCTGTTTCTCTTGTTGCTTGCTCTGGAGGGTATTCCTTCATTTTTTTTTTCTTTTTTCTGTTTCTAATGCTCTGTTTTTTTTATTGTTTTTTTCTTCAGTTCTTGTTGAGTTTTTGAGGTAACACGGAGAAGATAATATTTTGAGGGAGGTTATGTGCATTTTAGCGTTGTAGAAACAACTTTTAAAACATAAAAATGAGGGACCCTGATATGATCATCATCGCCGGACGCGGAGGAGACTTAGCTTTTGATTTTGATTTTGTTTGTAACATATTATTTTTATAGTAGTCCAGAGACTTTTTTTTTTTTTTTTTTCTTTTTTTAATTTTCGCGATTGGGAAATTGGTGTTTTGTAATTTGTTTGAGAAAAAACCTGGCGATTTTGTATAGCGTCCTGGCTGTTGATAGACATTGTTGCTACCTCCACCACTGCAGCAGCAGCAGCAGCAGCATTTTGTTCTTCAAGCAATGAGGGGTAGATGGAATCCAACTGAATTTGGATTCCAGTTTTTGTACTTGTTGATTTTGATCTTCACCCTCCATCTTCAAGGGTCTTTTTCTCTCAATTACGAGGGTAAATTCAAAATTTTCATATCAACATTGGTTTCTAATACAATTTTTGTTTGTGTTGGTATTAATCGTTGCGTGGAAATGCAGGATTGGCTTTGTTGGAATTCCGGGCAAGAGTGGTTTCAGATCCTCAAGGTGCTTTCGCGAATTGGAATAAAAATGACACCGGTCCTTGTTCGTGGTCAGGGATTCATTGTCATGACGGCAAAGTGCATATGCTGTAAGTTCCTTCATTTACTGTCGTTAAACGAATCAAGTTCTGATATGCAATGATTTGATATGGTGAAGTGTTGGTTTTCGATTACAAATATAGGACGAATTACGCGGTATGGTGAATTGTCTTGATTTCTTTCTGGGTACTTCTACTTGCAGGGATATGAAAGAACTTTGTTTGGAAGGAACACTGTCACCTGAGCTCGGGAAGCTTACCGAATTAATTTTTCTGTAAGGATTCACAATTTCTCCTCTTATATCTTGTTTCAAGCTAACTCAGTTCCTTAATATTGTTTTCATTTCATTTCATTTCCTTCAGAGTTTTTCTTATACGTTTTTCAGAATCTTGAGTCTCGAAAGTTTTCTTTTGCAATCTTCATCATCATCCACATTATAACTTTGTTGTGGGAAAATGTATATATTATTTAGAATGACTATGACTATGACATTCAAGTACAACATAATTTGCGCGCGTCCTTGAATCTGGAGCGGTAGCATTTTTGTGCTGTGTTCTAGAATTTTAGTTTGGAAAAGTTTGCTGCACTTGCAAATTATATTCTTGTGTAATGTTCTCTATTAAAACCATATCTTACCATAGAAGGAATACAAATATTGTTAGCTTATATTAAGGTTGGTGTTTGATTTATGCTGGTCTTGCTCTCTGTTTGCAATAACAGTATACTTCCAAGGAACCGTTTCTCTGGTGCAATTCCTAAAGAGTTTGGAGAGCTTACAAAGCTGGAGGTCTTGGATTTAAGGAACAATGAGTTAAGCGGGACAATTCCAGTAGAAATAGGCGGGATGCTTTCACTAAAACGCTTGTGAGTTTAAACGTTATGGTTACGGATTTTAGTATGTATATGATGCTCTAAGTGCAACTTATTGGGTATGTGGACTAACTCATTTCTCTCAATAGGTTGCTTTGCGACAATAAACTTGAAGGCGGTATTCCTCTGGAGCTCAAAAAGCTCGACTTACTCTATGAACTGCAATTTGACGAAAACCTTACATTTGCAGTGGCCACTGAAATCAAATGTGTAAATAGGAAGTTTGGACACTGGTAATAATTTTACTTATTTTGCAGTGAACCTGTTGGGGCTATTAACATTTGAGTCCTATTTGGTTGTCAATGATCTAGTTTTCTGATTTCTTAAACAAATTGGACAGCATCTGGCATGGCAGTTTGATGCAACTGAACAAGGAAGAATCATTCATCGTTGCAATCAAAGAAGTTTTCACTCGTTGCTTTAGCGTCTTTCCATTTCCACTGTATGGAATTGATTTACCCTCTTCCTATTTACATTTCTTCGTGTTGTTTTTCCGTCTTCTCTTTGTTGAAACTGCTTACCCTTCTTACAAGGTTCAAGTTAGGAGAGGATTCACTGCATACACATGGAGGTTGTTGTACTCATCTGCCCGGTAAGTAGAAATAGCTTAACTAATCTTATAAGATTTTACATTAATGTTTATGATGACAAGCTTTTTGTATGAAGCAGGTTCATCTGAGACACGGATCATTCCAAATTTTCAGAATCTAGTCAGTGTTGCACGCCGTAGGCTCCTTGAACAATCCAGTAACCTCCTAGCTCCACCTGCTACCGTTGGACCTCCCTCCAATCAGATCATTGCTCTTCCAACTGCTCGAAGTAGCGGTGCTTTCCCTGCTGTCCCAAATGCCAAGAAAAGACAATATCCTTCACCTGCACCACAGCCTTCATCTGCTGATACTCCAGTGCCGGCCACTCAAGGTGGCAATTCGTCTCAAAATCCCGCTGCTGCTGGTGCCAATACAACCAGTAATTCTTCAAGCATATGGAAATATATTTATATTATTCCCGCTGTGGTTGCTGTGCTCATTATTGTTGCTGCCACATACATCATGTGCCGAAGCAGAACTGTGAGAACTATAGGTCCTTGGAAGACTGGACTTAGTGGACAGTTGCAGAAAGCGTTTGTCACAGGTGATTTTCATACATGTTATGAGATTTAATTTCATTAATTTTACATTTTCATCAATCACAGACTAACTGGACCAGTTGAGATTGTAAACTAACACCTCTATTATGTAGGGGTCCCCAAGTTGAATCGATCAGAGCTGGAAACAGCCTGTGAAGATTTCAGCAACATAATTAACACTGTTAGTGGTTGCACTATCTACAAGGGAACTCTTTCCAGTGGAGTTGAGATTGCTGTTGCATCGACTACGATCAAGTCTTCCAAGGACTGGTCAAAGAGCTCGGAGATGGCATACCGCAAAAAGGTTTGCTGTTTCTGTGATCATTGGAAATCAAAATTCAACATACATGTTTTGTTCCCTTTTCCAATCCTTTTTTTTTTTTTTTTTTAATGTGCATGTTTGGCTACCATAGATTGATACATTGTCACGAGTTAACCATAAGAACTTCGTCAATCTTATCGGATTCTGTGAGGAGGATAGTCCTTTCAATAGGATGATGGTGTTTGAATATGCTCCAAATGGCACTCTCTTTGAGCATCTACATGGTAATAATATTCTCATTTTCTGGTTGGGATTCAACATTCAAATTGGAGCCTTAATATTTTGAGATGCTAAAAAAGATCTCTCTCTCTCTCTCTCTCTCTCTCTATATATATATATATATTTTTCAGTTGAAGACATGGAACATCTTGACTGGAATGCAAGAATAAGGATTATTATGGGAACAGCATATTGTCTTCAATATATGCACCAGGATCTCAACCCGCCAGTATCACATTCTAATCTGAATTCACACTTTATCTACTTGACAGATGATTATGCTGCTAAGGTAATAACATTAGTTTCTCTCACAATTTGATCGGCTACTTCAATTATCATCCATCCTCGTAATCTCTCTTGCTTTCTCAGGTTGCCGAAATTAGTTTCTCTACACAACCCAAGTCAAAGGTCTACAGTGACAATGAAGACAATTGTGAATTGCCTCCTCTAGCTGATCCAGAAACAAATGTCCACAGTTTTGGCTTATTGATGCTTGAAATCATTTCCGGAAAGCTCCCCTATTCAGAAGAGCACGGGCCTCTTGAGAAATGGGTAAGTTTTTTTTTTTTTTTTTTTTATGCATTGCAGCCGAAACTGATGTTGGCCTACATGTGTTGCATAGTGTGTCTAATATAGAAAATTAATAATGCAACGTTACAGGCTGCTGAATACTTGAGTGACAAGCGAACCATCAGCTACATGATTGACAGGAGCCTAAAATCATTCAAAAACCACGAGCTAGACGTTGTGTGTGAGGTTATACAAGAATGCCTCCAACCTGATTCAAGGCAAAGACCAACAATGAAGGACATTGTTGCCAAATTGAGGCAAGTCATTAACATCTCACCGGATCAAGCTACCCCAAAACTCTCACCTCTCTGGTGGGCTGAACTCGAAATTTTATCCGCGGAGGCAACTTAACAACTACGTACTTGCCCCTCCCTAACACTCTTGTTCTTGCTTGCCCGTGTTGTAAGTTCATTCTCTCTGTCTCTCTCTCTCTCTCGTACATTGTATCGATATGCAAAGGAATAGCTTTTTTACACCAGACCCCCGCTTAACTAATCCTGTCAATACTCGGTTTTCAATCTTTTTTGGTCGTTTTTCATTTTACATATATGTACTATGATTGATTCATTCCATTTGATTATATATATTTTTTTCTCCTGATTTTCTTCTTTGTAGTGTGCCATTACAATAAAAGTGTGTGCTATATTATATTCTGTAATTCGGGCTATGTTCCCAGTTTGTACTAGACATATGTATGTATTTTGTTATCTGAGTGTGTGATGTAAAGTATATACTAACAGAAACCATCCATGTCTTATTAATTTTGTTCCACTCTTAGGAATTTTGACTATGATGTTGTTTATTATTAAATGAAACAACAACTCGTTGTGATTCTGAAGCTTTGTTTGGAATTATTGGTAGACTTGTTTCTAATTTTCTTTAGAACTTAAAAGAGGACACTCCATCCATACCAATTGAGTAATTTCAATGCCTGCATTGCTTATTACCATGCCTTTCGATTAGAGATATCGAATGGGGTATGTGGCCCAAGCCCGGCTTACACCGGCCCTCAAATTAAGGAGAAAATCTTCAATGTACCAGATGCACTGTTGAATGGTGTACAAAACCACCATAGATCATTTATGTGGTAAAAAAATAAACGCCATGTGTTTTTCTCACCACATGTCTGATCTTTGGTGGTCAAATGCACCACTCAACAATGTACCCGGTGCATTGAAGATTTTCTCCAAATTAAATGTCTAGTCCATGTTCAAGCCCTATAGTTGGATGGCTCGGCCTCAGGGTTTACTAAAGAATGAAAAATAATAATTATTATTATTATATTATGTACAAAAAAATTAGCTAAGAACACCTAAGCTTGTGTGACAACCGACAAGATGATGATGTTGGCTCAGAGCCTAGACGAATCACAACTACATCAATCAATAAGATTATGAGTTCGAGTCGTATTTTCCTTTTTCAAATTCTGAAATACTGTAATAGTTTAAAAAGAAAAACACCTAAGCTTGTGCCAGCCAGATTTGGGGCGAGCTCATGTGTTGGGTTGGGCGTAACAAAAATGTTCAAGTTCCAGCCCACACCCGACCCTTTAAATACGATTGGGTCTAAAAATTACGGCCCAGCCCGCTTGTTGACACCTTTACTTTAAGTAATTAATCTCCATTGATCCCAAAATATCTTATTTAATTATAATAGAGAATACCAACAAATCAACAATAATATAAATCAGATGTTCAGAATTAAGATTATTAAATGAATTAGTATGGTCAGTTGGTCATTGTCACTTTCTTCACTTCGTTGTGTTTATATGCTCCGGCAAGTAACAAGTCTTAACTAAAACATACTTCGATTCGTATGCTCCATTTGATATCTACTTTTGAAGTAACTTCGAATACCTTATAAATATATTGTTTAAGTTAAAGCAATTATAATCAAACTTAGGGGTGATCATCCGTCAGATCAGCTCGGTTTTATCGGAACATGATGAGATTAGACAATACCATATTTAATAAAATGAATATCACGTTTCAGTGTTTCACATGATTACCATTAACGTTGAACGGGAAATAAATAAAAAAATAAAAAATAAAAAAACAAATTGATTTAATTTTGCATTTCTTTGCACCGAGGTGCGGCAGGTCACTGGTCGCAAAAGAACAAAAGTTGTGTTAGCCTCTGAATATGATGACATGCAACTCCAAAAGAATTTCACGCGGGACTGGCTACTATACCCACATGGATATGGTAGTATCAAAAATTGAGAACCACGTTTTGGTTGATTTTAACGTGAGAATGGTTCTCAAAAATCCAAGTGGTTTCTAAATTTAACCGTGAGTGGTTCCTAGATTTTGGTACTACCATACTCATATGGGTATAGTAACCAAGCCCCTTTCATGCACGTGAAGAACCAAACACCTTTCACATTCTCTTGAATTGATAAATTCAAATTATTTTCCTTATTTTAAAGCTTCAATGAATGTCGAAATGGAGTATTAGATATCTTTACCCAGAAAAAAAAAAAACTCATCACACATATTTCTGAATATATATGATGGGATTCGAAACCACATTACTAACTTAGAACGAGAGATATAGACCATCTAAGCCAAGGGATGTGTATGAGTAGACACGGTTTTATGATTAAAGATGTATATATATATATATATTTGGTATATATATACCGAATTAATTAACCAAATCTAAAATATGTGTTCAGGCAACCAAATTAATCAAGACGAGTCAATCGATTGAAAAAAAGAAACCTAGTATATAAGGATCATATATGGTTTTAGCTTGTTAAAAACCAAACTGCGCACAAAGACATACAACTTAGTGTTTGTTTGGTTGAACTTTCTACTAGTTCAAAATATCTACCAATATCTATTTGAGTTTTTTTGAGTTGTTTGATTGGACTTTTTTGAGATTGTTTATTTTAAATTGAGTAGAGGCTAGTAGAGTTTAAACTCTACTGGGCAAAAGCTCATGAGGAGGTGCTTCTCCAAATAGATATTTTTAAAAAAAAGTCTACCAACCAAATATCTATGATTTTTTTTTTTTTTTCAAAAACTCTATTTCTAATAGATCTACTACAGGTAGATCTTTTACCGATAGATGTTTTTCAAAAACCCAACCAAACAAGCTCTTAATTTGTTAACTTAATATACATTTTTGTTTACTAATTTGGACTGTTTGGATTTTGTACTTTAATTTGGACTATTAGGACTATAATTGACTATATATATATTTTGTTTAAATTGGATTATGTACTCATTAGAATAAAAAAATTATATATAAATTTTGGATGATTTTATTATGTTAAATTATATATATATATATACATTTGGAATTGTAGATATTTTATCGAAAGAGAAACCGATTACAAGTTAAAATGTCGTACGGTTATACAAAATATGTAAAGAGTGGTAGTTTTGGTACCCATTTTATTTTGTATGTGCACCTCAAATTAACATTTTTATTTATTTATTTATTTACGCTTAATCTTAATGTATAACTATCAATTTTATGAACAAAAAAAATTGAATTCATTACGTCAAGAATTATTATGAGATAGGGTTACTTTATGGCTCATAGTAATCCTCTGGATATTTTATTGAAATAATAATCCTCCACATATTGAGAGACTAATTAACATCTATCCACATAAGTTAATAATTTAAGAACTTTCAATTCACTCAGCTCATAGTGGCTGTTCATTCATATTAAGTAATATGATATGAACTTGGAAGTAAGTTTGGATTTTGTGAAGGTTTGATTTTTTGTTAAACTATTTTTTAAGAGTATTTAAGTTTGAATGAAACACTTGATTGCATACGTGAGAAAAAAGGTATCCTGAAAAGTTTGAACTCGAAATTATATCCTATGAGATGGGATCCTCTCCGAATATATTATTTAAGAGTGAATCAATACTTTCCTGAATGAAAAAGAGGAAATTAAAAAAATAAATTCTTAACCATATGAATCATAATTATTATTAGTACGACCCATCTTATCATCCTTTGTTTTTCCCCATTCATGGATGCTCAAATGAAGCTTCTTGCTTGCACCTAGAAAATCAAAAGGACCAAATGACCAATGTTAAAACATAGCAACAGTTAAAAAAGAAAGTAATTAAAAATTACAAGTGGTGATCCACGTAGGCAAGACCAATGATAGACCCTGTCAACAAATGGAAGCATGAACAGGGTAGATAAGCTCCACGTTGAAGCAGAGATCTAGTGTTTGGGTGACACGTTTAAAACCACATGCAAGAGAACTCAAACACCAGGTGGTGGTGGGGTGCATGGAAGAGTCACTAGGGATGACTCCTCATCACAAGCCGCCTATTCTCTCTCATCGTGTCCTAAACTCCACCCTCCATCTGTTCAATCCTCAGCCATCCTCTCCCACTATACATATTTCCACTCACACTCTTTATTTTTCATATCTCTCTCACCTTTTCACACACCCAAACAACAAAAATTTGAAAAATATATAATGAGAAACCAAGTGGTGGAGGAGAAGTTCGTTGAGTTCTATGAGAAGTGGGTCCCTCAACTTGACGAGAACCTGCAACTTCTTCTTAGGGCTTCAAGAGAGCAGAGTTTAAACGAAGCAGAGCAACAAGCTTTGGTCTCAAGAATGACTACCCATATCAAAGAATACTATACTGTCAAATGGGCTATGGCTCGCGAAGACGTGCTTGTCTTCTACAATCCTGTTTGGATTAGCTCGTTAGAGAATGGTTATTTTTGGTACACTGGGTGGAAACCGTCGTCGGTTTTCCGGCTGGTTGAGTCCATTAAGAAGAAAAGAGAGGTGGGACCGAGACTGGACGATTTGACTGAGCTACAAGCGAAGAATATCGAGGAACTGAGGCTGGGGATAAGGTTGGAGGAGGAGAAAGTGGATAGAGATATGGAGAGGCAACAGGTGACGCTGGCTGATAGGAAGATGATGGAGTTGTCTCGGTTGGCTGCTCGATTCAGGAGAGAAGGCGATAGCACATCTGCCGCGAGTAAACATGTGGATGGTTTAGTGGGGATTGCATTGAAGAGTTTGATGAATGGACTTGAAAAGGTGATGAAAACATCAGACTGTGTGAGGCTCAAGACTATGAAAGGCATTCTGGACAATTTGAACATCAAGCAGAGTATCGAATTCTTAGCTGCGAATTTTATGCTTCAGCTTCAGCTCAGGCAATATGGCAAGAAGAGGGACGCTAATATTTTATTTTTACAAAACAGATATCATATTATATAATTTGTGTAGGATTGTTGTTGCGGAAAAATATATAGAATGGAAAATATCTTTGATATTATAAGAGAAGGATCATTAGAAGACTTGAAAAGGCAACAAAAACTATAGGGAAGCCTGCTCAATTCTGATGTGCTGTCAACAGTTTGGCATGCAAAGTTATAATATAAAATCTTGTTGTATACAGGAAACGAGGTTTTCTATAGTGTATTGGTTTCAAATTAAAAAAAAAAAAAAAGAGATAAATTCATTAGCAAGTATGTATTTATATACTTAGATCTCCGCTCTCTTAAAATAAAATTATAAAAAGACTAAAATTATCCATAATTATTAAAATTTAAAATAAAGATAAAACTTTTATTTTTTAATAAATAAAAATGAGCATAAATAATTTGAAATTTAGAAAAATAAAATTTATTACAAATTTTAAATTTAAAAAACAAAAAAAAAATTAATTAAAAAAAATTAAAAAAAATTATTTACTTAAAAAAAAAAGTTAAATTTTATTTTTCCATTTAAAAATTATTATTATTATTTTATATTCAAATATCTTCGATTAATTTAATTCAATTATTTTTATAATATGATTAACTTTATTTTTAAAACTAATTAAGGGTTATTAAATCTTGAGGGGAGGTGAGTGTATTTTTCCCGATTAAAAATACAAAACAACAAGAAACAACGTCAAATAATTGAGTTCCAGCTACAATAACAGGCACGAGAACACACACGGTGTTCCTTTATGGATTATATAGAGGTTAACTATACCAACATGCATGTCAGAGACTTAACCTAGAAATGTGTAGAGAAAATGTTGGTTTTAATGTGTATCATCGGTAGCTAACATGTTCGTCTTAATGAAACAAGAAAAAAAACATCTTTTTTAATTTATTGTTTTGTTAATCAAATTAAACCTGAATTGATAATTAACAGTAGAGAGCAGTTGGTCAGCTTGACTGTTAAATATTTAAATTTGATAAAGGTAATTAGGCTTATCATTAACAGATAATCAAAAGTGAAAAGTCTCCTAATTGAGATGAAGCACTCCTTAGTCGAGATGGAAGAGAGAAAAACAAGGAAGAGGGTCAGTTTATCTACGAAAACCTAAATATATCTAATAAAAATACTAAAGCTTATCATTAACAACGAGGAAAAAGTGAAAACTCTCCTAATTGAGACTAACATTGTTTTTGAAACACTTGGCTTGGGCGGAGATTAAGCAGTAATCAAGAATAATAATCTTTCAAGTTTTCTTGTTCTATCTTTATATGATTAATATTACTTTCACAATTTCATGTTTTGATCTTCTCTTTAAATTGATTCTACTAATCATTTTAGCACCTGATTTTAATTTGACAGCAAACTTTTTTTGATCAATAGTGCTTGTAGGAGACTAATGATTCATTATATTGATTCATTGCATTGCTTGAGCAAAAGCCTTCGATCAGCAGTCTCTTTCTCTCATGTGAAATGCAACAACGAGATGCACCGAATCGGATAGGCATGGGCTTGATACTGTTTGGATTGGGCCAGGACAATGACTATAAGGGCCGGGCCGAACTCTATTTGGGCCCAAACAGGCCCAACCGAATTTTACTTATTATAAAATTAAATTATTTTTCTGACATAAAAGGTCGAGGTTTCGAAGTAATTCGAACTGGCAAAGCAGCCTATGCTTTAGCAAAAGCTCAAACACCACCTAGCTATACCTATATAAATTCATCGCTTTCCAAACTTTAATTATAAATAACATTATCACTATTCAAAATATTTAAACATCATAAACCTGTTAAACTCCATATGTTTTATTTTTCTAATTTTTTTCTTTTAACTTCAAATATGTGACTCCAAATGTTATTAGACAAACAAATATATATATATATACACACGGTCTTTTTATTATCAATTCGTCATGATATAAAATATATGAGGACGAAAAATGTGGACCATAGATTATAGAGAAGTTTTGATAAGTGTATCATATACTTTGAATCAAAGTATGTAAATCTAATGGTCAATATTCTTCGTATTGATATTTTTTATATTAGGACGAACTGTTAATAGAAAAATTGTATATTTATATATATATATATATATAATTAATGTTCTGACCGGTTTTGTTAGAGTTTGATTTTTTTTAAGGATATAATGACACTTCTACGGTTCTACCTATGAGATGGTACGTTTATACTATAAAACAATTATGGTTTAAAAAGTAATAACAAACCCACCTTATAATTAATTCATTTTTTGATTCAATGTATAAAAATAGTTTCCAGATTCGGTGAACAAAAAAGCGAAGAAACTGAAATTTCTCTTGTGAAAATAGTCAGCAAAAATGGTGTCATCTTATCTTTAAAAAGCACTGTATTTTGAGAGTTAAATTCGGATAATAAAGACTAAAGAGTCGATGATGATGATGATCCGATAACCTCATGAAAATGCTGTTGTGTTCTGCATGCGATGAATACACATGTCCTTATTTCCAGATATTTAGGGAAACGGCACCGCATCGATACATACAAGCTTACTTCTCGGCAGCTTTTCTCGCTTCCCGCCGATCAATTATCGAATTGTACAGATTCTCCCCAACATCAAAATATGGCGCAACAGTTAAAAAAGAAAGTAATTAAAAATTACAAGTGGTGATCCACGTAGGCAAGACCAATTTTAGACCCTGTCAACATATGGAAGCATGAACAGGCTATATAAGCTCCACGTTGAAGCAGAGATCTAGTATTCAGCGGACACGTTTAACAACACAAGAGAACTCAAACACCAGGTGGTGGTGGGGTGCCTGCATGAGTCACCAGTGATGACTCCTCATCAACAAAACGCAGTCAAAATGTTTCGAGGACCTTTGCTCTCCATTTGCAATGCGTCACTTAACCACTTGAATCCCACTACTAACTCCATTGCAAAGCGTAAGCCATGCACAAGCCGCCTTTTCTCACTCATCGTGTCCTAAACTCCACCCTCCATCTGTTCAATCCTCAGCCATCCTCTCCCACTATATATATTTCCACTCACACTCTTTATTTTTCCTATCCCTCTCACCTTTTCGCACACCCAAACAACAAAATATGAAAGATATCATGAGAAACCAAGTGGTGGAAGAGAAGTTCGTCGAATTCTATGAGAAGTGGGTCACTCAACTTGACGAGAACCTGCAACTTCTTCTTAGAGCTTCAAGAGAGCAGAGTTTAAACGAAGCAGAGCAACAAGCTTTGGTCTCAAGAATGACTACCCATATCAAAGAATACTATACTGTCAAATGGGCTATGGCTCGCGAAGACGTGCTTGTCTTCTACAATCCTGTTTGGATTAGCACGTTAGAGAGTGGTTATTTTTGGTTCACTGGGTGGAAACCGTCGTCGGTTTTCCGGCTGGTTGAGTCCATTAAAAAGAAAAGGGAGGTGGGACCGAGACTGGACGATTTGACTGAGCTACAAGCGAAGAATATCGAGGAACTGAGGCTGAGGATAAGGTTGGAGGAGGAGAAAGTGGATAGAGATATGGAGAGGCAACAGGTGACGCTGGCTGATAGGAAGATGATGGAGTTGTCTCGGTTGGCTGGTCGATTCAGGAGAGAAGGCGACAGCACATCTGCCGGGAGTAAACATGTGGAGAATTTAGTGGGGATTGCATTGAAGAGTTTGATGAATGGACTTGAGAAGGTGATGAAAACAGCAGACTGTGTGAGGCTCAAGACTATGAAAGGCATTCTGGACAATTTGAACAGCAAGCAGAGTATCGAATTCTTGGCTGCGAATTTTATGCTTCAGCTTCAGCTCAGGCAATGTGGCAAGAAGAGGGACGCTATTGCCAAGCGTGCATGAATATGATGATGATCACCAGCTTCTTCAATTATCTCTGATCTCCACTGCAGTTTTTACAACTTCTTCTTATAAGAGTTGTACCAACTTGGTCTTGTAGGTCGTCAGTCTCGTAATAGTAGGATGTAGTGTTTGTTTGTTTGCTTGTTTTTGTTTTTCTATCATTTCTGTGTTTTTTCATCGTTGTGTTTTCGAGTCTACTACAAGGTTTCATTTAGGAGATAATGTTATGCAGAAATTAAATAAAAGAGGCTTGAAGTTGTAGTAACAGTATTGTTAGCTTGTTAGTTTCAGTACTGTTGATTTCTCTCTTTATTTTTCTTTGTCAATTTGGGAAGAAACTAATTAATATTACAATAATTTTTGATATCTGACTGTTTGGATTATATAATATATATTCAAAGCTAACGTGTTTTATATGTTCAGAGCAGTTGCAAATCAACAGAGATTTCGTCTGGTTCGAGTCTCAGAAACATTAATTCGGTTGGTGTTAGGGTTGACTTACTTCTTTTCACTTTCATTATTCATATTGGATGGGAGGACTGTGATCATATCTCTGTTAGATTTGGACCTTTCAGATCCAAGGTTTTTAATCTGCAGGCATGTATATAATATCTAAAACGAATATGAATGTTTGGAAATCTAAACGAAAAGGAAAAGAATTGCTGTATTAATTAGATTAAATTGTGAACACCATCTAACTTTTTTGATAAAAGTCTCTCTTATTACTTACAAAAAGTTTGTTGGGGGATGCTAAAATCACACTTTTAACTCATTCTTTCAACCCACTCTTTCTTCATGTGATGCTACGTGTACAACATTTGCTTTTTGAGTAATGTTAGATATCTGGCAGCTGAGGTGTTACTTGGTGAATGAATACACATTAATTGTAATTTATCTCATTTACCCATATATCCACTCGCCAAGTACCGTGTATTCACCTACCAAGTGACACATCAACTGTCATACATGTTGGATGAAAAAGGTGAGATTGTAGGTGAGACTTATTTTTTCCTATTAAATTTTGAACCATTATAAATGGTCTCACATGTAATTTTATTAACAATATGTAAACCAATGACTAATTTCCTACCTTACTCTTTCTTTTTTAACTTTAATAAATTGCCATTTAATACCTTTATATATAAAAAAAAAAAATCATTTAATATTAGTTTTTTAAGAGATGGTTGGTTACAAGTAAAGGGATGCAGAGATTAAAAAAAAGAGTAAAGGGATGCCGTGAAGGCTTGTTGAGACACTACATGCACAGTTAAAAACCATTTTAGAATATTTGAATAATCTGGAGATAAATCTAATATATATTAGGAAGCAGGTGCTTTTGTATAATTATCAAATACCTTTTGGTAAAAAAAAATATATAATAGCAATTTGATTTGGGAGTTTGGGACTGTACACACAACACACATCGAATATATATATATATATATATATATATTTAAAACGATATTAAATTATTTTTATTTCTTGATAAAGGTATTAAATGATAATTTGTTAAAATGAATATTTAAAAAAAAAAAACATTTGTTAAATTAAAGTGAAAGAAGTAAGGGCAATTTGGAAAGTTAGTTGATGGTTTTGTATTGAAAATAAATTGAAGAATGAGGTCATTTATGATAGCTCGAAATTTGTATGTACAAAAATTAATGTTGTATATGTGTTATCATATGAAGAGAGAGTAGATTGAGAGAATAATCCTAATATACCTAAAAAAAAAAAATTGAAGGGTCTTTTGTGCATCTTTAATGTGATAAAAATAAAATTTTGGGTTGAATTTGTTGATAGAGTTTTTGATTAAAGAGATTTTATATACATCTTTACTATGATAAAAAGATATAAGGAGTTAACTTGTTAATAAGTATAGAAAGTTTTTTTATGTACATCTATATTGTGAGTCTGTGACGTGACTAAATGATAAAATGATCAGTTAAACTTGTTCATAAGTACTGATTATCTCTGTACAATATCTTTACTTTGATAAAAAGAAAAAAGAATTAAACTGGTTGATAAGTACTGATTATTTTATTTAAGGGGATCTATGTACATCTTTACTGTAATTAAAAAAATGAGTTAAACTTGTTGAAAAGAATCATATCATTATATGGAAAGATTTTGATTTTAAAGGGTTTTTTTTAGATCTTTACTATGATCAAAAGATAAAATAAGTTAAACTTAAGTTAAACTTGTTAACAAGTATAAAAACAGGTTTTATTTAAGGGGTCCATGTACATCTTTAATCTAATCAAAAGAGAAAATGAGTTAAACTTGTTAAAGTACAGAGTTTTTATATATATATATATATATATATATATTAGGGGTCCTCTTTATATCTTTTATACCGTGACAACAAGAAAAAAATGGGTTAAACTTGTTGATAAGTCTCTTATCATTATCTATAAAGTTTTTTATTTAAGAGATCTTCTGTACATTTTTCCTATAATCAAAAGAAAAAATGGGTTAAATTTGCTGATAAGTCTTTTATCATATACAGAGAATTTTTTGATTTAAGAGGTTTTTTTTTTAAAATATATATTTTTAATTATTTTATTTTATTTTTTTAACTAGATCGAAGAGGTCTTCTGCACATCTTTACTATGATCAAAAGATAAAATAGATTAAACTTGTTGATAAGTAAATAAAGTTTTTTCAAAAGGGTCCTTTGTACATCTTTAGTACCATGATAACAAGGAAACATGAGTCAAACTTGTTGATAAGTCTCTTTATCATTGTCCAAAAATGTTTTGATCTAAGAAGTCTTCTGCACATTTTTATTGTGGTCTAACTAAAAAAAATGGGTTAAACTTGTACATTCATAAGTCTCTTATCATGCACAAAGAGTTTTTGATTTAAGAGGTCTTATATACAGCTTTATTGTGATCAAAAGATAAAATTGGTTAAGCCTGTTGATAAGATTTTTTTTAAGGGGTACTCAATACATTTTTACTGTGATCTATAGAAAAAATGAATTAAATTTGTTCATAAGTCTATTTTCATGTACACGGGTTGATTTAAGAGGTCTTCGATACATCTTTACTGTGATCAAAAGATAAAATGGGTTAAACTTATTGATAAGTAGATAGTGTTTTTAGAGGTTCCTCTCTGTAAATCTTTAGTACCGAGATGACAAGGAAAAATGAGTTAAACTTGTTGATAAGTCTCTTATCACTTTCCAAAAACTTTTTTGATTTAAGAAGTTTTCTGTACAAATTTACCGTGATCAAAAGAAAAATTGAGTTAAACATGTTGATAAGTACATAGAGCATTTTATTTAAAGGGTCATCATACTTTTTTTTTTTTTTTTTAATTTTGAAAAGCCAAAAAAAATTAAAAAAATTAAAAAAAAATTGATAAATAGAAAAATTGGGTTAAATTTGTTGATAAGTGTCTCATCAATATTCATAAAGTTTTTAATTTAACAGTTCTTCTATATATTTTCATTGTGATAAAAAAAAAAACGAAGAAAAAATAGTTAAACAAGTTGATAAAGTTGATAAAGTCTCTTATTAGTTATTACTGTATAAAACTTTGATATTTAAGGGGTTTTCTGTATAAAGAATGGGTTAGATAAGTTTAACAATGAAAATGTAATTTCATCGAATCATATAGTTATTTCAATGTAGTTAAAGGAATTCAAGCAAGCATGGGTTAGCTTCGATGGGTTACACTTGCATCACCAACAGGAAACTGACTTCAATAACTCTGCAAATCATTCAGAGCACCCGATCAAGTATATTGCCACGTAATGGCTTAATGCTATGTGTGCACTTATACAGTCACATTAATCTTTGCTTTAATTATCATTGTTGGATATTTTTCTTCCAAGTTAAAATTTTGAGTCTAGTGTTTATTGATATAGTATCAAAACATCATGGTCACAAGTTGTGTTGAAGTCCTCCTTATCCATCTCTTTTCTTATTATCTGGATTTTTTTGGTCTTTATTCATTGACCACATGGAATGTGGGAGTGCCTGTTAATGTATCAAATCTTATATGGTTTTAACCCTTTTCTAATAACAACATGTTTTTGGGTGAAGCATTTTTTTTGATTTAAGAGGTCTTTAATGTACATTTTTAGTATGATCAAATGAAAAATTAGTATATTATCACTGTATATAAAGTTTTTGATTTAAGAGGTCTTCTGTACGTTTTTATTGTGATAAAAATAAAAAATGGATTAAACTTGTTGATAAACATAAAGGTTTTATTTAAGAGGTCTTTGGTACATCTTTTCTATGATAAAAGGAAAAATGGGTTAAAATTGTTGATAAAGCCAATTATCATTGTATATAAAGTTTTTGATTTAAAGGGTATTTTGGACATTATAATGTTAAGTTTTTGATTTAAGAGGTTTTGTGCATCGTTACTATGATTAAAAGAACAAATGAGTTAAATTTGGTGATAAAGTCTCTTACCACTTTATAGAAAGGTTTTGATTTAAGAGGTCTTGTACATCTTTATCATGCTCAAAAGAAAATATGGGTTATAGTTGTTGATAAAGCGAAGTCTTTTATTACTACTGCAGTTTGTATATACAATTGTTGATAAAGTCCCTTATTACTGTACAGAAAGTTTTTCATTTAAGAGGTTCTCTGTATATTTTTACTGTGATGAAAAGAGAAAATAGGTTTTATAAGTTTAACTATATATGGATATGCATACATCAATCATCACATTCAAAGTGGATGGAAGGCTCTAGATTCTTTTTATCATATAGTTATTTCAATGTTAAAGGAATTTAAACAAGCATGAGTTAGTTTTGATGGATTACATTTATACGGTTACACCAACAGGAAAATAAACCTCGGCAATTCTACAAATCATTCAAAGATATAACTATCGACCGACGTCATAGCCTGTTTACCTTCGAATAAATAGCCACTTAATGTTATTGTGTGCACATAAATTCCCATGAAAAACAACACATATATACAAATAAATACATTAATATTCTAGATCAAAAGAGAAATTATATACAACATTTGGTATAGTATCAAGTCTCGTCAATTATATATAATGCTTGACCACCAACCCCATATGGAAAAGATATTAGATATGTCTTGCTTTTCCATTTTATTACTGTTAGTTTACAAGACTCTTCCTGATGTGTCAGACATGACCCATAGGCTTACATGTGGACCTACAATAAAGAACATAAAATGGAATCTTCAAATTAAAAATTAAGTTTAATTTTTAATTTTTGAAGTTGTTGTCTCCTTACCAAAGGCATATATACAAAGTTTGCCAGAATTTTGAATTAGATAACTGTATCATAGGAGGCAGTCACTTTGAATTGTATAAATATGAGTTTTATTATTATTATTATTATTATTATTTTGTTGATTTTTTTTCCCTTTTCGATTTATGGGATTTGATTTTCTGGGGTTTTTTTTTTTATCAAATTAAAATAATATATTTTTTGCAAAGGAAAAAAATCCAATAAATAAATAAATAAATAAATTTACGTGCTTTGATTTTCTGGATTTTCTAGGTTTCATTTTCTTTTGTTATTTTCCTTTTCATTTTCATAAATACGTTTATATATATTATTATTAAATATGAGTTTATTTTAAATTATATAACATATTTTAATTAGTTTAAACAAATTATATAAATATATATTTATTTAAATCAACAAACCTTTAATAATGAGCTAGAGTAACTCAACTAGTAGCTTGTGGCTTTTAACCTTAAGATTGAAGGTTCAATTCCTGTTATAAGTGTTTTAATTAGTAAACCGTTAGTTTTTTTGTCAAATGGACTAAAATGAGGGCTTTAGTGATAATACCCCTAAGTTAATTAAGAATGAATAAGAATATATAACATAAACTTAAAATATAAGAAGAGATAAAGAATAAATCAAAGAAAAAGGTCTTTTCCTCAATTGTTCTCATCAAAATTAAGAAAATACAATGGTGAGAGACCCTTTTATATAGCCTCACAAGTCATAATCCCACATTACATTAAGTATACATAAATTACATTATAATGAATAATTAAATTGATCATTAATTCATTATGATAGAGCTAATGGGAATACAAAAGGATAGAAGTTTCTTCCATGGATTGATGGATATTCATTCATATATAATTGCATAATATTTATAATACTAAACAAATTCTCCGCACACAAATTTTATATGTCATTAGCATCAATTGCTCATGCTGTTAACTGGGTTAATATGATGACCGACATAAGAACATGTAGAGTTATTTTTATTTGTGATATATTATAAGCAGGGTGAAGACTCGAACCATTGAATTAGTATCTTTTACCATCAAGCTAGACCGAAACATATAAAGTTTGGACACCGAAAGTTGCAAAAAAAAAAAAAAAAAAAAAAGATTTTGTTAAAATTATTCATTTGAAAATTTTCTAAAAAGCTAATAATATTTTCTTCTCTCCATCAAGACAATAGGGTCATTATGCGGTAAAAGATATTAAATTAATATATATAATCATGGTACATCAATTTTATCAAACGTTGAATCCATCATTAGAAAACAATTAGGCCAAGGTAAATGTTAGGAAAATAAAAGTTATATAACACAAGGCTGGCAATTGAGACCTAAATATATATATATATATATATATATATATATCCTAGAACATAAATTATATTCGGAGGTTTGCACCCGAGAAGCGTAATAGAAATTCAGTGATTCTGGTATATCTATGTGGGGTGTGTTGGGTATAGTTAACATGTGATGTGTCCAGCCATATATAGATGCAGCAATAACTCAATCTGTTGTCCACCGTTTGGATGGCCTCGTGACTCGTGAGTACTGCATTTTGCCTGATTCTAAGTGGACCTGCTGGGGCTGGGGGCTTCCCCAGTTCCCACCCATCAACCACAGCCACTGCCACCACCATTATTTTCTCTTTTCATATCATGCAATTGTGGCTAATATTTAAGGATAATACTTAGATACTGATCCGTTAACATCTAAAATACTGATCCGGTGATATAGTTCAATTGAACTGTAACATATGTTCTTTTTTTTTTTCACTCATTCCAAAATCTCTTATACTCCAAGACTTTTAATACATTAGAATATAAAATCTCAATAAAACTGATCTCCATACAACTATAAAGTCTTGAAATGGATGAAAGAAAAAATGAAATGTGTTATAATTTAATTGGATCATATCACTGAATCAGTATTTTGGGTGCTGACCGATCAACACCCAAGTATTATTCAATATTTAATTGATCTATTTGGTCTCGGTGCATGCATGATGCACCACATGTTCAGGATTTACTGGTCCAATTACAAAACATTAAATAGACCCACTTTGAGACATTTCAATGGTTGTGATTAGTCACTGAAAGATACCAATCTTGTGATGTTGATTTCATTAATTCTTGGACTCGCCAATAATGGAAGAGATTTCTGCACCCTTTGGGTGCTAACCGTAAGCACCCAAGCATTATCTATTTTATTATTTTGAAAATGGATTACAAGACATCAAGTTATTTGAAAAAAAAAATGGATATAAAATTTTTAAACTTACCACTTATTAACACTATCCATGATATAATATGCATGCAACACAATTGCAACAATTTTTATGTGCCTAATTAAATCTCATATCAACTAAATATTAATTAGTTGTATGAAATTTTACATTAATTAGTTGTCACTGTTTAAAGTATAGAGCAATCTCTTGTTGCAAGTCAATTTTTAATGATGAGTTTTTTTTTTTTAATCATTAATTTGTATCAAATGGTATCAAACCTCCGGTAGTCTCAAAATAATGAGATACACTCATTTGATGAATCCTTATCCAATACGGGATCAATTGAACAACGTTGTGTAATAATGTTTCTAACCATCATATAATCAATAGACGGACAAAATTGAATCACCACAAAAATTCTTGATAGTGACTATATGTCTATATATTATTATATTGTCAACCGTCGATAAAAACTCAGCCACTCAAAATGGATGAAGTAAATAGTAATTCCCATTCCCTATGCTGCATGCAAATTATTAGAAGTTATTTGAGATCATCAGAAGATCTAATATTCTGGAATTTTTCTGTCTTTTTCAAGCTGTCTGAGAAACATCCTCAAATGAGTACGTTTTTTATGGTCCACCAATTGCTGATTTAATTATAAAGACTTGAGGACATTCTTTGTGGTTCCTAATTAATAATCAACAAAAACGCACATTATCTCATAGATAGGTGGTAGAGCATCTTCCCTTCCATTAAAAGGTTCAAGTCCTATGAATAAGTATTTTATAAATATATGTAATAAATTCTCTCTGATAATATTATTAGTAGGAGAAAATCTTTAATGAGACAGTCTCATTGATGGTCTCATTGACTTCCCGTAGAAATGTAGTCTTTTTAAGTTTTAAAATATATTTTGATGTTTTCAATAAAAATACTACATTTTTATTGGGTAGTCTCACCACCTGTTCATTTGAAAGTCCCATTGAAGATTTGGTCTATTAGTAGATGCATATTTAACATATATAAGATTTGACCAGCGAGTCAACTGTTGTATAATTATATTCTATACATAAATTATAGGCATGTTTTCATTTTAACTGTCTTAGTTTCATAACACTTGTAAACAACGTGCTCAACACAACACATACAAAAGTTCTAAACGGAAAAAACACACATTATTCGAATAAGATAATATAATCAGATTTTTTTCAAATGATCCCTAACCAAAAACCAGAGCGAAAAATATTGATAGCCGTTTGATTTTGTTAACAAGATCCAAAATATCAGCCTATATAGGGAACCACCATACATTGAAGTTGAATAATGTCCAGTCCTTGTAAGTAGATAGACACCAAACCTACCTTTTACTATTTTATGCATGTTTTTGTTCACGATTTGTTTTCCCTTGTATAGCTTGAAAATTAATCTTTTGGAGGGTATTTTAATTTAATTTGTTTGTTTTGCTACCTTTTTTGTGCTTGAATCCTCTCTCACCAGGGATTTTTCTAGCCCTGCCTTTTTGTGCAAGGTTTGAATATCCTTTGTTACAAATTTTTCCCAACCCTTTTCTCTCCTTTTCTCAGATTTTCATTTTTGATTGATTTCATTTATTTATAAGTAGAGCATCATAATATGGAGTGATTGTATTTTCATTATATATAATTGTTGTTCAAAGTAGAGAAAATGGAGAAAAATGGTACTATATTATTGCATAGGTACGAGGTAGGGCGATTGCTTGGACAAGGGACTTTCGCGAAGGTTTACCATGCCAGAAACCTGAAATCAGGAGAGAGCGTCGCCATTAAGATTATCGATAAAGAGAAGATAATGAAGGGTGGATTGATTGATCAGATCAAACGAGAGATCTCGGTAATGCACCTCGTTAGGCATCCGAATGTTGTTCAACTTTACGAGGTCATGGCAAGCAAGACCAAGATATATTTCGCTATGGAGTACGTAAGGGGCGGCGAGCTTTTCAACAAAGTCTCGAAAGGGAAGCTCAAGGAGGACATGGCTCGAAAATATTTCCAACAATTGGTTGGAGCTGTCGATTTTTGCCATAGCAGAGGTGTGTATCACAGGGATCTCAAGCCGGAGAATCTCCTTCTCGACGAAAATGGTAACTTGAAAATCACAGATTTTGGGTTGAGTGCATTGCTAGAATCAAGGCGGCCTGATGGACTCCTCCACACAACTTGTGGAACTCCTGCTTACGTTGCACCGGAAGTCATCAGCAAGAGAGGCTACGATGGAGCACAAGCTGATATATGGTCATGTGGGGTTGTTCTGTATGTTCTTCTGGCAGGTTATCTTCCATTTTATGATTCAAATCTCATGGAAATGTATAGAAAGATAACAAAAGGAGATTTTAAATGCCCTAATTGGTTCCCACCGGAGGTTCGAAAGCTTCTTTCGAGGATTCTTGATCCGCATCCAAGCACAAGAATGATAATGATCAAGCTAATGGACAATAGTTGGTTTAAAAAGGGATACAAAAAAATTGAAACACCATTATCCCCTCATGGTCCACAGAGGAACAAAATGATCAGCAATGTTCATGCTGCTTTCGAGCCATCTTCGAAGAATCCTGATCAGAGTACTAATTCTCAGAGTCAGATAAATAAGGCAACAATGAGCCCTGTTAGACCATCTATTTTCAATGCCTTTGATATCATATCACTCTCACAAGGTTTTAATTTATCAGGATTGTTCGAGGACGATCTAAATTGTGGACAAGACACCCGATTTACTACGACAAAACCAGCCTCAGCCATCGTATCGAAATTCGAAGAAATAGCAATGACAGAGAGTCTTAACTTCAAGAAGAAAGATGGAACTGTGAAATTACAACACATCAGAGAAGGAAGAAAAGGGCAACTGGCTATAGATGCTGAAATTTTCGAAGTAACGCCGGCGTTCCACGTGGTGGAATTGAAGAAAGCTTCAGGAGACACAATAGAATATAAAGATTTCTGCAACAAAGAATTGAAGACTTCTCTCAAGGACATAGTGTGGAAGTGGCAAGGATGTGAGCAAGACAACCATGTATAGCTATAACATTAATTCCTAGTTGTTGTTATTTTTTTTCTGGTTGGACCTCACATGTTGCTAAAGTTTTTCAGCCTTCCATACACTTGAAATTTTTTCTGTTTTCTCGGCATGTTTTATTTCAGAGATTCCTGTAGAAAGAGACATCTGTTGCATAATTTTTGTTGTAAAAATCCTGATATTGAAAATCTTTATGCAACAGTTTAGAGAATTTTGTATGGATACTTTTTACAGGTTCAAATAAACTTGAAAGTACTCTGCAATATGTATGCATATACTGTACGATACACGTTACATTCAGGGATCGTTTGGCACGTTGTATTCGTTAGATTGGATTGGATTGGAATGTACTATATTATATTAGGGTTCAAAATTTTTTTGTCACTATTTGAGACGCTTTTTGTAAGACAGACACCACATTACTAACTTAAGTTTAAAAGGCACCTATTTAGGTGACCAGACAAAAATACCTTTTTTTGTCAGTTTATGTTTTTTTAAAACATAGAGAGAAAACCTTTGAGAGAAAACATCCGAGCCTTTTCGTGTCTTTTGACACTAGATTCGAGCATTTTCGAGTCTTTTTACACTAAGTTCGAGCCTTTTCGAGCCTTTTTACATTAGATCCGAGCCTTTTCGTGCCTTTTTGTGTCTTTTCGAGCCTTTTTACACTAGGTTCGAGCCTTTTTGTGCATTTTCGTGCCTTTTTACACTAGGTTCGAGCCTTTTGTGCATTTCCGTGCCTTTTTACGCTAGGTTCGAGCCTTTTTATGCCTTTCCGTGCCTTTTTACACTATGTTCGAGCCTTTTTACACTTGATTTGAGCCTTTTTGTGCCTTTCCGTGCTTTTTTACACTAGGTTCGAGCCTTTTTATGCCTTTCCGTGCCTTTTTACACTAGGTTCGAGCCTTTTTACACTTGATTCGAGCCTTTTTGTGCCTTTCCGTGCCTTTTTACACTAGGTTCAAGCCTTTTTATGCCTTTCCGTGCCTTTTGACACTAGGTTCGAGCATTTTTACACTAGATCCGAGCCTTTTTGTTCCTTTCCGTGCCTTTTTACACTTGGTTCGAGCATTTTTACACTATGTTCGAGCCTTTTCAGACACTATGTTCGAGCCTTTTCATACACTACCCGAGCCTTTTCATACACTACCCGAGCCTTTTCATTCACTATTCGAGCCTTTTCATACACTACCCGAGCCTTTTCATACACTACCCGAGCCTTTTCATTCACTACCCGAGCATTTTCATTCACTACCCGAGCCTTTTCATACATTACCCGAGCCTTTTCATTCACTATTCGAGCCTTTTCATACACTACCCGAGTCTTTTCATACACTACCCGAGCCTTTTCATTCACTACCCGAACCTTTTCATTCACTACCCGAGCCTTTTCATACATTACCCGAGTAATTCACACAACCAACTTATGGTTTACAAAAGACACGAATGCGTCTGCGTAGCGCCACAAAATTAACTATCCAATGAAGATGATTTAATAAGGTTATGGTATTTAACTTCCATTGGAGGTTTGTTATAGAGAAAGGTGAAAGAAAACAGCTCTGAAAACTTTAAAGTAAGAAAGAGAAATGTGTAAATTAAGGGCAATTTTGGTAGTTCATCATAATATGTGCCTTTTAAACTTAATTTATTAAAGGAGTGACTTTGTCAACACATAAGTTTAAAAAAGTAACATTTTCCACCATTTCCACTATTATATTATTGCTAGTACAATAATGTGTTTGGTCATTACTGGCCTGGCCCTAGGGGAAGCCCAGTGAGGCAACCGCCTAGGGCTCCCGATTATAAAGGACCCCCAAATTGTATTTTTTTAAAAATGATTTAATAATAAAATCCATCTAAGATTTTAAATAAAACAGACTCATAAATGACCTTAAAAAAGATCCACCATATACATATATAATATATATATATATATATATATATATATATTATATTTACACCCTATATTATAATTTAAATGAGAAATGGGAAGCTGAAACCTAAAAGTTAAATAAAAATAAAACTTCTTAGATGATGGCAGAAACATTTTATTTTGTAATGTCCAACTATTTTATTGTGTAATGTGCTCGTGGGTGTATTAGCTCCATTATGTATTGGATTATTTAATAAAAAATGGGTATGTTGTCCCATAGAATACAGCTAAAAAAACATGTCCTCATTGAAAACTAGATGTGCATAATTGATTAATTAAAAACGATGCTATAGTCGTACAATAAGAATTTATTCTAAATGAACAGATTTTATGAATAATAATTAAATATAACAGTAAGTCCTAGAACAAATATCCAAACTTAAATAGAAAAAAATAACAGAAACCAAGACTAAAACAGGTAAAATTTCGAAATCTATCCCCCAAAAAAAGTGAAATTTGAGTTATTGACAAGTTAAAAAAAGACCCATCTTAAACGAGTACAACAAAACAAACCATTCTGAAAAAATTATATCGTCTAAAAAGGAAGAAAAAAACACACACAGCCAAAACGGCGTAATTTGGGAATACTGTAGCACATCATAGGGTTACCCACAATGATTGTTGTAGGACTTGTTAAGATATTTCCAACGGTATACTTTTGACCCCAAATCTGACACGTTTACCCCTGCTCTGGGCTTCCAGAAGTGACCTAAATCAAGATTGGTATGATATTATTCTTTCTTTTTTATCTATTCTTGAAAATGCAATAATTCCTTTTAAATGCAAGCTGGTTAATGAATCATTCCAGGTTGAAATCTAACAGTCAACACATTAAGAATTTGCAATAATTCCGTTTAAGTGCAAGCTAATTAATCATTCCAGATTAAGAATTTCTCAATGACGCCTGTCTCACCAGTCAACACATTGTGTTAGATTTCAAAATCTATCCTTCACTCTATCCATCTTATCTCCATTTTCTCAAGAGTTCTCGATCTTCATGCTTGTGTCATACGCTCATAAGCAGGCAAACAAAGCATACAATAAGACTCCTCCAAGTGGGCATAGTAATCGGATGGATGTCAATAATATCATTCACAATTTTCGCATCGAAGAAGCTTACACACCGAAATCATATAATATATTATAAAAATCATAAATGATTGAATATTCATATCACATGATATTATCGGATAAGATATTATCCGATAAAACGCACTGTCTACTTCATCTTGAACTTGTTCTCCTACTATACAATCCTATCAATGTGAATTTTACATTATGATTGCATGTTTCTCCAGTCGGCCCGACAGTGGAAATGCATTATCTAGTAGATTTTTGACCTCACATATCACAGGTTACAAGATTCCATTTCTATATAGGTGTAAGTTGACCATTACCACTGGGCCATTTTCTTTGTCGACCTGATTGAGCTTGAAAGTTTAAATTAGTGTCCGACAGTTGGAGAATGGGGTACCCCCAGCATGAGCAGACTAGTGAATGCACTTTCAGCCCAATCTGGTTCACCTTTGCCCTTGCCCACAAATTATTTCTCCAATCATTGATCGATAACTCATAACTGCACCGAACAATTGACCTAATAATCATGTGGTTGATGAGTTGGAGAATTTTTAACAAGTGGTTGTTCATCTTACATGACATCTAATTTTTTCGCAACTCACGTTACCATTGGAGATGTTCATAGCTATTTATTATTTTAAATGCAATATGTTATTTTAAATCCAAACCGTCCGTGACCTAGCTAGCCGGCTGCCGGCCTATTTATTATTTACAAAAATAGAAAATAAAACATAAAATAATAATAATAATAACACACTAATATGTTAATTCCCTATATAGTAAGGCCACAACCGACAAAAATAACATCACAAGTGATATATCAAAATACACGAAACCATGTCAAGGTTCATGCATATGATTCCATTATTATAAACTGTCAATTAACAAGCAATAAGATATGAATATAATTCAACATTAAGGTTCCAGGAAAAAAAAAAAACAAAACAAAACTGTAGAAGGAAAATGACATTAACAAATTGCCTAATCAAAACTGGTACATGACATGTCGAGGATTGTGGTCCAATTCATTTGCTGAGATAATGATAGCAAAAGATTAATGCTAGTGGGAAAATAATGCATTGACCATGCACAGTGGTCCACCTAAACTCCAAAAAAGCAAAATGAAAGAAGAAAGAAGAAAGAAGAAAGAAGAAAGAAGAAACAAACACAAAGAAAAAGATTGTTAACCTACCAGCAATTTAGCCTAAGCATGTGAATTATTTTAAGAAGTTAATAGTTATAGAAAACGAAGTACCTATGTATATTATATCTACTTAGGTAAATCATCAAAACTCAAGATTTGGCATGCACCGATACAGATATAGTAAATTCCCAGAATTCAACACTTGTACACGTTGTGCGGTAACATCACCTACTGTCCTGAATTTAGTTGTGGTCTCTAAGCAAGTTGCGTCTTAAATGTGTTTCCCGTCCCCATTTCATATTCAGTTTCTTTCGACCCTTTACATGTGGGCACGTTGATAATGAATTTAAGCAATTAATCTAAATTGTTCAAAAGTTCCCATAATGTTTAATATAGAAAGGCTCCAAAATGTGGTATCACATCAAATGTGTTTAATATTAAAAAGCCACCTAATGCATATGATTTGGAAAAGCTACGTTGAGAATAGATTGACAGACTCATGTGAGACACTCAAATATTAGTGATGCAAATTAGAAACGCTATTGTATATCATTGGCTTAATATAAGTAAGATAGATTGCCGAACTGATTTTCTTTGCTTATATCCGTCAAGTGCCTTAGCACACTCCCAAAAAACACCACGAAATCATAACTTCTGCTTTAACTCTACACTTCCCTAATCAGAATCCAATTTTTAAATCTATTTCTCTATATCTAATCCAGATTAGTGAAGAGAGAGCGGAAAGAGAGAGATAAAAAGAGAGAGAGCAGAACAATAGCAGAAATCCTATCTTTCAGCGGTGACTTTATGCTATTCATTGCCTTTTTACAGAAACAATCAGACTCAAGACAACTAAATGGTTCTTGGGGTTAGATTTGCAAGATATTGTAAAAATAAGATCGATACGGGTTACAGCTTACGTTATGCAAGGTGCAACTAGTTGACAGACAAGAAATACGACATGAATTTGTTATCCATTGATATAAATCCTATAGATTATAGAATATGCACAGATGTCCTCTGCATAGCACAAGGGAATATATCTTTCCTTAACTAAACTATTTTACCAGACATAGATGACGACTCAAAATTATTGCTTTGCAATTTATGCTTCATAACTTTAAATAATTTAGGAAATACATGACGGTATAACTAACATGTATCCAAAATCTCCAACTACACAAAAACATTGATTCCATTTCCATATAAAACAACAAGACGTCCAATTCAATGGGCATAATTCCCTTCCACTACAATGGGCATAATTCCCTTCCACTAGTAGCATAATTTCTTAGTTTAGTTCTTTACGTAACATTGACAACCACTTATAAATCTCACTCTGAACTTTAGCTTTAATACAATTCAACTGCACTACTTAGATGGTTCTCTCTTACCTATCCAAATGCCCAGTGTCACTCAACGTCGTCTCTAGATCATAATATAAACCCCACCACATTAAACAAATATCAAGCTGATCTTCACACTTCAAAACTAAAAAATTAGCACCATTTATTTGTCCAAAACTCCAGTCCAAGCTCTTAATTTTGCATCGAATTAAGCTGTTTCTACAATCTACATAACCTTCCTTTGGACTCAATAATCTTTCAGATAAGATGAATTGCGGAATCAAATCAATTAGCGATTGTTTTATCCACAATGAATAATGTAGATGGTAAGATAACCAAAGAAAGATGTCTTAAATTATCCAGTCATATTTTCCACTTGAATTTTCTACTCTCAGATGGCAATACCTTAAGATACTACGCAAATATAGCAAACTCAGAAGTTGAAATAGTTAACATAAAGAAAAGAAACTCAAACAACAAATTGCCACAGATCTACATGTGTTGCCAATCGCCATAACTTATGATGACAATGATGAAGCTCATGTAAACCAAAAAAGAAAAGAAAAAACATATAGCTCCATTCCTCATTTCACAATTGTAAATGATGGAAAACATATAATTTAACCAACAAAGAGCAAAGATCACTGTGTATTCCGTTCACAGTATTCTAATATACCCTTCTCATTACAAGATCAGAACATACAATACATAGTATTACCTAATGCTCCACGTATGTAGCAAAACAAAAATAAAAGACAATTGAGTTGGGCGATGAAATATATACCAAACAAAGGCCTCAACAGAGAAAAAAGAGAAGAGACTGAGAAAAGCATACCCTTTTCTCTTCTTTCTATATCTATTCGGTATCCGAAGGTAAATGATCAGAAGCAGCAGCAACGGAATCACCGGCAGCAGCAACAGCAGTAGATTCTGATTCCTCCAGCATCAAGTTTTGCAAACCAAGTCGCAATTCTTTATTACAGAAGTCTTCATACTCTCCCCTATCGCCTCCTTTCTTCTTCACCTCCAACACATTCAACTTAGGCGTCAGTTCAAATATTTCAGCTGCAATTGTTAACGGTCCCTTCACGCCTTCTCTAGATCCCTCCAAACTCACTCTACAATCCTTCTTCCTCACAGTAAAACTCACCAACTGAGCAATTTCTTCCAATTTCGATATAATCTTAGAAACGGGTGCTCCGGACACAAACCTAGACCCCTCTCCTCCCTCCTCAAACAACCCAGATAAATCAAATCCAGGCGAAAACGATATAATATCAAAAGCATTCAAACTAGCTGGTCTAGGCAAAGAAGCAAATTTCCTTTTGGTCACAATTTCTAATTCTGATTCAGACAATGAACCCATATCGTCCGTCTGATCAACATCCACAACATTACAAACTTTATCATCCTCTATATAAAATTTAACATGCTTAAACCCCTTTTTAAACCATCTAAACTCCATAATTTCAGGAATTGTAATTCTAGTCTCAGGATTAGTATCAAGATGCCTAGACAAAAGCCTAACCAATTCAGGTGAAAACCATCGTGGACACCTAAATTCACCCCTGTAAATCTTTTTATACATAGACATAATATTATGATCATTAAATGGTAAATGTCCTGCCATTAACACAAACAAAATCACCCCACAAGACCAAATATCTACCTTAGCTGCATCATAGCCTTTTCTAGTTAAAACCTCTGGAGCAACATAAGCTGGAGTCCCACAAAATGTGTGAAAAAGCCCATCTTGACGAATCTGATCAGACACAGCACTAAGTCCAAAATCAGACACTTTGAGGTCACCATTCTCGTCAAGCAACAAATTTTCCGGTTTCAAATCACGATGGTAGACGCCACGTGCGTGACAGAATCCGACGGCCGAGATTAACTGTTGAAAGTACTTTCTCGCGAGCTCTTCTTTTAATCTCCCTTTAGCTATCTTGTTGAAAAGCTCACCACCTCGTACGTACTCCATTACGAAGTAGATCTTCGACTTTGTCGCCATGACTTCGAAAAGCTGCACGATGTTTGGGTGACGAACTCTGCGGAGGATTGAGATCTCGCGCTTTATGTGAGCGATCAAACCACCTTTCATGATCTTCTCTTTGTCGATGACTTTGATCGCAACACTCTCGTTGGTCTTGACGTTCCTGGCATGGTAGACTTTCGCGAATGTTCCATGACCCAGTAGCTTCCCGATCTCGTATCGACCCAGTAGAGGGCTCTGGTTGTTGTTGTTGTAGTTGAAGCTGCCGTCGGTGGCGGTGGTAGTCTGTGCCGCCATGGATGGGATGGCCTTCCGATAAGGTAAAAAGGGTTTGATTTTATTGTTGTTGTTGTTGCTGCTGTTGTCGAATTTTGTTGTTGTTTGTGAGATTTTCGGTTATCAGAATTCAGAACAGAAAATAGTTGAGAGTTTGCTCCGTTTGTGTAGTATTGTCTGGTTCTTTTGAGTGGTCTCAAGTAAAGTAAATCATTTTGTTACAGGGTACAAAAGGTATATACTCTTCATATTTAAACCTGTTTTTATTGCCACGTAAGCATCCCAGATTTCAAAAAACAACTTATTTAATTACTATAAATATTCAAACACCAGTCAGAAATAAATACAATAATTTAGTAATTTACCAACAAATTATATTATGAACAATTGTACTAACCTCCCTTGTATATATGGAAATTGCACTTTTCAACAATTAATCATTTAATTAACGAACACCATTTGGTAACTGATTTTCCGTTAATTAAACAAATACCCTTGGAAACCGTTGACAAACAGTTTCACTAACGCTTGAGTTAAACGCTCCATAGATAAAAGCGTCATTTCACACATTAAAAAAAAAAAAAAGGGAATTTAAAACCATCTAAAACATTTCTATAACTACGAAATCTGTAAAAATAAAAATTATATAATTGATCCAACAGTCTAGTAGACCGTTTTTGATGAGGAGGTTCTTCTACAGAAAGGAGGAGATATGCAATGTCCCTAAAAAAGTTGGGAGTCCATTCAACCACCAGTAGAGTTGTGTTTGTTTTATGTTTTTTTTTTTAATAAATAATTTTAATTTTTAAGTTATTCTTTTAGAAAAAGGGTATGGACAATTTTGTACTTTCCCTTGTGGTGTTAAATCTTCATTTAGTCAATTTAATGATTAACAATCTTTGGGGGATTCTTGTGTAATTAATGGATTAATTGACCGAGAATGCAATTTTGCATATACATAGGGAAGTTAGATGTGCAATTTTCTCATCATATAAATTAATTTATGGTGCCGATATTACCACCCATAAAACTAATTATTATATCCACATCTTATTTAAAAAAAAAAAAAAATGATGTTGACAATCTATTAATTAAAAAAAGACAGTGTTAACAATTAGACAAATATCTTTCTACACTCAATTTTAAATTTTTTTAATGACAGATTTAATATTAATTAAATTTATTAAAAAGGACAAAAAAAAAAATTTAAGACACTATAAACCAATTTTTAGAATCCAACCTTATTTTTCTTCCTCTTTAATGTTTTACAAAAAAAAAAAAAAATTTATATTTTTCTCAAATAGCTTCAAATTTTATATTAGCTTGATGTGCTGTTAAATACAATCTATTTTCTACTGGGTTTATCATTTTTGGATTCTAAAAGTAGCTTCTAGATATATGGAATATATATGTTTTAACATAACACGGAAAATAAGATTATAAACATGTGGATTTAAATTTTGACGCAAAATTCTAAATTGTATTTTTAACCTAAATATAGCTATAGTAACTTTAAAAAAAATGCAGCTACAGTAAATATATAACATTAAGAATTCATCACTGCTTCAACTATTTTTTTTTTTAATATACAATAAGAATTTTAACATAACAATTCATGTGAATACACATTAAAGTAAGAATAAAAATATTAAGAATATTTTAGTATACATAAAGGTTTTTTTAGTACTTATCAATATCATTTTCAATGCCTTGGATTGTAATGGGTAATATAAAAATAAAATCTATGGAAATTTAATTAAAAAAAAAAATTTAATGAAGTGTCCCAAAAAATAAACCGGATAAGTTTGGAAAAAATGAAGTGTATTTAGATTTTTTTTTAAAAAAAAATTAAGTTTTATTGTCTTTAGAAAATGAGTGTCAAAAGATAAAATTGGATTGTAAGGAGAAAATCTCATTAATTATCTGTTTACACTCCATTTTAATTTTTGTTTTCTTAATGACAATTTTAACCTAAATGAAAACTACTAAACAAGGCAAAAAAAATTAAAAATTCTAAAGAAATCTTTAGTTTTTTTTTTTTTTTTTTCTGTTTACAAACCCTAAAATATTTTCTTCTTTTTTTCAAAATATTATTTTTCTCACACACCATCAAACCCTACATCATTATCATCATCGGTTTTTTTATATATATATATATATATATAATTTTTATTGTTTTCCAGTTCAACCAAATTTGAAATCAATTTTATTTTTCTCAAATACCAACCACGTTCAATCATCATCATCACTAGAAAAAGTATATATATATAATATTCTTTTTTCCATATAAATATATTTAAAATTATTTTTTTACTCAATATAACTTTTATTACTCAACTTTAAATCCAAAAAAAGAAAATCAAATATTGTTTTCCTATTTTCACAATGTGATCTCAAAAACAGTTTTGATATCCTCACTTTCGTTCAGTTTTATTCTATATTCTATTTTCATTTGATTATTTCACATCTCTTTTCCATTTATCGTTTCAAATTTTGTAAAAAGAGGTATTCAAAATAGGTAATATTATAATAAAATTTATTGTCTTTAGAAATTTTATTTTTTTAAATGAATTGTCTTTATAATAGAAATGTTAAAAGATAAAATAGATAATTTTGGAAAACAAAAGTAAGAGTCTTTTGAATTTTTTTAAATTAAAATTTTTAGACTGGATTTTCTTTAGAAATGAAGTGTAAAAAGAACAACATTATATTGTAAGGAGAAACTCTTTATTCAAAAATTTAATTACAAAAATATCCCAATAGAAATTTACTAATAATGACAAATTACTTTAATTAAATAATCAAAATCCACTATATACACTCATTAATTAAACCCATATCTTCAGCTATATCTCTTTATTAGAAAGAAAAAAAAAACTTATGATAACCTTAATTAAACTCTAATTTTATTTCAAGTATCAAAATTTCTTATCATCACATGATTATCATATAATAATGTAATTGAAAAAGAATCTTCAGAGGACTTTAATCATATAGCGGTAGGTATTATTTTACTCTTTTTTTTTTTTTTATCTTTCTTTTATGTCTAGTTATGAATTCTATTAATAAACAAACTAATTTATAAAAAATAAAAAAAAATAAAAACATAGTTGTAGATATCAATGAGTTTTTTTTTTTAAACATAGATGTATATATAAGAGAATTTCAAATTAAAATCTCTAAATCTCACATACAATCAAGTTCTACATCCTCCATTTCATTAAACTCCTAAAGATGATTTGATTCCAAAAATAATATGATATATATATATATATATATAAACTGGGTGTGCTAATAATTTAAGAGGATTTATAAATAAATGCATTAAAATGAATATATTCATTTAAATAAGGGTACTATTGGCATTGTGATGAGTGTTTATAATACTTTTTATTTTTTAAATTTTAGACATGAGTATGTTTACAAAAATAGGTGTACTAATTTAGTTTTATGAGTAGCAATATATGCACCCATTAATTTAAGGGGTTTTTATAATTTGATCCCAACTTAATAGGGAAATATCACTTTTTAACTACTCAATTCAAATTTCATCAATTTGGTTCTTATATAATTGAAAATCAATCAAATTAGTCCTACCATTAGTCAAAACTGTCACTTTGACTAACGGTAGGACTAATTTGATTGATTTTCAATTATATAATGACTAAATTGATGAAATTTGAATTAAAAAATAAAAAAGTGATGTTTCCCAATTAAGTTGGGACCAAATTGTAAAAACTATTTATTATTAGATATGCCTATATTAAATGATACTATATTTTTTAAAAAAATTTCATATAATATAAAAATCGTTACTTTTGTTGTGGCCACGACACATGGTATACAATGAATGATACTATATTCTTAAGAATCTTTTTTAAGAATTTTTCCATATTCTAATATATATAATTATACAACATAACATATAATACTAATATTATTTATTAAAAAATTTATATAATAATAATCTTATATTTCCAATATATGATATATATATATATATATATAATGGTATGAACTTCTAGAGTTCACAAAGTTATCAACATACGCATTAAATGATATTATTAATAATAATCATATATATAATAACAATCATATATATTTTTTAATTTCCCATATTCTTTTAAATAATTATAATTATAATGGATGGTGGAGATTTAATCTGAAAATTTGGAAATATAATTTTAAAATTTTTTGTTTCTTTTTTCAATTTACCAGATCTGTTCAAATCCGAAAATTTCAATACTTAAAGAAATTGGTTATTAATATATGTCATGAACCTCTGCCATATGTGTTACGTTATAAACTACAATCTCAAAACCCATATACCAACTAATGGGGTGGAATTGGAATAGTTGTAACTAAATAACCATGACTTTCAAATAATAATAATTATTATTATAATTACTAAATAAATTTTTTTTTTCATATAACATATAATAATAAGGGGTTTTTACAATTTGGTCCCAATTTAATTGGGAAACACCATTTTTTTACTCCTTAATTCAAATTTCATCAATTTGGTCTTTATAAATGGGTTAATATTAAAAACATCCCCTCACCTTTGAGCTATTATTAGACATATAGTTACAAATACTTTTATTTTAGAAACCTCCCCTATGAACTAACACCGTTAGTATTCCGTTCGTGTTGACTGAGTTTTACTATTAAAAAGTCTAAAATATCCCTATTTAAACTTCAATTGTATGAATTAACCATTATACCCTCATGCTTTTACAAAATAAATTAAAAAAATGATCCAGAAAGTGAGAATGTTAACTTGCAAAGGAGAAGTTATTTTATGGACAATTGTATCCCTAAAAAATAACAAAATTATAAATAAACTAAAAGTACTAAAAATGAGTATTTGCTTGGATTTATAAAAAAAGATAAATAAATACATATTCTAATTTATTTTCAATGTTTTTGGTTCATTTGTAATTTTGTTAGTTTTAGGGATAAAATTGTCCACAAAATAATTTCTCATTTGCAAGTTAACATTCCGGTCTTTTATATTATTTAATTAATTTATTTGGTAAAAGTATGAGGGTATAATGGTCAATTCATATAATTAAAGCTTAAATAGGATATTTAGACGTTTTTAAGGTCAAACTCAATTAACAAAAACGGAATGCTAACGGTGTTAGTCCATAGGGGATGTTTCTAAATTAAAAGTATTTGTAATTATACATCCAATAATAATTAAAAGGTGAGGGGAGGTTTTTAATATTTACCCTTATATAATATATAATCAATCAAATTAGTCCTACCATTAGTCAAATTGACGGTTTTGACTAACGGTAGGACTAAATTGTTTGATTTTCAATTATATAAGGACCAAATTGATGAAATTTGAATTAAGGAGTATAAAAGTGATATTTCCCAATTAAGTTGGGACCAAATTGTAAAAACACCTTAATTTAATCTAAAACTTTGGGAGAATTGCAAATATTCCCATAAGTTCTGTTCATTTAAAAAAAAAATCTACTTTTGGTTTGGTAGAATTTCAAGAGTTTTTGTTACCGACTTAAATTTGAAATTACAAAATTGTTTTATTATGCAACAAAGAGTTTTTTTTTTTTTTTTTAATCTAAATTTAAAATTAAATTATTGTTTTTGAAAAATAGCAAAACCTATATTTGGTTAATAATCTAAATTTTAGCCGTCAACTTTCCAAATTGTTGTGCATAACAAACAGAGGTTTTTTTTTTTTTTTTTAATTATTATTTTATTTTTATTTTTATTTTTTATCTAAAACTAAATTATTGTTTTTAAAAATAGTAATACTACTTCATCCAAATTTAATGAACAACTATGGTGTTCAATTGACATGGTATCACTATAATACATCCATTTAAATTATGTAAATATAATATAATTTAAATGAATGGATTAAATCATATAAATTTAATACAATTTAAATGAATGGATTATAATGATGACACATTATTTACACACTAAATTTCGACAAATAAAATTATTGTTTTGAAAATAATAAAACTTGTATTTGGTTTCATAATCAAAATTTCAGTTATTCGTGTTTGATAACTCATTATTATTTTTATTATTTTCCCTTAAAAAAAAAAAAAAAAAAAACTCATTATTACAATTATTATTATTTCCTATATTTGAGATTAGAGATCAATAAAATATAACATTCACTCTTAATTCAAATAGAGTCCATTAATGAGCACAGTAAAGATAAATATCTCGATTTAAGACGTAAAAAATCGATCTCGATAAATGTCGGCAAACCTCTTAACCATTATTTTATTCTATTTTATTCTATAAGAGACCTCCAGAACATTTCAAAATAAATAAGTAAACCCAAGCATGTGTCTGGATAAACATGAAGGAAAGTTTATGAAGAGGATACATACAGGTGGAGTCAAAGGAGATGAGCAACAGTGAGTCTCATCCAAGTTTTATGGGACAGATGTCAATATCTATAGGACTTTTAGTTCTAGATTTTGTAAGGACACAACTCGTTTTAGACTTTTAGTTGGTTTAGTTGGTTGTGTCCAACCAAACAGTCAAGTGCCATTGCCACCTTTGTGACCACCACGTTTTGGTGTGATGAGAATTGATCTGACGGTTCTCAGAGCACTCATTTTCATTTATAGTTAGATAGATAGAATATTATTGGTGAGTTACGTCTGATATCTGGTGATGAGTTAGCAGTTAAAGGTCAACATGATAGTCGGTGATGATTTAAAGGACGCGTAAGCTTTCAACAACTTCACCGATAAACTATCCTTTTTAAAATAATAATAATAATAATAATAATAATAGTAAATTATCCTTTCAAAAATTAAAATAAAAAGGAAACGTAATTATCTAAAATGATAATGTAAAATTAAAAATTAAATAAATTTTCAAATTTAGGCATTTGGAACTTTTTAATTAGCCATTAGATTTCAATTCAGAAAACGATAGATAATAAGTAATTTTCTAAAGATATTATAATTAGATATTTGACGTTTTATTGTGAGATTTATCTAATTTCTTCCTGTTATAGGAGTAGCTAATATGTCAAGAGATTTTCCCAATTGTCATCTATTGTGTGTTAGCTAATATACTATATTTGTAATATTTGATCTGATCCGGTTTTAACGTCAATTTAAAAGAAATTAGCATAAATAATTCGAAAAATAAGTAGTATCTAAATAGGAAATTAAAAATATAAGTCCTATAGGTCGGTGTATGACTGTATGTATTGTGATTTGTGAATTTATGAATAAGGTGAAGTGAATTAATCAAAAAGGTGCTAAAGGGCCAATCAAGTTGCAGTCTAAAAATAAAATCCAAATAAAGATGTTTTGTTTGTAAATATAAATTAGCAGAATTGCTTACGTAAATGTCTTCTTGGAAAGATCGGTTTCATTTCTTGTTCCACGACTATTTGTTTTATGTATTTGTATTCATATATTGTTAGTTTTACTCCTCGTACAAATGGTTTATCAAGATTTGTATCTGTGAAGTACATAATTAAAGTGCTTTTGAAATAAGCTTTTTCTTAAAGGAAGCATGAAATGTATTTACAAAGAATTCTATCAAATAAAATCTTTCCTTATTTAAAACACCGTCTATGATACTTATAAGATATCAATAAGTTTCAAGTACGGGATTATATATGTTTATTTTTATACAAGATCTCATATTATCATATCTGATCGTCTCTACAATAGCAGTGTTTGATATAGAAGCTCAGTTGTCCAATTGAATGACAAATTGGTTAATAATTGAAAAATAAAGGTTCATAAGTAATGGAGTTTCGGTATTTACAATCATAAAATTGAAGGGTCGAAGATGTCTCTAGCATTTCTCTCCCTACAAAAGGGATTATTTAGGTCTAATAATATAGGATGCTGGTACCCTGTGAAAGTTAGGCTCTACTAGTATAGTCCAGAACACTACTCCACAATCGGGGAGAAGGAACCCACACTTGGGAATAAAGGCCAAGGGGGACAAATAATTGTAAATATATACACGTATATATTGGGCGTTGAACCGTGGTGGTGGAAGCTCCAGGAGCGAGTCTGACCACGTTGGCAAAAAGTCCAAGTGTCTAATAATATAGGATTTTACACATAAAAAATTTATGGAATCATACACTCGATAATTTTTTATTATTGCAAAGAAAAAAATATCTGTATAAAAAAAATGTAGCAATACTGATTAAAGCATCTTTATCGGGCTCCAAGATCTCTCTCCGTATCTCTTTTTGTTAAACTAATAATTTTTGTTTCTTTTGTGAAGTAGCAATTAAGGGTAATCAACCCTTTAATACTTTTCTAATTTTAAGATTAAGCAAAGTTTAGTAGGGGATACTATAACTATAATTAAGCATGAAAAAGACAGCCAACTACAGCAGACTACATTAATAAACCCATAAAAAAAATATCAACATATAAACTATAAACTATAAAAACAAGAAGTTGTGGTTTAGGTGTCAGTTTTTGGATATTTAAACGATTATAATTACAAGAGGAGGCAGCATCCAAGTTTCATGGAGAGACGGTACTTTTTTTCTTTAAAAGAGGCCAAGTCAAAAATAGATACCAAAAATACTTTTGTTTCTTGTACCGCCCGAAAGAGGTGTGTGTTTCTTTTGGGATATTATCATTTGGGTCCTTATATATATAATAATTTTTTTTTTTTTGGATATTATCATTTGGGTCATTATATTTTTTTGAATTATCTGTTTTTACTCACTTATTCATTTTTCACTAAATTGATCCTTATGATTTCAAAAACCACTCAATTTTGTCCTTATGTTGGTTAATCGTTAGTCAAATTAAACGGTTATAAGGGTATCTTTATCTTTAAACAATAATCTGCCATGTGCCAACACACAAATATATAGAGATATAATAATAATAATAATAATAATAATAATAATAAGTAATTTAAATGTGGAGATCCAATTAAATAAAAAGTAATTTAAATGTGGAGATCCACCTAATAATTTTTTTTTAAGAAAAAAGTAATTTAAATGTGGAGATCCAAATTGGATCTCCACCTATTAATTTTTTTTAAAGAAAAAAAAACAACTAATTTTTTTAAAAAAATTATGATTGGATCTCCACCTAATCAATAAATAAATAAATTAATTAAAACATAAAGAACAAACTTCATCTTTTTCATAAACCAATGAAACCCAGGAACCCCTACCACCATCAAGATCCAAACCCAACCACCCCCAATGTCAACCACCACCACTTAAACACAAAACCCATCGCCGATCCCCTTCTCTTTCTCAAGCCCTCTTCTTCACATCACCATTTTCTCCAACACCCAAACCATAGCCACCACTAAAATTATCTGCAAATCAGACCCAATCAATCTCTGCAACTAATTGAAAATCAAACGGAAACAAACGATCCCTTCTCCTCCTCCTCCAGGTTCTATCTCAAATTCGTCGTCTCTACTGGTGGATTGGAACGGCTATGCCACCGCCTCATGGAACTCCGATCCCTCCTCCTCCTCGATCGATCTCAAGCTCCATGAAATAGAATTGGTTCTTGGTTTTTTATTTTTATTGATCAACAAAGATTGATTTTTGATTTTTTTAAAAAAATTAATTGTATTTGTGTTTTAAATACAATCAAATAAATTAACTGTATTTGATTTTTTTTTTAAAAAAAATAATTGTATTTGTGTTTTGAATTGTATCTGTGTTTTTTTTTTTTTTTTTTCATTTTTTGTATAAGTTTGTATAAGTTTTTTTTATAAAACAATTAGGTTTTTTTATTTGAAGTAATAAACAATTAGGTCTTATTTTAAACCTTTCTTTATACAATTTTTTTTTTTTAAAAAAATAAATGGTCAAGGGTAAAAATGTCATTTTTTTGTGACGGTTGACCATCAAAAGTCTGGTCAGCGGGACCAAATTGATAGGTTTTTAAAAATATAGAGACTAATCCGGTGAAAAATGAATAAATGAGTAAAAAACAGATAATTCAAAAAAATATAAGAACCCAAATGATAATATCTTGTTTTTTTGGTATGTTTCTGTTTGTAGTGTAGGGAAATGGGGAGGAAGAATTAGTAAAAGAATTTCCTCTACTAGCAGTTTCCACACATCAAGAATAATATCACAAGTGCACTTGGGATGGCTTTTATTTATTTATTTTGTTTACCCCACTTATTTTCCAAATTATTAGATATTTTAAAAGGGGTATATCAACACTCAACATGCATTTGATCGGTTTTTATCTCATCGGTTTATCCTAACTTTATCAAAATCAGTTGTGTATAAGATCCTTCATGTTAAATTTTGAAGATCTTTGATCAAAGTACAAGGTTAGGAAAGTCATGATCAAAACAAATTTGATTTTTTTAAAAAAAATTATGGTCTTACCACATGATTTCTATATGTTTGATTATTCTTGAATTTACATAATTGATTTTTGGGTCATGTTAATACCAACAATTCATATATATATATATATATATATATATATATATATTTTCATAAGTCAATGCACAATTTCTTTTGTTGAGAAAAAAAACACTATATTAAGTAACTTCAAAAATCTTATATGGATCCAATTGTCCTATAAATTTGTTTTCCTTCCGAGCATAAAATCGATTAAGCTAAATATATTATTAAAATAAAAATAAATAAATAAAATAACAAAAGAAAAGAAAAAGAAAAGTGAACGCAAAGTGACGCGTAGACCATAAAACAGTAATTTTAAAAGGTACGCAAACCTCAACAGAAAGCAATGAAACATGAACATAAAAAGGCATAAAATTAACCATTTCCTTCTGCTTCAAACGGGACGGCCTAATTAGAAATAACAACAATACGTAATTCTGTCTGGGTCGATGAAGCCGTAAAATAAGGGCTAATCTTAGTCTCGGCAACAGGGAGACGCTTAGAACTTCCCTATAAACTCTTGAAAGTTGGTTTCACTCTTCTATTCAATTTTGTCATCACTGGAATCTAATTATTGGCGGGATTAACTAGATCATGAGCTTCTGCAAACAATCAAAACCATAATAATACTAATAAAAACAATTGGGAGAAAGAGAAAACTAGAGAAAGAAAAGTTGAATCTACTAGAAGAATTTGCTCAAAAATGAATAGTTTTATTTTATTTTATTTTATTATTTTTTTTTTTGAAAGGGGAAAAAGTGAATACTTTATTGATCTTTAAATATAATAATAAGTTTTTGTTGCTTAATATGACATCATTAATTAATTGCCACTTCCACATGCTTAAAGATGTGGAATTTTTTCAATAACTTTCCACCCAAAAATAAGTCTTTCCCTACTTAACTCTCAATTCTTCATTAATTATTTTAATGTAAAAAAAAAATTTCGATAACTCTGGATAAGAATATAATCTCGACCCACCAATTCAAATATCATTAATTGTTTTTATGTGAAATTTTTTTCAATAACTACTCTCCATCAAAAATCTCTCTCAACCCTCCAACAAGAAGTCTCAATTCAATATTAATTGTCTTCGTGTGAAAAACTTTCAATAACTTTGACAAAAAAATACTCTCGAGTACGGAGTACCCTGTACTTAATTACAAGTAATAACTCTCGATTCATCATTAATTAACTCCCAACAATACTAGATAAAAAAAAATAATAATAATAAAATCCGACAACAGTAAATAATAAGTCTCGATCACACAACAAACAATAAGCCTCAGCCTGCAAATAACACTCAGTCATGCAAAAGAAAAATATAGTGTTAATTTCAAATCTCCATAATGTACTTACTTACTTCTAAAACATAAAATGCTGTAATTTTAAGGTGAAGCATCAATGAATATAGAAAAATGATGTTTAAAATATATATATCAGAAAAGCTTGAGGTACGGATATCAATTTTGTACCCGACAATATATGTTAGGTCTTGTTGGGTTCGTTCTTGTTAGGTTTTGTATTCAAGAAGACTAATCACTATGATTTAAGAAATATAATAATGAAAGAGAGAATATGAGGTTTGGACCGTTTGGTAGGGACAGGACGCCGAAGTTGGTGGGAAAAAAGAAACCCTTTTTTAATTTTTTTGTTCTTAGTGAAGACTGATTGACTGAAAAGTATTTAAGTCCTCCTACACAATTTAGAAGACTAAAGAATGAAACTTACTATTTAGGTGATATATTATTATTTTATTTATTTTTGGACAAAAAATAACGAAACTCTTGGTAATATGTAGCCCCATTTTCAATATATATATATATATATATATTCTCTTATAAGAGATCTTTTATTTTAATTTCGATAAATTTTTTGATGAAATCACATCGATTTTTATGAATTTTGATTTTAATTTTAATTTTAATTTTTTTTTTTTGTAAATGATAAGTTCAATGAAACGTGCCTATGAATAAAATTTGATTTTTTTTCAAATGGTAGAACTATTTATCCCGATTTTATCAAATATACAGACATCAGAAAAATTGACAAAATATAGGAAAATTAAAAATAAAAAAAAATAGTTATAACGTTTAAAAATTTCTTAAATTTTATTCATGGTAGAGGAAATAGCTACAAATAGGTATATATATATATATATATTTTATTCATCTCCAGAAAGTCAGAAACAAGAAACAATAAATTTGTTAGGAATGGATAAATTTAAAATTGCTTATATTTTTATGGATCTTTTAAAAATCATCACCATTGTAAGTTGTAAAGAAAAGGGCTGTGTTTAGAAAAATGTATTTAGTTAAAGCTATTAAATTAAGCTAACTTGTAGAGAACAGGCCCATATTTTTCTCGGCCCATTTCAGTGCTCTCTCTACATGGGCCATAGAGGCTTAGATGGCCTATCAGTCTATCACAGTATCAGGAGCTGTGAGATACATAATTACATGTATACTTCTATGAACTGTTGTAAGATCCAATTTTTTTTTTGAGCTAATGTGATGTTAATCATTGTTTCCAAAGGCTTTTGAGATTTGAACAACCAAATTCTTTATTAAATTATTAACCAATCCTTTTTGAGACTTTGATTGGTCCGAGAGAGACATCTGTATGTTTTAAAAACACAAAAAAGATAGATTACGAGTGCAGATTGTAGTTAGTGTTCATATTTCGACATCTAAATCAATATAAACTCTAGAGAGATAATGAACAATAAATTAATATTAGAAAGTGTCATTTATTTATAAGGGTACGTAGTTCATCTAGTTGTATATGAAATTGCATCTTCATTGATTCATACTCAAGTGCAAATGCTTGAATGTGATTGACCTATACACAAATGAGATAAGCTTTTGAGTATTATTTTATGGGTCTAGATTCAAATCTTTGTTTAAGTGTGGTTCTGACATATATAATAGATAATAGATGGCACGAGTTTCTTAGTGAAACCAACGGTGGTGCTTAAACCACAGCTTTATAGGCTTAACCTCGAAGTCACCCGATTCGAATCCCGAGTAAACCGTGAATCAGCCCAACGGATGTAGATGGGTCGGGCCTGCTTTATGAGCTAAAGGATCGGGCACATAAATATTTGGTGCACCATCAAGTTTGGGGATTTTTAAATGTCACCATGAGCTTCAATCGAATTGACTGAGAGCTGCAATTAAAATGATTATTTGAAGCTTGTACGCATTTATAGTTTGGCCTAGGCTTCATAGTTCATAGTTCATACCCTCATGCATCTTAAATGTCAATCATTATTGAATTATTTTATTAAAGCACAAATTACTAGTACCATAATTTGTGGCTTATGGGATTAAATAATATGGAGCATGTAGTCCATATTACTCTTTTAACACTACTAGAAAAAGAATATTTTATAACACTTTTTTATGATAGTTTTTTTTTTTATCTATTAAACCCATGTGATGGTTTTTTAAAACCGTCAAAAGTTAATGACGCTTGTTAATAATGTCATCCAATATTGATGGTTTTAAAAACTATCAAGGAGTGTTGACATTTTAAAGAAAAGTTGACGTTCCAAAACCGTCAACAACAGTAAAATAATACAAAATTAAATTAAATTAAAAAATCTAAAGAAAATTAATTGAAAATAAGATAGTAAATATTTTTTTTAGTAATATATATATATATTAATGTCATTCTAACCTAATTTCAATTGAATATTTTTTTCAGAATGAATTTCAATTGAATATTTGAATTATGTAATTAAAAATGTTTATTTTAATCATAAATTCTCTTAACGTTTCATTTGAACCCTCTACCAAGCTTAGCCGCCGCCTCCTTTTGGTTCCCAAATCCCATTGCAATGGGAAGCAACTCAACTCTTCTAAATCTGGTCAAGTAGGATGCAGCCATGTCTTCCGGAGCCGCCACACTTCGCACGACACCTGTGACCTGTCCGAAGTAGCCGAACTCTACACCATGCCGTTCGAAGTCGCCAGACATTTACCACGCCATTCGAAGTTTCCAGACCGTCACAACACCGTGAAATGCCCAAGAAATCCATCCAAGTGTTGTCCTACTCCATGAGAACAACTCTATATTTATTTAATTGGACATGTTATTGTTCTTTATGTTGAGATGATTGAATCTCTAAGTTGTGTTCTTACTTTTTGAAACAGGTAATTAATTACACAGGATATGGGAAACTCATTACTGGTGACGTTTTTGGCATGAAAGGGAAGATTTGAAGCAGAGTTGGACTCTTGGATAGTTGGATTCATCTCATAGATATTGGTAGAAAATTAGGTTGTTCTATATGTGTAGTCTTCCACCCAATGAGATTATTGTTTGTGTTTAATAAAATTGCAAATTTGATATTTATTTTTGCCTTATACGTTTTTATTTTTGCACTGCAAATTTTTTTATTTGCTTGTATGTGAACACATGTAATGTTGTTGGTAATCTAGGATTTCATTTATAATATTACATTATAAACTACAAGATTTAATTTAATAATTGTAATAAAAAAATTTTTAAAAAATTTAATTTAATAATTTTAATAATATATTTTTTTAAAAAAATGAATTTATGATGCCTAAATACCGTCAACATTTCGTGACAGAAATCCAACGTTATAAAAGCATGATGTTTAATAAGCGTCAAGAATTTATGACGATTTTAAAACTGTCATTAAATCATTCTTGAAGCTGAGAATTATGACGGTTTTTAACCATCAAGAATGTGCGTTTATGACGGTTTTTAACTATCATAAACCTTCATTTTTCTTGTAATGTAACTTGGTTTTTTTCAACATGTACCATTAGAAATGACATTGAGAAGGGGCAAGGTAGGGATGCCAGCCCATAACCCTTCCCCTTTTAATTAAAGTGAGAAACCATGTCCCTATTTCCATCCTCATTTATAATGCACGTATTAACTAGATTAATGATAAAGATATTCGTTCTTATTAAAAGTTTGAAGATATACCGGGACAAGTTAAGGTTGGACAGAGAGTAGTAGAGTACCATCCCCATTTATGCCTCGAAAACAATAAAGGAATAGAAAATCATCCCCATCTTCATCGACTAGTATCAAGTAAATTTCATTTGAAATAAGAAGAACAACCTGCAGGGTGTAGCTTTATCCTCCATGTCCTTCTCTTTGCTTTTACTTCAGAACTTATGAACATAAAAAGGATTTAAAATGTGTTGAATGAGTATATATAATTATGAATTACATATATAAGTTTTCAAATATAAAAATACAGAAATTTGTTTTAACAAGATTACGGTAAGTTGGGGTAAGTTGGAGTAAATGCAAGTTTGTTAAAATGATTTTTAAAAAGGTATTCTTTTATGGATGGACCACTCATTCAAAGCTACTTATTCCACGAAAGGAAGCATGGAAAATAGGGCTAAAATTGTCATCTTAGGGGCAAAAAAGACAATTTATCACCCCAAACTTATAATGAAACGGACAGCACAACGATGAGTTAGAGATGAATCTATATAAATGCTCCAACGTCCATATAATCTTAGCCAAACCTACATAACTAACTTGAACACGAAAGGGTACGTGATTGCCAACGTCCTCATTGGCCTTCTTAACCGTTTATTGATTGATTTTTAAGATCCACAAAGAGCAAGACGATTACCAGACCCATCTGTGGGAGCATACTCAGATCAATTTAGCCATCAACACATACAATCAAGTATCAACTTACATCAATTAAACTCAATTAACAATTCAACCCACCAGTGACCAAACTCCACAAATCCAAATGACATACATAGCTTAGTCAAAATGTTTTCTTGTGGTATGAATTATAGACAGCTGCATAAATATGATTACTCATAAGTCATAAACCTAATCCCAAGTCCCAACATACATACAACCCAATTTTCCTAACTTCCACTAGGCACCCACACCCACTAATTAAAATTATTAAAATCAGTCATAATGATGAGAATAATAATAATTATAAAAAAACCATACACGGCCTCTAGCATGGTGGTAGGTCTTTCTTTTAGAAACACTTATCACCCCGAGATCGCGGTCCAGTGTATGTAAGGTTTTGTGCCTATTCTCCAATCTTTGGTGTGGGTGTTATTCTACTTATATGTGGGTGCTCTCTCCCTACTTGTGAGAGTGTCCAGTCCGGGTTGTGTTTGTAGAACCTCATTTTACTGATCCCGATAGTTGCTGTCCAGTTCGGGTTATGCTTGTAGAGCCTCATTTTACCGATCTCGACAGTTGTTGATGTAAAAAAAAAAACTTAAACGAATGGGTTTCACATTCTGGTACGCGATAAACTTTTAGGTAGGAGAGAATTAATTATAATTTGATATCTTAGTTGTCATTCTATTGGAATTTTGGTTTGGAATTATGTGAATTAGGCATCGTTTATACCTAGAAAGCAAAAATATTAGGAAATTGGGCCAAAAGATCACGTGAGATGAGGTTGGGGCAGGTGAGATGTGCAGAAGGTAATTGTGTGAAGCAAGTTTGCCGGCCATTACCATACCACCACCCACCCAAGAAATTCTTAATATTTTAGTATTATTATCAACTTTATGTTATATGGGTTTAATCAATCTTATCATTCTATTACCATTATATAATTATTAACTAATTTATTTTTTTCTAGAGAATATTATATGTTCTGTAGAATTTATAGAATTGGTGGTAAGAGTGATTTACATCAAAGTTCAAATTCAACATCAGTATTGTGTAAAAAAAAAAAGGGTATTGAAAAATTTAGCAAAAACTGCTTAAAATATTATCAATATATATATATCTCTTTCAAATCGGTCATCTAATTCAAACATATATATATATATATATTTTAATATTAACTATTGTTTGTTTGTTCTTCTTACAAACTCCAATGTACAACCGTACGAGGTGAATTTATGAGAACAACAATACAACATAAGATCAAACTTTAATAGTTTGATTCATTCTCAAATTATAGTGATCATATGAATATTTTTACATTTTATTTAAAATTTGGCGATGTACCTAACATCGTACAATATTAAGTTGTAGAAAAATTTGATAAAGTTGATAGCGCCCTCACACAATCACACCCACACGTAGTTACATGTTTAAATTGTATCCCTCTTCTTTCTAAAAGATTTTATAAAAACTTTTGACAATGTCAACCCCATGATCATTTCCGGTAATTATAACTTATAGAATCCACTTGATATGTAGGATTATTTCCACTAAAAGGTCTTTTAAAATTATGGTGGACGACTTATGTTAAGTCAAGGTCTTTGCACAAAATAAATGATATGTGACAAATTGACATTATGTAATTATGTGCTTTGGCTCTTCCAAGCCAAATTTCCTCTCTCCCTTTCACACACACCTCTCATCAAGTGAAAACCCTCAATTTCTTTTTCATAAAGTTCCAATGAAACTTAAATAGAACAATAATTAATTTTAGTGGGTTTATAAACATATATTTTGATTAAATTAATCAATTCGCTCATGATTTATTTGTTCATTACTTCTGGATGCCATATAGTCAAGAATTTATAAAACATTATTGTTGTGTGCACTGTGCACACACCAATTACTAATATCAAACTCCTAATAATTTTAAATGATTTTTCAAAAGTTTGATTGATGGAGAAGACTGCGAGCACTCACATGGTGTGATATATGGTTTTGATCAATAAAAGTGAAGTCTACCCAGCTTGTATATGAAGTTTATTATTTTATGAATCACAAAAAGAAAAAGGACTAATCTTTTTCATCAAAAGTAAAAGCATAAATTGAACACACAAATATATAAGAAAACCTTTGGAAACTATATATATGCAAAGCCTCCTAATTATTAAAAACAAAAACCAAATCATCTTATATACTTGCACCAATGGATCAATAGAATAATCAATCAGAAACTTTGACCTATCAAAGAAGGAAGGGCCCCAGTCCCACCCACCGGTTGGACTACATGCACTGACCAAATGTGGTACCAGTCCAACCAATGCAACAAATTCGACAATACAAACTAAAACAAATAATCCAAATTGTTTCACTATTCGATTACAGTCTAGTTTCAAAAATTTACCATGGGTAAAAAGGTCATTTTATTATGGAGTTAGTATGTCTTGCAGCAATCACCGCATCACCAACCGATGATATTTTTGGTATTTAATAAGACTAGACTCTTCAGATATATATAGTAAGTCAACACTCCAATCTTTCACGTCAAGGAAGAGTAATTGTCTCGGTGGTTGGAGACTTTAAAATGAAACTCAATTGATATTGTAAATATATTACGATATTTGCCCATTAAATTGCAATATTCAGAGACAGTTCCCTTTATATGGGAGTTGCATTTCAAACCGTGCTTATCAAATGCAATCTTATCAAGTTCCGACTGATCATAACTCATAGAGTCACAGTGATATCATTATCATCTTTTAGGCTGTGTTTGGTATGAGGGAAGGATGGAGGGAAGGAAAGGGTTAAAGGGATAGGAGAAGGGAGGGAAAGGAAATCACTTGTTTGGTTGGAGAGAGAAATGAAGGGAGAGGATGAGAGAAGGGAGAAGAGAGAAGAAATCCCTCTGGGCCCACAAAATTGGATCCGCCCAATGATAGGTGGATCAATGGAGGGAGAGTGATTGGGGGGCAAAGACTAAAATGCCGTCCCTTTTATACTACCTTCCAATTTTTTTTAAGGGTAATAAAGTATTTTACAAATTAAATATCAATCAATCTATCCAACCCTCCTTTTAATACCAAACAACATGGAGGATTGATGTTATCCTCTCCATCCCTTATACTTTCCTTCTCTTTTATCGAACATAGTATTAAAAAAAAAAAACTCTATTGCCGTCAAACTTAACGCCGTCAACTCCCACTTCACTAGAAATAGAGAAGAACAAGTGAACCACTCCTCTCTCTCTCGACCACATAAAACTAATCAAGAAGAAGCTCATTTTCGTTTCACATCAATCTCTCTCTCTCTCTCTCTCTCTCTCTCTCATGGAATGCGTTAGAACTGCGAGGAGGAGTTAACGGTTGATTAATCAAGCGAAAGAATTAATGGAGGTTTTCTGCAGATTATTGCTTCTGTTGTCGCTGGTTGCACTTGCACAATCTACATGCAACACTACAGACCAAGAGCTGGTCTCAAGAGCTTTTAGTTCTGTCTCAAACTTCAACATTTCTTGGCTCAAACTCAGACCCAGATCACCAGTCAATCTCAAGAACTGTTCTTCAAATCTTCCAATAAAGGAGTTGAATCTCTCTTCAAGAAATCTAAGCGGGATCATATCATGGAAGTTTCTAAGGAACATGTCGGAGTTACACACCGTTGATCTCTCCGGCAACTCTCTTCAAGGCTCTGTGCCAGGTTGGTTTTGGTCTATTCGAA